>JAJJMB010000948.1:4478135-4643775 GCA_023531105.1 Papaver atlanticum
AACACTAGACCCGAGTGTTATTGTTGTAGAGGAATCTCACAAACATGGTTTTTGTTTCAAGAATTTTGCTGGACCAGTCCCACTTGTGGACGTGATGTAATCAGAAGATAAACAATCCGAGTACCATATTTCGAATTCTTAGTTAGAGATACAGATAAGAGTTACCCCTATTGTAATTAGTGTTTGAATCGCTTTTAATGGTGTCATGCTAATTAAAATGGTGGAAAGCTCTTGTCCTTCGTTGACATTCCAGTGAAGATACTGCTCAACCAAGGTCGTAGACCTCGTATATGTGATTCTTTTTTTAGTTTTCCATTTTATTTATATCATTCTTATCCTTGTATGTATTCAAGGGGAACCGCAAGTGCTTTCTTTATTTCAGTGAAAAGTATTTAAATACTTAGGTATCTTTGGACTAGGTGTAACCAGTAAGCGAATAACCGTTTCCCTCATCCAGTAGATGGATAAACGGAAATTCATACCGTAACGACTACTGCAACCAAACTTGAGACCCCTCATTTACCAAACTTGAAGCACTTGCTAGTTCTTTCTGTCAAGTGCGTGATGTAAACAGTGAGTCACGTGTGTTTAGATTCTCATCTCATGCTGTTTCAGTATTGATGAGACACTGTCATAGTTAGGCTTACAAGTAGCTTTGTTACATGAACTCAAACGACTTCATTTTTTTTCTTCTGCAGGATGAAAAATAACATTGTCGGAATGGAGGTCAACATGGAGCAGCTTCTCGATAAGGTGTATATATCTTCCATTTAACAATTTATGTGATTGGGGTTTATTAGGAAAGCATTAACTAATTCCTTGCTTGTATCGCAGATCGTGTCTGTGCAATCTAAAAGTGACGTGGTCAATACATCTCTTTTCGAAAAGAGAGAACACATTGAGAAATTGCATCGAACGCGCAATCTTCTTCGGAAAGTTCAGGTATCAAATGTACCTAATCACACTTTTTGAGTGGTAGGTACTACAGAGAATCAGTGAATAAAATGAACGAACTATATTATTAGAACAAGATTGATTCATATCAAATAGGACAGCGTGCATATAGTGGATTTTTGTTTATGAAAATAAGACCTTGAGTGTAAGCAGACGAAACAAGTTAGGTGATGTTAATTGGAATGAAATAATCATATGATTAGGGTGGTTTGGAATAGTAGTTGAACAGCTCCTTTGACGATGCTTTAAGCCTTTTACCTCTTTTAGCTGTGTTGGTGCTAGAGTTCTATTGATATCTGCGGCATGAACAAAATTGAGTACGTGCATAAAGGAAATGTAAATGGTTAGTCAAGTATAATATCAAATAAACTCTTGATTAGATGGCAAGAATATTCTCAAGAATTTATGAGCGTAAAATATGTTACCCATGTATATTCACCACAGCTTTCATCCTTTTCTGAAAAAACAGTTTATATATGATCTTCCTACTCGACTTGGGAAATGTATCAAATCAGAAGCTTATGTTGATGCCGTTAAGTTTTATACCGGAGCCATGCCAATTTTTAAGGTATTTTCTCTACCTGGCTCTTCCACTGTTTTATACTTGTACTCAGTTTTCTGTATACTGTTTGTTGTTTTCTTTTGTTAATTAAAATATAAATGGCGTTTATATGAAATTATGTGTCTACTCTTTAGGTATATGGTGACTCATCCTTCCAGGATTGCAAGAGAGCATCTGAGGAAGCAATGGGTACAATCATAAAGAATCTTCAGGTACACAATTTTCTCCTTTAATTTAATATGATACTTAAAGCTCTTCTGATTGCATCGATCTTATGCTTTGGCTCTATATACAATTTCTACTCGTGGCTTGTATGTTATATGTTTTTATCTGCCTACATTTTAGCCTAAAAAATCACCATATGGGCACATTATGGGAAATAGATAGTCATATACTGTCCCTCCTTGTTTTCCTATATACTCCCTGCAGAACCCTCTTATTCCCCACCAATTTCTTTAACACTTATATGCGCAACTAGTCATTTCTTTTGAAGTTGTAGGCAGTGGAGACCAATACTGACATGTAGAAATTAAAATATATTCTCTTGTGCTCCACCAGCTTTTTTGTTTGAGCTCCACAACTAGTTGTAGAACCCTCAAACTTTAACACTTGGCCCATGCTCTGACCATGTTAACATCTTCTTCAGCCATTTTCATGATGGATAGCTTGTTAGAGTTTTAAATCTCACCTTAAGAACAAATTAAAGAATTATAGAAACCTACTGTTACTATTTCTTCCTCAAACTCCAATCCACTTTCACGAAGCTGAGAGTTCATGATTTTTCTATTTTGGGTTCGTCTAACCATGATCTCCTATTGCTCCTGTCTTTCATATCCGTCTAAACCCTCTTTTTTATGGATATTCCCTGTTTTAAATTAGCATTTCTGTAGACCTGAAAATGTACTTGGAGAGGATTAATTGCTGGAAAGAGTTGGGGAGGTACCAGCACAAGCTGATTTTGTCAGGATGTGCACCCCATAGTCTAGAGGCTAGGTTTGAATTGGATAGGTTTTGGTACATAAAGTTTGGGTCCTGTGAAATTGTACTTATTGGAATCTTGAATGTGATATTATATCATATATCATGAATAACCTTCTGTACGTGATGGTTGCAATCATAAATTATATTTGAAAGCACGAAACTTTTGTATCCAAATGCTGCAACATCTAGAGTTAACTATTCTTAGTGTGTTTGTACCAGGCAAAGCTTATGTCAGATTCTGAACATATTGAAGCGAGAACAGAAGCTGTACAACTTCTTAAGCAATTGGACTTTCCGGTTGGTAACTACATTTTTTTTTTTTTTGCTTGTTATATGTATGTATTCACCCCTTGGTACACATGGACTTATGATATTGATAAGTTACTGTGCCTCCCCAGTATGCTACTAGAAAAATATTAGTAACTTATATAATATATACTATTATGATAACAAGATTTTTCACAAATTTCAGAAACATAGGTATCCTAATAAGAAATTCTAGTCTGTAGCTGCCTATATATTCTTTCTTACCAGTGGAAGCAGTTTCTTTCTCTTTAAGTTCTCTATGCAGTATCCTTTTTCTTCGTATCTCATCACCTGATGGCAAATGCTGACTATGATATTTTCGTTATTGTTTTTGCAGGTTGACAGCTTAAGGACAAGACTACTCGAAAAGTTACAGCACTTCGTCGGGGACCTTCAGCTTGAAGCTACTGCGGGGCAGACTACTGAAGTGGATACCGAGCAGCCGATAAAAGTTGGAAAGGTTTTTAAAATCTGTCTCTTTACTCATAGTAGATTTGGGATCTGAATGATTAGCTTGTTGTTGTCTCTTCACCTCGTGACTTTTGAACATTAAAATTTGCCTATTCGGACTGTAGGTCCATCCGTCCATGCATTTTCCTGTATGGTGCTGACCTATGTATCATTTGCTCTTTTCGAGTCTTTTTTGTTTACAAAAAAACAAATCAAAAATCTTTTGCCAGCAATAGGAGATCTTTTTTAAGTGCTAATCAAAGGAACGGAAACAACAATAAATGGAAGATGTTGGCCAAACCATCCAGCAAACAGAACAACAATAAATGGAAGATGTTGGCCAACAATAAGTAGCATGTTTGGGACATTTTTGCAAGTTCTTCACTTAACTGTTTAATTCCCCTTGGGTATTCTGTCACCATTAACCTTTAACTGGCCTATTTTCTCAATTTCTTGATGTAAAAACACCAATGACAGGAGACTAAAATCCCTATAGTGCGTTGTAACATCTTGGGCAAGGTTACGTAACTCCATGTGATAAGCTTATTGAAGTAATTGTTTATGGGCTTAAAGTTGAAATTTAATACATGCTGAATAAATTCATACATGAACAAGAACGAGCCTTTCCTATTAGCTGCTTTCTGTTTCTATTTCGGGAATGATTTCTGTTATTGACTCAGCGTTAAAAGCTGAAGCCATTCCTCAAGTTTTGCATAGTACTTGCACCTGTAATGGATTGCTTGCTAGCCTTCTTTTATTTGCATCCCATCACTCATGAGCATAATTTTTTCATCAGAATGATGAACCATCTTACAGTTTAGCTTTATTCTCCTACTTAGGCTACGGTACAAGAGTTCGCAGAGGCTGTTCGTGCTTATCGGGTAATATTTCCTGAGTCAGAAGAGCAGCTCACTCAGCTTGCAAGAGAATTGTTTAGCAGGTATACATGTAACTGGTTGTATTCTTCTTCTTTTCACTCTCTTTAAATTACCTTAAAGTTTCATCTGTTTTTCACTATTGTGGCTGAATGCTGCTTTTTCTTGTGAGATTCTGACCTTGATTTTTTCTTTGAAAAGGCACTCGAAGACCATTGAAAACCGAATAAAGAAAAAGGTTACGCCGTCAGATATATTGAAAATGCTCCGTAAGTACTCTATCTTTTTATTTCTGATCGATCAAGTACACTATTATTAATATATTAATTTTGCATCATGAGTTTGTACGTAACTATTGTCCAGTATGAGTGCGACTTCATTTAAGTCAGAAAACAACTTACTATCTTGGGATTTAACCAGCAGTTAACAAGAAGAAGTAGTAAAAAATGAGTGGTACAAGTCTGCTGTTTTATGCATCAATTACAGTTTTTTTTTGCATTTACCAGATTATTTCTCTCTCACGGGAGACCCATCTTGATATTCATGTTTATTGATGTGTTGGTGATACATTTTTTCTTTATGTGAGAGGCTGTATTGAGTGATCTTTTAGCTTTTCCTCTGCTCATCTATCCAATATTCCCAGTTCCCACAGTCATAAACAAGAAATTTCAATTAAAACCTTGAAAGCTCTAGTGGACTCTAATGCTGTCCCGTGGGCCAATAAAGCAAATGCTTATGTATGATGAGCTTTTTGGGAGTTCACTTATTATCAGGCAAGACACTGTCTGGTTAAGAAGGGGGAAATCATCAAGTAAAAGGCTGATGGTGCTAGGCAGCCTATTAGTGGAATGTTCTGCAACAACCCCTCATAGTAGATATGGAAGCCTAACAGAAAAACATGCTAGCTGACAGCTTATATATGCTTGTTAGCCTTAGTTGGATCCAGGATTCCAGGTTAATAGCGAAGAAATAGGCAACCGTGTCTTTTCTTCCATATCTTTCAAGCTTTATACACAAATTTGGTAAACTGGCAAAGTTTAATGGTTAGTAGAGCTGTCGCCATGTCTATTGGTCACTCATGTCCAACACGAGTACCAGAGTCACTATGCATAGACATGGCAGAATTTTGAAAAACTAGGTGTCATGGATACGCAGATCTGTATGTTAATTCATAAATTATTGCGATGGATGATTGCAGGAGTTATTTGGATGGATATTGCGGTGATGGATGAAGTGTTGCCCGAGGCTGCTCTCCCATTATATTCTCTTGAGGTCTACTACTATCTTTCTATATGTTTACATTGGTGGTATATGGTGATGATTATTGAGCTTCACAATCTAAGAAGTAGTTTTTCCCCCCCTAATTGATCTTAGAAGTTTGTTTTTGATGTTAATGTCCAATGCATGTCCTTTCAGTCCGATCTCTGTTTTGATGTTAGTTGGAATTTTTAATCTACCCAAATTGCAATGTTCTTTTTACTTCAAAATTGAAAACACAATCTTATAGTATTTGATAAACTTATACATATACCTCTTGATTTGTCTTGATAACACAATTATAATGATTTTAGGTTGCCAGAGATGTTACGAGGCAATATGTGAGATGCGCATTCTCTCATCTTCTACAAGACGTCTCAGGTGACTCTTGTTCTAGCTATAATGATAAATTATTCTAGACATACATTTCTATTATTATAATGTGCCTGAGAAGTACTTCCGGAAGGCATCTCCTTCTCATACCCAGAAAATTTTCCAATTTTACCTCTGTAAAACAAAAGTGACGACATTTATTTCCATTCCTTAAAACTACGAGCAACACACGCGAATCTAGACATAGTTAATTTAACAAGTGGATTTCACCTAAATCCCTATTGTTCTTTAGTCCTAAAACAACTAATATGTAGGCGTGGAATGTCTTCGTAAGCAAAGCAATGAAAAGTTTGGATTTTCCAACCTAATGTTCATATTAAGGAGTTTCCATGCGTTCCCAGTTTTTGTAACTAGTTCTTTTTGAACTATTTTTGTTATGTGAGAAATGTTGTTTGACAGAGATGCCACTATTTTAAAGATTTAAATCGACAAAGTCACATGATTCATAGTCTCTTTGTAAATTTTCATTCTCAGTCCAAGTTTGTTTATATGTTATCCATCTCCATTCATCTAGAATGAATTCCCATGTTCTGAGTTAGAGTTGTTCAAAATGGCAGAGGCCTTCATGAGAGTACATGCCAAGCCAAAGGTAGGGATAGAGGAGGATTGCTTGCAGGTTGCCCTGGATGGAAGTAAAAGGGTTGTGATTCAGGGCAGCATGGATGTCCTACTGGTAACAATCCAGCACCTTACTTATAAATATGGAGTATATTATTTCACATATTTATCTGCTTAGCAAATTAAATGGCTATGTGATCTGTCATTATCCTATTGTCTCTTGTTTATTCTAGGGATTTCGCCAGCTTCTTGATGATAACCTAGAGATATTTGTGAAGTTGAGGGACTCAATCGTCGATTGGGTACAAGATGGTTTCCAACAATTCTTCAAGTCACTTGATGATTACTTCCTTCTTATTTCGGGAGGAAGTATTCCAACTACCGAAGATCAAGATTCAGTAGACGCGACGAAGGGGGAGAAAGTTCTTGCCGGGCTTGTTCTTGTGTTGGCCCAACTTGCTGTTTTCATAGAGCGAAGCGCCATTCCTAGAATTACTGAGGTAAGGAGTTGTTGATGTTTTCTTTTGCTTATTTGTTTTTCTAATGCTAATGGTAAATAATAGCTGTAGACCTATAGTCTCATGACCTGTTTTATAAAAAAAATCCATCTTCCATTTATTAGGAAATAGCTGCCTCTTTTTCTGGTGGAGGGGTTCGTGATAATGAGAATGGACCTGCATTTGTTCCTGGAGAGATCTGTCGCACATTTCGGGCAGCAGGCGAAAAGTTTCTCCATCTAGTATGTGGATATTTTCATTTAGTTATTTTTATAGCATGTGGATTTTGACTCAAGTCATGTGTACAGATGGAGTATTGTTGCCTTCAGAATTTTTTATTCCGCTATTGTGCTAGCAAATATATTGATGTAGGGTCGCAGAATGACCTAAATTTATTTGAAGATGGTGGAACATTAAGTGGGCTTTGTGACCGTAGCGGTTCGTAGTATTAGCTTAGGAAGATTTAATGACCATGCAGTACTTTTCCGTCTGTAGGTGTCACATACTTTTACACATAGTAAAGCTTAATTATGTTTTTGATATGTGTGCTAATTAAAAAAGAAAAGCAAAATTTATTAAAGATCAAAAAACACAAGATACACACGCGATACAAAGTCTTAATTTTTATTATGTACCTGCTAAAGTGTCCACATGTGTCCTTGACTCCCTGTTATATGTGTAACTAGTGATAGTTCTTATTAATATATTTTAGTAAGTTCATCCAGTGCCTCACGAGGGTACATCTAAACTCACCTGAGAATGCCTCGTCGAATCTTTCTCTCTGCAGTACATCAATATGAAAACTCAGAAGATATCTGTTCTTCTCAGAAAGAGGTTTACAACACCCAACTGGATCAAGGTCAGTAGTTTCTTTTATTTATTCCTCCGTGCGTTGTTTTGCGTGTCACTAATAGATCCGTGAATTTGTTTTGCTGACCTTTCTGATTAAACTTACTGCAGCACAAGGAACCCAGAGAAGTTCATATGTTCGTTGATTTACTTCTTCAAGAGGTATGGCCATTTTATTTTCCGCCAATAGGAAGCTCTCAATCTCGTAGTCATCACTTGGATGCTTACCTTATTTCGTGTGTTGATTATCATCTGAGCTTCTTGATTCCTTCATGCTTCCTATTTTAGCTCAAGTGCATTGACAATCTTTCTTTCCCATCCATGTGTTTAGCTGGAAGCCATAAGGAATGAAGTAAAACAGATTTTACCTAGAGGGCACGCCAGAAAACATCGTCGGTCTGACAGCAACGGGAGCACCGTTTCGTCCCGTAGTAATCCAATACGTGAAGATAAAAATGTGCGATCAAATGCCCAACGGGCAAGGAGCCAACTTCTAGAGACCCATCTTGCGAAGTTGTTCAAACAAAAGATGGAAATTTTCACAAAAGTCGAATATACACAGGTAATTAGTGACTTCTGTGACAATGGGCATGTAAAAGGTGAAGCAAAGCAGTTGACTTCTATTTTCATTATGTTCCAGGAATCAGTTGTGTCAACTATGGTGAAACTTTGCCTCAAGAGCTTCCAGGAATTTGTCAGGCTCCAATCTTTCAACCGCAGTGGATTTCAGCAAATTCAATTGGATATTCAGTTCCTAAGAACCCCTTTAAAAGAAATTGCTGAAGATGAAGCTGCCATTGACTTCCTATTGGATGAGGTGAAAAAATTGATATAAATCGTACATGAGCTTTGTAGAAAGTTCTGCTAAATGCTTTTCTTCATTGTTGTGGATGTTACATTTGTAGGTAACTGTTGCCGCAGCTGAGAGGTGTCTGGACTCGACCCCGCTGGAGCCTGCTATCTTGGACAGACTTATACAAGCGAAATTGACCAGGAGCAGAGACCAAAACAACAACAATTCAATGCCTTCTGCTTGATGAGACTTCTGCTTTGATGAGAACTAGTAACACACAAGTATATAGACTCTTTTCGTTCTTACACTCGGTTTACTTCTTGTCTATGTAGTGTAACTGTTAGAGTGCAACCGCATCAACTCATCCGTCTGTTAGAGTTTTACAGGATTTGTTAAACGTGTTATTTTTGTGCTTGCGGTCCTGTAAACACTGACTGTATTTCAGTGTATAAATAATGTGTCTGTACTTTCTCTTTCGTGTAATGGTTAATCTTGATATTTTCTAAAAGAAGAGTGATCCCCTCACACTTCTATTATTACATTGTCTCACACGTTAGACATTATTTTTGCGAATAAAATTCAAGCGATAACGGATTTGAAGCTAATATTTTGGGGATATGTTACCATTACATAGCTCTACGTTCCTATCGAAAATGAGCGTATTCTGAAACGTATAACACCATCGTCTACTATTTTGAAAATGAGCCATTAAAAATCAAACGGATTTGAGGTTTTATATGTTTGGTAATAGAGAAAGTGTCAATTTTATAGAAATCAATATTGTCGTCAGCTTGTTCGGGTGGAATATAAAAATGCCCACCTTAATCGATTACCAATCGAATCAGTTGTTCCCTAATCGATTACCAATCGATTACCAATCGAATCAGTTGTTCCCTAATCGATTACCAAAAAGTTTGACATGATCAAATGAAAGACTTATCTTGAGAAAAACGTAGTTATCACAGAACAAGCAAACTTAGAGAAAGAAAAAGTACATATAAAACTCAAAATCAAATTATTTATTCACGTAAAAAAGGAAAAAGTAAATGGTTTTATCTAAATAACACCTAATACAAATGAAAATGAACCAATTAAAACAATACTCCTATCATCAACAGTGCATCTATCTCTCTCTGTACCAAAATGAAAAAAATCAACCAAGGAATATGCCGAGGAGGATTAGAATCTGTAACCAAATTCACACTTCTCAGCAGTGAATCCAACTCCAGGATTAGACTCAGAACCCAAAGGAACTTCAAACTCACACATAATCTTAGGCTTAAACTTCAAAGTCTTAACAACACCGGCCTTGAATCTCATCTTAAGATAGAGTTTAACTTCAATATCGAACTTCCCATTAGTCTTATCTTTGTTGAATTCGCCTTGTACGTTTGGTAAAAGTCTCTGCCCTTTGAAAACTGGTTTCAGAATAGTTGTGTTCTTATGGCCTTGATAGAATGGTGTTATCATGATCGAATCGAATCGCTGACCATCATAAAAAGCTCTAGCTTCAATCTCATCATAGTAAACACCAATTTTCTTGTTTGGGTTTCTTAGATTTATGGTCACACCAAGATCGTAGTGAAGGATGTTGTTATCTGTAACATTGAATTGAGTAAGGGAAACCTCTTCGACATGGACTTTTAAGGGATTAATCGGACGAAGGATTAACCAAACAACAAGAGCTGCTAAACCCAACACGATGAGAAGAAAGAAGATTATTTGGAAGATCATCTTGAGAATACAGCATGGGAAACAACAGATTCCACAGTCGCTACTTCCACGGCCATGACTGTGATATGATTGTTGTGGTGGAATTGATGGACCGTAATATGCACCGTTCAACTCGGATTGCTTTGCCATTGCGCACAGAAACTAAGAACAACCGAATGCAGATAAATCAAAAACTCAGAACTGTTGTTGTGGTGGTAGGAGAGATGAAAAGATAATTGTTGAGATGAAATGAGATTTATGAATAGAAGGGGGCGATTTGTGTAGTTATTATAGGTCGTAACTGAAGAAGGTGAGCAGTTAATGTTGAAAGCGAATTTGGTGAGTCTTAATAGTGAAGAAAACCGTGATTTGTTGACATTCTTGACGCGTTTCTTTGAAATTTAGGGTTGTGTAGAGTTATTTATGGGATTATTAGGGATTAACGTGTTATATACTTGAATGACTCTATCCCGAAATACGCAGTACGAAATAACGAGGAAACTGGGTTCTGGGCGTGATTTTCAAGCGAAAATGATAACCAAAGTCTTCGAGATAGGTCTAAGTAATGTGTTTGTTTGTGTGGGGATTGAGATTGGTGTTGGCGGCTCGGCTAACAAGCACAGTCTTTATCTGCCTAGCTAGAAAGAGGCGAATATGAACTACGAAGGTCTTATATGCGCGTTTGACAATTGGTGTAAACGGCTGAGGTTGAAAACTACTCATGGTTGGTTAGATGGACGCATCAAATCCCACAAACATTTTGTTTTTCTTGTTGCCGCTTGCTTCCCTTATTCATGGATTACTTTCCAAACAATTTTCTACGAAATCATTTTTTCGTGGAACTTCTGTTATAAAAGTGGGCTTTTGATTCCCTTGGGCCTTGCCTCAAAGGCCGGTTTAGCTGAGCTGGGAAGTGAAAAAGCATAGTCTCATTGTCTCAAGTCTCAACGACTCTTTTCTCTCTCTCTCTCTTGATTTTCATGGCTAGCGAGTAGTTTTCTAGGTGAGTTATCTTAGGATAGACGAGGGATGATGAGCTGAAAGGGAAGATGATCCAGAGGTTATCAGAAGATTTATTAAAATGATTGGTTTATTATCATAATACAAAATGAAGGAGAGAGTGAGTGAGAGAGAGAGGGAGAATGGGAAACCTCTCTACTTAGAGAGTTTTTTTTCTGTTTCGGAATGACTTTGGATAATAGAAAAGGAATAATGTCGGAAGAGAAGAAGTGAGGGGGTTCAAATCTTGCTGCATATCTCGGCTGATACATCACAATGGTGTTTCGGGATCTTGGAGGAAGCTAGAGATTTCTTCTATTACAAGGAGATGGTCAAACAGAGAAGGTGAATCATCTTTCTCTGTGAGATTAAGAGCAATAAAGGGAGGATATACCTAAGATTTTCCGGAGTAAGGAGAGGAGATAAAGATGCATTTTGTATTCCTTGTGGTAATGCGAGATATTATTGGGCGGTACTGTACAAGGAAATGCAGAAGGTTTTGAAGAGTTATCCCTAAATTATCCATTCAAGTGAGGATTTCCGGATGATGTTGCCTAGCTCCATTGTTCAATCAAAAAGAGCAGTGGTGAGAGCGGAAGGCTTTGTACGGTCGAATAGGTTAGTTAAAGACATGAATAAACAATTATTTTTGGATTCTGCTATCCTGCTAAATACGACCAATTCTTAAACTGCTTCTTTTGAAGCTTTTGAAGAGTGTTGGTTGGATTTATAGAGACTTAAGAAGATTATTATTCATGGAGAAAATGTTATTATCTCCAAAAGCACGTTCCTCCCTTACTTTAACAAGTAAGTGGGAGTTTACAAAGTATACAAGGTAAAAATCAAAGATGCAGAGGCAAATTATAAGGAGTAGAGCAACTTGTTCCAATCTAAGCTATGTCTAAATTGATTAAGTGGCCGCTGAGGTATTCCAAGGAAATTTCGGAGTTATGATCTTTATAAGTCAATTAGGGAGATAATAAGTGGTTTAGCTAGAGTGGATGTCAGCATTTTGAGAATGGAGAATTTTAATTTCTTCAAAATTGCTGCCAAATGTTCTTTTTCTTTGATTCCAGCTGTTCTGCTGGTGGAGGATAGTGGTCAACGGTAGGCAACTGCCTTTGAATAGGATTACAGTTTTGTTACCAAAAGTAATCCGACGTTGATGTAGTATAACAAGATGACCGAATCTTTCAATCAAAAGAGGAAGGTGGAAAAATCAATTTTTGAATATTCCGAATATTCAAGTGCCAAAGAAGTATGAGTCAGCTCAGACGATTCAGGTAACCCTGGTAAAACATTATTGACTCAACAAAAGGATAATTGGGTATAATTATTGCCTTAAGCCCACCAACAGTCTTTACTTTCGGTGAACGTTTCTACTTCTAATCTTGATGACGAAGAAAGGTATAGAATTGGTGCAGTAAATTATCCTCCAGCTGGGTCTTGTTTTTCTCAGCTCGTAAAATTTGTTAACCCTGGAACAGATAGGGATTAATTTGGAGGGCGTTGCGCACTGATCTTCTTATAGTAATGAAGTTGTATTGCAGAGGTGTAAGCCGATAAGGATTTGACTTATGTAAGTAGTGTTGGAAGAATAAATGGCAGACCCAACACTACGGATAAGCTTGTTCAGACGTTTAAACTTTTTCCTACTGATGATGGACGAGGAGATGGAGACCCCACCAGTCTTAGTGAAAAGGTGGAAAATTCTGAAGTCTTACCTGGTAAGCATGGAAGAGAAGATGAAATATCCCAACTTTCCTGGTAAGATTCTTAGTGTTTCTGGTTTAGCTTCTAGTACGGAAGAGGTGATGGAGATCCCACTGTATTTTGTGAGGAAAGTCGTAGTATTGAGGTTTCTGTGGAAAATCATAGTCTGCTATGTAGTGTTGGAAAATGAGATGTTTTACCCATTATTACTAGTATGCTTTTGGTACATGCAGGTATTGATTTGGTTGCTACTAAAGAGAGTGGAAGAGGAGATGATGATTGCACTCTTATAATGACATTGACAAGATAGTCTGAACTGATGGATACAATTAACAAGCCATATAATAGGTTGGTAACAAATGAGATGCTGGTGGAAGTGGATGATGAGCCTCATACCCCCAAGTCTTCAGCCTTCATGGTGAAAAGAAATGTTTTTTCAGTTATGGAGGATAATGTGGTCAACAAGTTGGGAGATGTTCAAAATGCTAAGCTTGATGCTAGTGAGGTGATTCTGTTCATTTCAAAATTGGTGCTTGAATTATATCGCAGATATAATGGTATGAGAAGAGAGGTTGAAGATCAGTCGAAAGACCTTGTTGAAGGTATTTTATATGAGTATAAACAAATATTTGATAATATTTCAACTGGTAGGAAAATCAAGAAAGTGGAAGCAGTTCTGGTACTTACTTCGTTGCTGTTAAGTACTCAAACTCTTTGAAAGACGGTGATGAGATTATTTCTAAGGAGACGTTTAATTCTAATGGGAACTAAGCTCTTGAAATGGAGGTAAGAGGATTAAGTTCTTAGAGCAAGGGCTACGGGGGTTGAGAGTCTCTTTCAAAATGAAATACTCTATCAAATTTGGTCCTACTATGGGTTGAGGGAAACCCTCTTTCACCCCAAACTCAATCACCTTCTCTTTCAGTTGAAGGAGTGAGTGAAAGTCTTCACTACACGGCAAACAGTTTGCCTTATAAAACTAAAATGAAAATTACGACAAATAATTTGCCTTATAAAACTAAAATGGAAAAAAAAAAAACGGCAAACAATTTGCCTTATAAAACTAAAATGAAAAAAAACGGCCTTATGTAACTAAAATGAGAAAAAACGGCAAACAGTTTGCCTTATGAAAATAAAATGGAAAAATAAAAGCAAACAGTTTGCCTTATGAAACTAAAATGAAAAACAAAAGGTAAACCGTTTGCCTTAGGAAACTAAAATGATATAAAAAAGGCAAACAATTTTCCGTGTAGACTATTATCACTCTATCCCATGACGGATTTTACACTCTTTCAGCTAGACTATCTTTCATTTTGAAAGGGATAGACTGTTTTAGAGTCTATCCCATAGTCCCTGCTCTTACGATAAGATTTTCTTTTTTGAAAGATTTTATTTTTGAACATAGGTGTGTAGCTTGTGCAGTACAAAAACTAAAATTATGTAGAGGACCCCTTGGTTTGTACGGCGACTATGGTATGATGTAGATTTTGGTTGGAAATTTATCCCTTCTCATGGAATAACAGATAATAATGGTGGATTGCTTTCAACATGTGATACTAATAGCATAGAATATTTGGATATGGTTTGGTTATAACTCTATCTTTATTATTTTAAGATGTAAGGCTACAAGGCTTATATTTATTTTTTAGAACTATAGTCTTCCCGTGATTACAACTTGAGATAAGCTTTCTGGAGCGATTTCAAATTAATAATGTTAGAGCATAGCTCGGTTGAACCCACCAAGCGTTGGTATGTCAAGTTTGGTTGTCATATTTTAGTGAATCAAAACTCATCTAAGAGTCGCTTGATTATGTACTAGAGACAACTTCGTATAGGTTAGACTAGAAAGTCTAGGAATATGAGACATACAAGTATTACTCGAAGACCTGAAGAACGTGAAGAAGTAACGAGCTACAACGATGACATCATCCTTCCTCTTGAGGTTAGTAATATTGACTTGAACTGTTTCATTCCTAACGTATCTTTCAAGTCGTGCTATACTGAAAACATAACTGCGAAGTTGTGAATGAATATGTTACTCTAGTAGTGAAACATGATCATATGATCACAGTATTAAGGAATTAGACTACAAAGTATAACACTTATCTTTTAAAATTCGTAGATATGACATCGACATAATCTTATGAATGCTATTTGATGTGTTTTCAACTTTGTTGTAGTAAAAGGTTCGTTGAGACTTGTGAAGATTCGAGTTTTTAAATTTAATAAAAATATACAATAATATTACAATTGGTGCAAGAGGTACTGGGACTAAGGATTTAGCCAATCTTCATAACATAAGGTTCACTTATTTATTCTCAACAATTTTAGCTCAAGAAATATAAACATGGACTCTATTTTTGCCAAGGTAGATTCTCAAAACATTGATTGTAAATGTTAAGCATGGGACATCAAATCACCTAAGCTAAGCATGACCCATCTAATCAAATGACAACCAATTTAATCAAATCATATTTCAATTAATTTTAGTGCAAAAGTCATAAAAGAATAAAACAAATTTACCCATGTATGAAGTTCGGCCTCCTCCGTCGTCCCAGTGTTGGGGTTTAGCTCATATTATAGACACTCTCAAAATATTTTTTATTTGCTCAAAAATTGTTTACAATGGTGAAAACGGAGAAAATAGTGAAAAACAGTAATTTGCGACGCACAAAAATCGTCACAAAATGAACGATACAAGAGAAGTGTTGTAGACTCTGTTCCGCGGTCGCTGGAAAGGAGTTGGGAACTGTCGCATTTAAGCGACAGTTTTCAACGACTTTCCTTTACAGGCTTTTGTTCTTCGTGTTCTTCAGTTCTGCAGCAGCAGAACCCGAGTTTCTGCAACTCGTGATTTCTTCTTCTCTGGCTCTCCTAAGCTCCCCAAACTCTCGACACCTCTTCTCTGAGTCCCCAACAACTATTTATAACCCAACAGCATCGAAATCTCACGTAATAACTTCATATAATTCTCCATTATTCTTCACGGCCTGTTTAGGAAATAATTCAGATTTTTGATTTCTCCACGCGTTCTGAAGCTGCCAAATTGCCATATTTATCTCTGCCACGCCCCAAAGTGTTGCTCGAGCCAACAAACTTGCACAGAACTCGTTCAAACTTCTCCAAATCCCGTGAATATCTTTTCCATGCACGAACTGCCCTGTTCTCAACTCTTGGATTATCTAGCCAAATTCAGTCGAAACTAAAGCCCGAAACATGTTTATTAGGTCATATCACAACTACCCGTCAAAAATCAGCCCTTGAATCTACCTCCAACCCCATCAAATCTTTGATCGAAATTCTGCCAGTGAATGAAATGATTTCCCGCCAAAACAAGAAATTCAAATTAAGAAGAAGGGGTGCCATGAATCCAAAACGCGGTTGCCTTTAACAGCTCGGCTGCCTTGGGGGCGCCCCTATCCATTTTGAGGGTGCCTTTAGTAATTTTGGTGGGGGTGCCGTTAACACTTTTTCTGGGGTGTTTTCAACACTTTTTCAGGGTTCCTCCGGTGTATTTCTGGGGTGCTTCCGGTGCATTTCTGGTGTGCCTTTAGTACTCTATCCTGGGGTGTAAAACACCACTTTAAGAGCCAATTTCGCCGCAAGAGCTTATTTCTCTAAAAATACCTACAAAGACAAAAAATAACAAAATAAATACAAAATCGAATACTAACAATATATACAATTGAGACATATTAGACACAATAATGCGTCTATTATTGTGATTATGTGTATGGGTAAAGATGAAGATTTCATCATAGGAAACAATGTTTTACATTTTCTTTAAAGGAAGTACATTCATTAACTTGTTTTATGAATCGAAAGGAAAATCGCTAGGCTTATTGGTATTGTTGTTATTCATTGCATATCTTTGGATTACCAATATGTGTGAGATGGTAGAACCGATCATAACTTGTTATGTATCTTGGTATAACTAATCACAATGCCTGACTTATGATTTGGTATGACTAGTTTTTATTAATTAGTGTAACTGATCCTAAGTAATCACCTGAGATGGTATGATCGATATTTGTAATTGGTATGACCGATCCTAGTAATTGGTGTGACCGATCACAAAAGAGTTGTGTAATCGATCCTTGTAATTGGTATAACCGGTCCTAGTAATTGGTGTAACCGATCCTGGTAATTGGTGGTTCAGAAACATAGTAGCAGCTTCATGTTTGTTTGCCAAAAACATAGTAGCAGGGAATACTGCATAAAAGGGACCATGAAGCTTCTAACCATTCAACAGTGCCACTGGAGGCTCAGGGCTCTGCATATGTTGTAGAGATTGTTCTTCCATAGGAGGAAACTCAGCTCTAGGGATCGCCATAGGAGACTGATAATGAACACCCTCATCACTGTTGTTGAATAGGAAAAAATTATGAGACAACATGGAAATTATGAGAAAAGATAAATACATGAGTTGAGATTATACCAGGAGTAAGTAGTCTGGGTTTTCCCCGTCTCCAGGTCCTCCTCATTTTTCATTTGATCTGCAGGGTTGGGGAAAAAAATAGAAACTGCACCAATAATTTTTATTAAAACCAGAAACTTCTTTCTACTTGTAGCCAGACAGTAGCAAAATAACTTTTTAAGAAGTTTGATAGATGCCATTGCAAGGTAACTTCTACATAAATGACTTGTAGTTTATGGCTAAACTATAGAATCTTATTCAAAGCATTGTTATAGGACTTTATAAAATAAGCATTGTTAGAGATTATTGTGAGGTTGCAACTCTTAATTATAAATAACAAATTGAACGCCATTGTGGCTTACATATGACCCTGTCATCCATTTCTTATCACATTGCAAGTCTGGAAATCAAAAAACCCTTTCCATAACCCCTTTTATTGTTTAAGAAAAGCAAATAAATTTCATTTATGAGTATATAAATCTCTAATTCAGTTGCTTAGTTTCAATTTTACATGTATTTCAAAGTTGTACACATGCATAATAACCAATCAGAACTGTACATCGTCATTATTTATTTAATAAGAACTCATACTCATTTCTTTTAACATTTTAGTTCTATGAGGAGCTAGACGGAATATTGAACAAAATGGTACGAATTAAACTTACATTTTAGCTGATGCATCTCAGCTATTAAGTCCTCAAGTATCTTTGGCTGATACAATGACCCCTGAAGAACTGAAACAACCACACAGAAGCATGACAACGCATTGGTCCACAGTTATGCGATTGTGGAGTAGCAAACAAGGCCGAGGAGTTCCCAGAAAAAGAGCTTCTGAAGGTGCACAATCAGGAGTAAAAGTATCTTCAAAACCACATTGCCGAGTCCGCTCAAACCGAATAGCAAAATCTGTCCATAAACAATTATACCCCCTTCTTCCTTCCTTCTTATGCTTCTTGCCCATCTTCTTCTTCTTCTTCTTCTTCTTCTTCTTCTTCTTCTTCTTCTTCTTCTCCTTCTTCTTCTTCTTCTGTATTACCCGAGTCAACAACCCAAACAACTTTGATTTATGACTAGTTTTTCTTGCAACACCTTCCATATCTTTTACAAAGAGAGTATGTTTCTTGATCTATCTGATCACTTCATACCCAGATAGTATGTTTCTTAATCTATATGCTCATTTCATACCCTGTAGTTTTCATTTCAGAAAGGGAAGCTTGAATCAACAACTCTCTCTATCTCTCTCGCAAGCCTTTTCATTTTATACATAAGGTTCAGGTTGTGGCTTTAGGGTTTACTGTTGTTTTGTACTGTATTTACTATCTACCTAGCGGATAAGGGCACTCACTGTTTGATAAGGTGGATATGAAATGATGCAGAAGTTGCCCAGTAAGAAGACCTATAATCTCAAAATGAGTTTGAGAAATCAAAAATTGTTAATTTTTAGTAATTCCATAGTAAACAAAATCTGACTGAAAATCAGCGACAAGCCAACAATATATCACTAGTTGATTTTGCACACCAGCAAGACAATCATTTTCCATATTCTTGTTCAATAGTTTCACAACGTAAACTAGAATTTTGCAATAACTTCGCAAACAAAAAAAATGTGGAGTAGCAAGGCTACTGCAGAAAATGAAAACAACTTTTTACCAAATGTTTTTTAAAGCTCAGCTGGGAAGTTTGAGTTTGCAAAAGCACCAGCGATGAGTTTGAGAGTTCAAAATCACCAGTAAAGGTGACTCAAGGACGTTCACTTACTAAGTGAAGGACCAGAGTTACAGCTACGATACTACTGATACATATGAAGTGTTAAAATACACTCCAACATTTATACCACAAATCATTTTTGCATTACACCGGCAAAAATAATAATAATTGAAAGTTGTGTTTAAATCCTACAATGATACGCCAACTGGTTACCTTCTCTCAATACATAAACTAAATGTTAGAACATATCCAGACACTTCTACAATGATCCATTTTGCATTACATGGCATAATGATACAGTGATTAAGCAGGTAAAGGCTCCTCCAATACTGCATTGTAATCAGATTTCCCAGTTTGCAAAGAAAAGAGAGTGGCGTTTTCTTCAAACAGATTCTCTGCCTGAAGCCTCTTCTTCCCCATCTGCAACCACCACCACAAGGGTCTTTGTGGTGGGCACATCTGGTATGCATGCGCTTCAACTTCTGAACATCGTCCAAATTGATCTCACCTTGTATAGATTTGATAGCATTATTTCTTGCTTCCAAACTCTCAAAAACGGCCTATTGCTTGTAAGCTCAATGTCGTTCAACTAAGCCAAGATCCAAACTGCAAATGTATTGTTTATAGCAAAATATTGTATTCAGATATAGCACCTTAAAAACGAAGTCCAGAATTTACATTTTTGACAACCCCGAAATATTGCAATATATTTTGTTTGTGAATTACTTACTTGTTGCTCAACATTCATGATCAAGGTATCAACTTGCTTTAATAATTCTTCATGGGTCTTTTTCTTCCTTAAGGCAAGTAAGGCCCTGTCTTTCTTCTTCTCAGGAATCAATTCCCTAGCAGCTTTCATCTCTGCTTTAATCACAGAAAAATGGAAGAAGTCACACAAAGATATCATTGGTGTTTTCATATCCTACTTCTCACACAAGAATTCCTCACAAGACTGTTTTATAACTAGAAAAGATGGGAAACAATAAAATAGTCCCAGAGCCCAGAAGCCTAGTTCCAGGTTACGGTTTATGCAACCCATGAGAAACTCCAACTACAAGCATGATTTTCAAACAATGTACTCGGGAATAAAAAAAACAGAAACACATATCACATTATTATCCACAAATCACGAGTACTACATGGAAATATGCCTGACCCTTGGTAGATAATCCATCTATTAATTCAAAGATACTCCAAACGTTTTGAACCAACAGAATTAATATGGCAGTTCCATAATATAGTTATATTCAAATGATTAACTTGTTCAATTTGACCTATATCCTCACCTACATTCAAAGAAATTCCAGTGAATATTTGACAACAAAGTTGTATGATTCATAGGTTGCCAATTGATCCATGTTAATAATGCTATTCTTGTTGATGTCTTGATTGAAGTCCCAATATTGAACTTCATGTTATTCAGGGACATCCAAATATAAACCTCCTCCAACTTCACATGTTATACGAACACGCTTAACACTATCCCAAGGTCTCAGACAGGTTAAACAGGCTCTATTTATGGTTAGCACTTAGCAGTAAGATTGAGTAGGCAATACCATATATGCAAGTTAATGTGAAAGAAAGAAGTTTCATAAATTTTTGCAGGCTTGCGCTTCTACACCATTGCATATAGTAATATAAATTTGTTGTAAGGTATTCAAACATTATAAAACTCACATCCTGGTATGTGGGGGCTTCAGCAGAACTTCCGAACATCGTCCAAATTGATATAACCTTATATAGCTTTGCTTTATTTCCTGCTTTCAGGCTATCAAAGACGGCCTTTTACTTGCTTGTAAGCACGATGTCGCACACCTAAACCAAGGTCCAAATTGAAAATGTCAAATGTGTTGTTTATAACAAATATCGTATTAAAAGATGTAGTAACTTAAAACAGGAGTCCTGATTTTACGGTACAGGTCATTGTTGGTTGATGATTCAGGTCATTATTGAATATGACAAGATGTATAATTGATCATTGCACACTATGCTCGTCTGATTGATAAGATATTTGTTGCGAGATGATATTTCTAAGTTTTTCGAATTCATGTTGTTTTCTGATATGGAGTTCCTAGTTCTATTTTATGTTTTTGCTTTACAATTGCTAAATTTTTGACTGCCTAAGGCACCACATAAGAAACAGCATCTAACCACATAAACACACTTTAAAAGTTAAAAGTTAAAACCTTTACTAGGATCCAGAGAAATGCAACCTAATCTACATCCAGAGAAATGTGGAAAAAATTACAAAATGTTGGACTACCTGCTGCTCAAGTGTGCATTTAGGTTTCTTGTTCCTAAATATTTCACAGGCGATAGACAAGGTAATCTTTTAACGTCATCTAGTACGAGTGAAACCTGAAATAGATAAAACAATACACTTTTCATTCAGTTGCATAATCACATAATCGAATCATATGGAACACAAAACAAGCAAAGATAATATAAACAAATGGCTATTCCATGGTTAATCACATTACATCGATTGAAATAAGGATAAAATTACAGGTTCTTCGGGAGTACGTTCACCTGAAGTTCGGACCACATCCATTACTTACCTTCCTGAGCTTGCTTATCCCAATGGTCTGTCCAGTTGAGCCGCCGAGATTGCTTTAGCAACACCCCAATGACATAAGAATATCATGTTTGATTTTCTGCATTAGGTCCAACATCATCCCAATTGGGTTCTTTCTTAGTCTTCGTCTTTCCAATGAAAGATGCAAGACTGGTATCACCTCGAATCTTTTCTCGTTAGGATCAGAAGCTGCTTAGAAAGACATGTTATCCCCCTGTATAATACTAACAAGAAAAATAGATCCAAATTTATAATTTGATGTTATAGGGTATAAAAAAAATGATAATGTTTTACTAGTAGCTAAGGAATTAGAGTGCTGACCTTGCAACCCATTTTCTTGATCTTCCATCCTGTATAAAACAACAAAATTCCTTCTATAAGATAACAACATTGTTGATATAGAATTATAAATGAGCAGTGAGCTTACTGATCAATACAACAAAATCTAATCCTACGTCTTTTTAAAAGGTGTGGGAATCTCAAGGGGTCTAAACAAACTCCAATACTCACAGGAACTGAATAAACATATACTATCAAACATACTACATGGCACCTAACATAGCAACACCGGTCATTAAATCCAAAACTACACAAATATATGCATATAATAATCCAAATAGTCATGTCCAATAAATTTTCCCATCTAGTTGTAAACAAACAGTACCAAAATTATTTCTTAATAAGTTCAATAGATGCCATTGCCAGGTAACTTTCCACATAAATGACTTGTAGTTGTATGGTTAAATCAAAGCAACTTATTCAAAGCATTGTTACAGGACTTCAAAACATAACATTGTTAGACAACAATTGTTAGGTTGCAATCTTTAACTATCAATAACAATATGAACGCCACTGTGGCTTACATATGACGCAATTGTACCCGCATTTACTTATTCCACTCCCATGCCTATAAACAATAAGTCACTAAAGCATACATCATAGATCATACTCTCCCATTCGGATAAGGTGTAGTCACTAACGAAACGTGGAGTTAACTAAGCAATTTAACTTAAGTTTAAATAAGTAAAATACACTCTCAAAAGTTGAACAGACGACATAAAGACAAAATAACAGTAGTTTTGATATCATACTCACTAAGACAATGTCAAAAAAGCATTTAGATTCATAAAAATGCTAATTACCAACCAACTTTAAAGTTCAACGAAGATTACCTGACCAATTCATAAGTAGGTATCCAGGGTCCCATCCTACAGCTGGTTTAAAGGCTGATCATGGCTTTCTATCTCCTTAATTTCAATCATATCTTCTTCCCCTAATTCCTTCAATGAAACTAAGGTACGCTTGTGAGTGAATAATTTACCAAACAATTCCTAAAAATCCACGAGCATTTTCAATGTTAAAGCTTTTGATTCGTAAATGTTGAGATAGTACTCGATGTAAGTTAAAACACCGTCATTCTTCATACCGGCTAATAATTCACATGACTGGCGTTTCCTCTCGTTATTTCATGCCATGATTATCACTCTTCTTGTTCAATAGCCAAAAGTCATAACATTTGGCACCTTTAGCAAAGAAACCCTTCATCCAAACATTCCAAGGTTTCTCCTTCATACAAACTTGGTCTTCAACTCGTGTTGAGTTCTGCTCTAAGTGAGTACCAAACCATACCCTCGTTAGAAGACTGTGATGCAGATAATTTCTTGGGGTGCCAAGTAATTGTATTCTCAATCTAAACCACTTGTAGAAATAGATGCTCTTCTGAAATGGAAATCAAACCTTATTAACCAAACTTCTACTCTACTCCCATCTTGGAATAGAAATTCTACAAGGTATGCCAAAATAGACTCTTCAGATTTATTCCCTCCTAAAATCGGTTA
Organism: Papaver atlanticum; assembly: GCA_023531105.1. NCBI lineage: Eukaryota > Viridiplantae > Streptophyta > Magnoliopsida > Ranunculales > Papaveraceae > Papaver > Papaver atlanticum. Next base: position 4,501,573 of record JAJJMB010000948.1, read on the forward strand.
TCTTTCAAAACTCACCCACCTTCATCTTTCTAATAATCAATTGATTAGATTAATCCCTCTACAGATTTGCAATTTACATTTTCACACTGCTCTAAAATTGTACCAAAACAAACTTAGTGGTTCAATCCCTACTTCTATATGCAATCTAATAGCTTGATCACCTCATCAATTGATGCAAATAATCTTTCTAGCATCATTCCTGCAAAACTCATAAATCTAAGATCTCACGGCAATGTTTAAAGTTGGGTGTAATAGCAGGTTTAGCTTCTAGCGGCGATCATTTTAGAGTAGGTATTTTCCACTACATCGAGATTGCGATGTTAGGCTTTCTCCTATTGGACAGACTAAGGTCCAATCCCTATTTCTTTATGTAATCCATGCGGCACAGACAAGTTATGAGTCTCTGCTGAAGAGAGTACTTGAAAACCTAGGTTACCTGTTAAATTTTCCGAGTCCGCATATACCGACTGATTAAGATGAGTAGCTGATAAACCATTTCTTTCTCTTCTTTTTCCTTTCGGTCTTCTGAGTCTCCATCATCAACCCAAACAACTTCGATTTGTTACTAACTTTTCTGCTTCCACCACCTTCTTCCATCTCTTTATGATCTTCTGAGTCTTCAGCATCAACCAATAAATTTGATCTATCTTCTACTCATTTCATACTCTCCATAGTACACAGACTACTAGTTTGAATCATCTCTCTCTCTCGCTCTCTGAAGCAAGCTTTTCATTTTTGTATGTGGAATTAGGGCTAATGAGATGCAACCAACTAATGTATAAAAACAATTTTGTTGGGGCACCCAACTTAATGGATAAGGGCAGAACCCACTAGTTAATACACAGGCAAGACAACCATTTTCCATATTCTTTGTTCAATTGTTTTCACAACATAAACCAGAATTTTACAATCACTTGGCAGACAAAAAAAAGAGAGAATTGTGTTGCATTTGTTATCCACTAATGTGTTTCAAATATTTTCTTGAGTAATAGTTAAAAAAACAACGTAACAAATGCAAACATGATTCTCTCTTACAAAATCTCTTGCTCTAAAATGTAAGAAATGACAATATCCTAGGCTGTACTGAATTTGGTGGAGTCTGAATATACATAATTCGGTAAGAAAACTAAAATTTGAGTAAATAGAAGGTTGATTGGACCATGATTCGATAGAATCCTGAGACATCCTTTTAATTTGAGGGAGAAGATTTCTTTCAACCCCTCACTGCCGAAATGATTTGAAACGGCGTTTCGAAAATACTTGTGGATATAGCGTTTGTTACATGTTCCAGACCGCCAAAAATTGCAGAGAACGAATCCATATACCAAAGTACGACTGATTTCCGCTCTTGTTGGAATATAAAGTAGAACCTGCCACGCTGGTCTTATACCTACAAAAGCCAAATGAATTCTGGTCATCATTCCATATCAGTAATCATATCAGCAACAACAAGTATAAAATAGAGTGCTATAGAAAAAATACTAGTGATTCCATGGAAGGGACAGTTGTAGTTTTCTTTAAGTATTTCGAAAAAGAAAGAAGAATAAGATGATGATGGAAAACACTTGACAAGTTATAGTTAAACATATACGTTACCTGTTAACATTTCCAAGTCCCCTCATACCGATTACCAAGATCATTATGTGACCATTTTTTTCTTCCTTTTCTTTTTTGTCTTCTGAGTCTTCAACAACAACACAAACAACTTAGATTTGTTACTAACTTTTCTTCCAACACCTTCCATGTCTTTTATGTCTCTTGATCTTCATTTACTGCTTGGATAAGCCAAGGAACTAATTAAAGAAGATGAAGAAACATAAATCCACTCATTTCATGCAGAGTATCTTCTTTTACTATTTGAATGCTTCAATATATAGAGGAAAGACAGACATGTTTGCATGATCAACCAATAACTTTGGTTTACCTAGCTACTCATTTCTCAAAGTCTGCATGTTTGGGAGGGAAGATGGAGTAGTTTAAACATCAACTCTTTCTCCCTCTCTATCTATCTATCTCAAGCAAGTTTTTTCTTATTGTATCTGTTGTCCTCATATTGATAAGTTAAGAGTGCCGATTAACAGAATAATTAAACAAAATTAGAACTATTTTCTTACATTTTTGACATCCAGATTTCCTAATAGGAGGTAACCCCATTGACGGGTTTAACTAATTGACAACTGTAAATCTGTAATTTCATAGAAAACATATAAAGTCCTGATAAGCCAATATGCCAATAGTTCATATTGTACACTTGCAAGAGCACCCTTTTCCATATTGTTGTTTAATTGTTTCATAAGAATTTTACAATCACTCGGCAAACAAAAATATGAGTTCCATTTGTCACAATGATAGTTAGGAAATGAGTTGCGTGTTCAGTAACAGTTTTTCAATAAAATTAAGGAAATGTGTTGCATTTTTATTTAGTGATAATGCATTGAGCCTGAAGAGAACATAGAAAGTGACGGTGATGGATTGTGGAGTAGGTAGCGGAGGAAACTGCAGAAAATGAAGACGTTTTTTTACCAAATAAACAAGACAACCTCAAATGATGCTAATCCATCTGAGGTTAACATGGTTCCTCCCAATTATCTTTAAAGCTCATCTGAGAAGTTTGAGAGTTCCCAGGGCACCAACAAAGGTGACAATACATGAAGACGCTTAGTTGCAGCTATGATACTGATACAGACGACAGTTATTCGTATGAAGTCTTATAGATGCTCCAGCATCCATAAGCCTATAAGTTCTTATATCAAAAATGCTGATCCATATGAGGCCAGTGATGCTGTTCCAAAGGACATCCCGAGTACAAAATTAGCTAAAGCCCAAGGTGGGTTTGCAAAGGTTAATACAGTAGAAACTCTATAAATTGATGCTACCGGGACTATCAAAATTTATTAATTAAGCGAGATATTAATTAACCGATAAATTAATAATTATTAATTAATATTTTATTAACTTATAGATAAATTTCATATCAAATAATTAGTTTATATTTCTTATATAAATACAATATCAATATCAAATCATATTTTTATAAACACAATATCCAATCATATTTTTTATTTCCTATATAAACACAATATCAATATCAAATCATATTTTTTTTATAAACACAATATCAAATCATATTTTCTAAATATTTTTTTATTTATTATCAAATAAAAAAAATATTTCATATATAAATACAATATGGAATCATACTACTAATACAAACAAATAAATGTGTTAGATGCAATGAATCTTGCAATTTCAGCATGGACTATCAATGTTCGTCGAAAGTACACTTGCAGATAACACAAGTTTAGACAATTTGGAAGAACATATAAACATTGAAATCACTCAAGACTTGCAAAATTTATTGAGAAGTTGGGCTATCGCAATTCAATGAATGTCGAAGATGTCCTAAATTATCCAGAAGAAAATGAAGTTACGCAGTTGTTGACTGATGAAGAAATAATACAACGTTATGGGAACTGATAAAGATGTGGAAGAAGATGATGAAAGTTATACAATAGAACCTCCTTCACGAAACGAGGCTATTAAAACGGCAATCATATTGAATAATTTCTTGCTGAGCTATGAGAAAACAACACCAAAAATTCTTACAATGATAAGAAAAATTAGAGATGAAATTCAATGCGATATTAATTTTAGCAAAAAACTGAAGACAATTAAATCATTTTTCAAAAAGTCTTCGTAAATCATTAATGTATTGAATATATATATATATATATATATAATGCATTATTAATTTATATTTCATATGGGGTCTACATAGGTAATCAAAAATGTATTGTCTTATAATATTAGCGAATTATTAATTTGGCATGTTGTCCCCGACTCGGGACCGGCCAAAGATATTATTTAAGAGAGTTTATTAAATAATCGAGTATTAAGTAAAAGAGTTTCTACTGTAAATTAGGGTGTAAAAGGGAAAAAAAATGAACTATTTCTTGATCCCTCAGGTGTGGAAGTTCATGTCAGAGAAAAACTAAGTGATGGTTTGAAGGAAAATATAAAGGGATCTATGTCAGAAACACCCCATGCTACCAGTCCTAGTATTTCAGAGAGATCTTGAAGTTGCATTGAGGTCTTCTCTGCAGAGTCTACCTGAAGCTAACCCTAGTTTTTCTACTGAAGAGAGCTTAGATGCCATAAAAGTTACTCCAAGTGAAGTTGGTATAACAAGAACTAGCAGTAGGTTGAATAATAGTTGGGGAAAATATCGTTTGGTCCTTTTTTAGGTGGTCCCAAGTCTGTTTGGTCTTTGAAGAAATCACCTTTTCCATTTGGTCCATAATTATTTAAAAATATTAAATGGACCAATGTACCCTTTCGTGTTAATTCCTACTTATTTTTTGTAGCAGTTCATTCTGTCTGATGAGCTCCGGAGTTCATTCCTTCAAATGAACACCTAATAAAGCCAAACTAAAATTCCTACTTATTTTTTGTAGCAGTTCATTCTGTCTGATGAACTCCGGAGTTCATTCCTTCAAATGAACACCTAATAAAACCAAACTAAATTTCCTACTTATTTTTTGTAGCAGTTTATTATGTCTGATGAACTCCAAAGTTCATTTCTTCAAATGAACACCTGATAGAACCTATATGGAAACAGAGTTCATTCGAAAAAATGAACACCTATCAAAAACTAACTAATTCAAACCTAGAAATGAGTTCATTCTTTACATGAACAAAAAAAAAAACCCAGAGTTCATTCTTTACATGAACACACATAAAAACAGAGTTCATCTTCAACACGAGTTCATTCTTTACATGAACACCTAGTAATTCAAGATCTAAAAACAAAGTTCATTCTTTACATGAACACACAAACAAAAATCCATAAAAATCAAAGTTCATCTTCATCAAAACACGAGTTCATCTTCAACACGAGTTCATCTCATCAACACGATTTCATCTTCATCAAAACACGAGTTCATCTTCTCCACAAGTTCATCTCATCAACACGAGTTCATTCTGTTTGATGAACTTCATCGTCTTCATCATCTTCAAACAGCAGCAGAAAAGGAATTCTTCGTCATCTTCATCTTCAACACGAGCAGCAACAGCAACATGAGTTCATCATCTTTATCTTAAAACAACAGCAGAGTTCATCTTCATCTTCAACTTCAACACGAGCAGTAGCTGCAGCAACATGAGTTGCTCGTGGAGACGCCATTGTTACAGCAGCATGAAGAAATAAAAAACAAATCCAGAAAAGGGAAAAAAAAAAAAAAAAAAAAAAAAAGGATTTAGATTTTCACCTTCGAATCGCCACTGTTACAACAGTAGGGAGATGAAGATGAAGATGATGAACTCACACAAATCTTCTATGCAAATCGTCTTTATCATCTCTGCAAAATCAAAACCCAAGAAGAAGAAGAAAATAGAGAGAGAAAAACTAGATCTGAAAATATGGAGGTGAGATAAAGTAAATTTGAAAATAATATCTTCTCTCTTGATAATTGAGAATATATGTCCTAGGGTGACGTCATGGATGATGTAATGGTATCAAAAGGGTATTTCTGCCGCTACAAGATGACAATTACATCATCCATGACGTCACCCTAAGACCAAACCATAATTTGCATGACCAAACTATAAAATATATTTTGAAAATGGACCAAACAGACAGTTGACTCAGTTAACTTGACCAAACTCTCTCTAATATATTATTTCTATGACCATATGGTATTTCCTACATAATAGTGAAGGAAAGGCAATCCAAATAGGCTTTCAACTGTTACAATGAGAATGTCAACAGTATCCCTGGTCCAAGATTGGAAGCTAATACATAAACTGAATGTTAGAAAATATCCAGACTTTACAATGACACATTCTGCATTATATGGCACGAAGATACACAATGATATTCAAGATAAAATAGGACGACTTTACAGATTATAAGTAACAAGTCCCGCAGTTTCAATCTATAATTTCACGGTTTAAAATTAAACGGTGTATATGTTATTGAAGGACAAATGCCTAAAAATTTTGGACACAAAATGTAGCAATTACAATGTAAAGAAGCTAAGATGGTACACTGATCAGAAAACATCCTCAGGTTTCATCATTAAGACACATATTTGTAGCTACTATACAGCAATAACCATCTCTGAGTCTGTGCTGATTAAGCAGGCAAGGGTTCCTCCAATACTGCATTAAAAGATCATAAAGTCAAATTTCTCAGTTTGCAAGGAACATTCAGAGAGAGAGAGAGAGAGAGAGAGAGAGAGAGAGTGACCTTTTCTTCGAGTAGACACTCTGCCTGATGCCTCTTCTCCCCCATCTGCAACCACGACAGGGGTCTTTTTGGGCACATCTGGGAGTGCCAGGTCCTCATCATCGCTAAGTTTCTCCACAGATGTCGCTGAAGGACCAGGAACTTCTGGCATATCTTGAAGTCCGAGCTGAAAATAAATTATTTAAAGAGGTAAGGTTCTAGGTTTCAATTGAAAATAGGAAGAACAAAAATAGAGATGAAAGTAGACACAGATAATACAGACAGATTGTTATAGTTAAATGCACAAACTGGATGTAGATGCAATGTTAGAGAAGGCTAGCTTAGGGCCTTAGGCATATAACACAACTAATCCCATCTAAACTTTGAAGAAACAAGTCTTGTCAAAAGGATGGCTCCGTAACATTATTCCAAGTTCCAACTAAAAAGAAGCGAACTTCGAACCTATGTTGACAATAACTACCAATACCAGGTCCCTAACTGTTGGTATATTAGGTCTAGCAGACAACAAAGAGGACACCTGCCAATGGGTTAAAGCCACCTAATCAGATCCTGACATGTAAAAGAACAGTAAAGCTTGTGAAGCCAGTACTGTCAGTAGTTAATATACATACTTCTGTTTCCAAGTTATCAAACTCTGCCAAAACATCTTCTTCGTCTTCAGCTGATAACTTCTCCCCGAGTATTGCATTAATTTCCTGCAGAAAAAGGAAAAAAAGTTCTGAGTGCTTTCGGACTAGAGATGATCATGATATAAAGTAATGAATCACAATCTAGCCAAGCCAATACAAACAGGTGAATTATCAACATCTATAAAAGGTTAAAGGGAAAATGAGGGTTAACCGGTTAACAAAATTAAGGCTGACTTAGAACGTTATTAACATATTATGCATCCACATCAAACCAGCTGCCACACGTTATTTCACAGTCACTGCACCATTGTCTCAAGCAAATTTCTTATCAGTCCGGAGTTTCTTCCTTGCCTATCTGATATCGAATGTTGCAAACATCTATTTTTGGGTCGTGCTAGTCTTGCTTTATCTTGGTGGGTAGTGGTTTTATCAAGTTCAATTTCCAGTTTAGACTTTAGGTGTATTTTCTGCAAGACAACATGAGACTTGCAAGAAGGATTGAATGTGAACAACACAATAAAGGGACGAAGATTCTGGATGAAGTAATTATGTATAAAGCCTAAACTCGAAGCAGACTTAAAGTGGACCTGACTCATCCATCTGGGCAAGCCAGCTGACTGAGATGTTGATTAAAGAAAGAAGACAAACAAAGTTACTGAGAAGATCCATAACAAACCACACCACGAAGACATCACGTAAGGAAAAAGAAAAGCCTAAGCTCAGGCAACACATGATTGTTTTAAAGTATTCTAACGTTATAAAACTCACATCTTGGTATGCGTGCGCTTCAGCAGTGTCATCCATCAACTTCTGCACATCATCCAAATTGATCTCACCTTGTATAGCTTTGATAGCATTATTTCCTGCTTTCAAGCTCTCAAAGACGGCCTTTTGCTTGCTTGTAAGCTCAATGTCGTTCAACTAAGCCAAGATCCAAATGAAAAGGTCAAATGTATTGTTTATAGCAAAATATTGTATTCTACGACATAGCAACTTAAGAACGAAGTCCAGATTTTACATTTTTGACAACCCCGAAATATTGCATTATATTTTGTTTGTGAACTACTTACTTGTTGCTCGACATTCATGATCCAGGTATCAACTTGCTTTAATAATTCTTCCTGGGTCTTTTTCTTCTTTAAAGCAAGTAAGGCCCTGTCTTTCTTCTTCTCACGAATCAATTCTCTAGCAGCTTTCATCTCAGCTTCAATCACAGCTTCAAGCTGAAGAAATCACATGAAACAGAAAGATGGAAGAAGTCACACAAAGATATCATTGGTGTTTTCATATCCTACTTCTCACACAAGAATTCTTCACAAGACTGCTTTATAACTAGAAAAGAAGGGAACCAATAAAATAGTCCCAGAGTCCAGAAGCCTAGTTCCAGGTTATGGTTTACAATTTAAACAACCCCCATGAGAAACTCCAACTACAAGCATGATTTTCAAACTTTTATCATCACTTTTGTGAATCTATTGATCTCACACTAGTTTCTATCTTTTATCGGATCTTTGATTCAAATTATTACGCTTCCGCTACGTCACTTACTATGTGTATGGGAATAACTCTGATTTTCCATGAATGGTTAACCAGTCTGCTTAACCAAAAATGGAAAAACAGAGCTAATATTGGGTGGGCTGAATTATGTGCAACTGTGCTATGGTATGTATGGAAATCCAGGTGCTTAAACATATTTGAGAAAGTCACAATGTGTGCAAAGGAAACAGCAAAGCACATTGCTAGCCACATCAATGAGTATTTGGCTATTAAAGAACCAGAGAACAACAACCACCATCATGTGTCATACAACTTTGAACAAGCCCAAAGAAGATTAAATGAATTCAGAATGGACTGGATAAAGCCAGATTTCCTAATTCTAAAAATAAACTGTGCTAGCTACATTAATAATTTTTCAGGTAAAACTGGGATAGGCCTAATCCTATCTGATGCTGCTGAGAATTGCAGAGGAGCAATAAGTTTTTGTATCAGAGGTACTGAATCCCAACAAAATTTGACTGAGATGGCACAAAAAGCTTTTCAATGGGCAACTAAACTAGGAGCAAAATTGGACTTGAATCAGACTCTCACCAAACGATGCAGCTGGTTTTAAAATTACACGCTGAAGCTAACATCCACAACTGGGCGTATTCTCACAAGAAACATTTTATTATTAATAATCATAGTAGCATTCCTAGAAACAAAAATTATTTAGCGGTTAACCTAGCTGCAATTGGAAGTGACCTCCCAGATTTTTCTTGTTGGGAAGGAAGTAGACTTAAAGATCTTATTATTCACAAGTTACCAATTGATGTCTTGATTGAAGTTCCAAAATTGAACTTCCTGTCATTCTTCGGACATTCAAATATAAACCTCCCAACTTCACATGTTATAAGAACACACTTAACACTACCCTATGTCTCATACCGTTTAAACAGGCTCTAAAGTCTTGCCCTAAAACAGTCTCGAACTCCTCATCTTTCAACAAAATTTAATAGTTTCAGCAAAATTTAGAATCAAACAAAGTAGAAACAAAGAAGAATTGATTGAGTAAAAACCTGTAGTTGATACTGCCCAAGCTTTCTTCGCTGTGTTTTTAGAGAGAGAATTGCTCTATCAACATCTGTAATTTTCGGTTTCTTCACGAATATATTCCCCATTGCTGTATGATTTATTGTCTTCTTCTTAATAATCTGATGAAGATGAATTGAAGAATTTGATTTTGAACTAGTTTATTCGGAATTTCGGATGAAAATAAGAGAAAAGGAAACCCTAAATTGTGAAATTCATTTCTCCCAGACGAAGTAACTTCCAACGTAGCTTCGCTGGAGAAAGAGGGCAAATCAAGAAGGAAGGGGAGAAGAAGAGAAACTATACTAAAACGATGCGACTCGGTCTTAACAAGAAACGATTAATAATCCCTAACCTGTTTTCAAGAAAACAAAAAATCCCTAACCGAGCCTAATCCCAAGACGAGTTACAAGGATCGAACATTTATCCGGAGACAAGCCCATATCCACTGAACCATGTTCTCTTACATGTTTAAGAATCCAAGTGCAGTAATTCTAGCTAGCTTTGATTGACCGTCTCTTAGTTAAGGCTGGCAAATATTTTGTTTTTGAAGTCTACATCAACTATCTAAAGCTACCCTCTAGGGTATGTGACCATTGTTTAAGGTTTGCACATAAAGGAGATAGTTGTGTTATAATCCAAAATAGGCTTTTAGAAGATATCTATAACATTTCTATAGAGTCGCCATATCTTGGAGATGATCATTTCTTCATCAAATACTCAAGATTAGATCTGGAATCCAAGCCATATCTTGGAGATGATCATTTCTTCATTAAATACTCAAGATTAGATCTGGAATCCAAGAGAGAACGTAGACAGTCATGGCAATAAAAATTATGTTGATTCCTTGGACGTTCCATGGGTGAAAAAAGCATACCAAAGATTCCTTGAGGCTCAATAAAATTTTGGAAATCCAAACTCAAGTTCTGATCCAACCTCTCAACCCATCCTAATTCACTCATTTGAATCAGATGCATGAATGCCTTTGGCTGCTGACTCGGTGTTTGGCAAAATAACCTCTCTCTTTAATCTGCTTGCTAACTTCAACCTGCTGCCGATTCAAACCAGAATCATGCATCTGACTCAAATCCGGTCAACGATTTAATCATGGTCGGCGAGGATGAGTCATTTCGTTTGACTGGTCTTCTCCAGGATATCTCAAACTCGGATCTCACTAGAACCACAATTTCCCCTCATCTTCTTGCTAGGAGATTATCTTACTTTTCCTACCATAATGCTAGGGATTCATTTGATTCCCCGATTTCATCATCAACCTCTCTGACTAGAATTGACAATTCCCATTACAAACTCTTACACCTGGTTTCAAATTATCTATTTCCGACTCTCCCAATCTAGTTTTAGTACCCAGATTTCGCATTTTCATTATTGATTTCTCGGGATTTTCCAACAATATTTAGGCTTCACTCCAATTGATAAAAGAATTACTCTCCAAATTGATGAATATGTATCAAGCTTAAAAGAATACCGCCATGAATCAGGTTCATATATTCCACTAGAGCTACAGGTTCTAATTATGAAACTTCTCTTTAAATTATAATTTATTTACTTTTCTGAAAAATTTCTAAGCTTATAAGATATTCCTAGTATATATATAGACTCTTAATTTAAATTTACCGTAATTTAATTTGCTATTTGATCCTTAGTTGTAGACAACTCTAAACATGAAAATCATTGCATGGAATATTCAAGGTTATCGTAATCCTTTTACTCAAAACCATCTGAAGCATATAATTTCACATAATATACCTGAAATCTTGTTTTTATCCGAGAGTAAATCTCGGGGATCTTTACTGGAATCTTATTATCAGCATATCTTAATTCTCACATTGTAGACCCAATTTGATTAGCTTGGGGTCTAGCTGTAGATTGGGCTGATGGATTTCATTTTGATGTTGTTCAATGGAACATCATAGTTAAAACAAATTTTAACTTTAAAAACCTGTTGCTTACATGTTCCTATGGTAGTCCTTAATCATCCACATAATAGTAAATTTGCATGGGATTTCTTGAAAGACATATGCAATCAAGTAAATAATAAGAACATGCCATGGATTTTTTTATTGGTGACTTTAACATGATTTTTGATCAATCTGAAAAACTAGGAGGCAACAATAATGAATGTGAATACTACCACGGAATAATCCAGAGAGTAGGCCAAATGGATTTAGGATTTTCTGGACATGATTTTACTGGAACAATCATAGAAAATAAAATAGTAATATACATGAAAAATTAGATAGAGCAGCTCACAATGTAGAATGGAACATTCAATTTCCTATAGCTAACTTATATCGATTTCCTAGAACATTCAATTGGCTCTGACCATAGCCATATAGCCTTGACTATAGAACAAGGTTTCTCTAAGATGGAATGGGTATTTAAATTCTATGACACTTGGCTTAAATACCCATCTTGTCTTCGGGTAATTCTTAGTTAATGGAATATTTCCATCTCTTATGACCAAGCCAATTCTCTTGTTCCTGATCTCCACTCTCTAGGTTGAAACTTGTTAGATCGGGGGGAAAATATTTCTGGAATGCCATTAAAGAAAATAAACTCCTTAAACGAATTGATAATCTAAAATCTAGATAGTACTTCATCTCTTCATCTCTCTGTACGCATAAAAGATAAACTAAGAACTCTATAACACCTTTATAATACCTAGAAAAATAAAATATCCTTACTTTCAATAGTTACCCTCAAAAGAAGAAAATAGAATATTATTGAATGTCTAAAGAATAACCAGGATGAGGTAACTCATGATAGAAATAAAATAAGCAATATCCTAACAAATTACTTTAAAAACCTTTTCTATGTTGACCTGACTGATCTGAACCACCAGCAAAACATCTTTGAAACTATCATCCCCGTTATCTCTGAATATAAGAATAACTTCATTCTCACGATACCTTCTAAGGAAAAGTTTTTAGAAGTTCTTAAGAAAATGAAACCAAATAAATCACCAAGTCCTGATGGATTTTCAGCCAATTTTTCAAACATAATTGGGATTTAGTAGGACAACAGATAGTTGTCACCATTTAACAATTATTCTCTTACAAAATCATGCATCCTGAAATTAAGAATACACATCTCTTCTTAATTCCTAAATCTAAACATCCTAAAGACCCAAGTCAGTTCATGCCAATTTGTATGTGCAATACAACTTATAAGCTCATAGAGAATAAAACCTTTGCTGAATAAAATCATTTCCCTTTTCCAATCTGCCTTTCTCCCTTCCAGACAAATTCTGATAACATAATTTTTGCATGTAAAGTTCTTCATACTTTCAAAAAAAAAAAGACAGAACTAGAAGCTTAGGAATTAATATTGATATGTCAAAAGCATTCGACATAGTAGATTGGAAATTTCTCTTAAATGCTCTTATAAATTTTGGTTTCATTCAACAAACTTGCTCAGTTATATAAAAATGCATTTCTAAAACCTCCATTTATATTCTCCTAAATGGTATCCCTGATGATACTTTCAAATCCACTAGAGGCCTTAGACAAGGAGATCTCTTATCTCCAAATATTTTTATCATATGTATGGAGGTTTTCTTCAAACTCATTTTTCTTGAGGGAAAAAAATAAAGTCATCCATGGTGTCAAAATATCCCAGAAGAATAACCCTATCTCTCACTTAGTTTTGCAGATGATTGTCTCTTTTTTGTCAAAGCAGATTTAACTGAATGTAAAAATATCGTAAATATCATAGAAAGATTCAATAAGGCATTCAGTCAACTAATAAACATTGACAAATTATGAATCTTTTTTAGTAAGAAATTTCATCTTAAACATAAAAGGATGGTGTCAAAACTTCTAAAAATCAAGAAATAATAATTTAAAAGACTCTTACTTAGGAGCTCCCTTATACATAGACAAGACCAAAATAAAAACTTTTGAAACCATAGTGAAAACGATGGAGAGTAGAATCCTAGGATGGAGTGGCAAGTTTCTACCACAATCTAGCAAAGTGGTCCTTAATAAATCTGCTATCTCTAGCATCTCCACTTTTCAGAAGGGATTCTTTGTGAAAATGAGAGGGTATCAAATACACCACCAACTTTTTTGTTTGACAATCTGTATGGACAAAACCTAATACAATCACAAGTAGGTCAACAATAAAGACCCTTGAAGAAGATTGTATATGGAGTTTTTCTGTTTCTCTTCCACAATCAATATGTATAGACCGAAGATCCGTGTACCTGATTATGTAGAAGTATTATTGGACGTTCTCAAAAATCAATATCCAATATCAATCTAGTGTGTATCTAAATTGTACAAGATCTGAAGTCCAACAAGCACGAGACTTGTAGTCTAGGTTTTAAGATATGAATTCAACAAGAAAAAGTCTTGGATGATCTTAATCAATAAGAGATTAGCAAATCTAGATTGATTATGTACTACTTGTAATATTCCTATTATAGAGATAAACAATATAATGCGAAAAAGGAAATAAACAAGACATCAGAATTTTGTTAACGAGGAAAACTGCACTGACAGAAAAATCTCGGGACCTTGTCCAGCCTTGAACACCACACTGTATTAAACCACTGCAATTACTAACCTACTATCTCTCAGACTTCACAATGAACTGTAGTTGAGGCCGAATTAACCCTCCAAGTAATTCAGCTTTAGTCGTGCTCCTTGTGTGTCTGAGGTTCTACGCACTTGATTCCCTTAGCTGACGTCCTATACAACCTAAGAGTTGCTTCAACCTCGGTGAAGACTTTTGATACTTATCTTCCTCTAATATACAATCCTATTTGATTTCCCTTTTGATATGTTTAAATTAAGGTTTGGAAATCTATTTGCAGTAGACAAGTCTATCAAACCTTATGGATTTGAAACACTTTTACTTTTATCAAAGAGAATCCTAGTTCACTACTACCTTACAAGAACAATCTAAACAAATCAAAGAAGAGTTTAGATATCTATCTTATGGAATCACAAATTCTGAGACAAATAGAACTTTGGGAATTCTATCTACCTTATTCCTGATTTAAAGTCTATGGACTTCAATACCTTATAAAACAAGATCCAGATACAAGAGTTATCAGGTAAAAAGATAGTCTGACCGGGCTTCATGAATCCATATGTGAATTCTTCAAAGCCGTATCCTAATAAAGTTTTGTAAAGAAACCTAGGTTATAGAGGACGACTTTAGCTTTGCAACTGGGACACAAGAGTGCCATGGATTAAGAAATCTATTCACAAGAGTCTCTCTATTTATAAATTTTCAATGGCTACATATAACTTTAAGTTCAAGCTAAGGTAGCTTGGAATCCACGGAAACACTTTCTCAGTTTAGATGAAATTCCTAGTTAGGATTCATGTAAGCGTGCAAAAAGATTTCCTTGAAATTACATAAAACAATATGCACTATGGTCCAGACAATATGGAGTCGTGCTCAATGATAATCCATTGACGCTAAGTAAGGTCGTTAACCTATAATGTTATTTTTAATGTTGTTGTAAAGTGGTAGTAAAAGTTCGTTCAACTCATACGTGTGAAGACTGATTTTAGATCTAATTTTTAATTAAACAAGAAATTATGTAGAAGATGATATCAATAATTTGAGATACCGGGACTCTGGATTCAACCATAAAACTCATTCATGCGATTCATATAATAATTCTAGACAATTATAGCTCAAATATGGACTCTAAATATTTGCCAAGGTAGATGTTTGAAAGCAATGACTATAAATCGAAAGCATGAGACATCGAAACACTTAAGCTAAGCATGACCCATCAATTGAAATCACAACCATTCAATAAAAATAATAAAACGATTAATAATTATTGCAAATAGTCGTAAAAAAATTAAATATAATTAACACACACATAAAATATGGCTTCCTCCGTCATCCCAGTATTGGGGTTTAGCTCCTCACGTCATAAACACGCTCAAAAGATTTTTACATTTCTTAAAAAGTGTTTACAAAGGTGAAAAGAATCAAAATAATAAAACAGTTTAATTACAACGTTTATAAGCGTTGCGATTTGACTGTTACAAAGGTAAAAGTTGGAAAAGGTTGGTTGTAGTGGATAGAAGTCTTCTGCAAGTATGGTTAACCAACAACAGTTTCTGCGACACACTGCTCTTGTTCGCGACTGGCTTGAACAGGTCTTTATTCTTCAGTTTCTTCTTCTTCTTGAAAGTGCATAAAACGACTCTGCACTTTTTCTTCACCTCTGTAACTCCACCTGCAGCCTTCGATCACCTCTGCCTTCACCCCCGACTCTTTATTGTTACCCTGAACACTCGATTATCCTTTTTGGGACTCGAAACAACTTATATATACATCACTGGCCTCGAATATCTTCTCTAATCCTCTTTTTTTCTTTCGGCGAAAGTTACGGATTTTATTCCCTATGTTACTTTCTTTACGCGTGTTCTTCCTTATTTATCTCAACCTTCCTGTTATAAACAAATCCTCGAGAATATCTTTTCCTCGTCCATACGATAACTCCCAAATATCAAACTTCACTGCGAAAAACTCTAACTTTCCTGTTATAAAGAAAATCCTAAAAAAAAATCCTGTTATCTCGGTTCTGAGTTTATTACCAACCCGGGTTTGCTGAAACAGGTTTATTCCCATCGAAACTATATTAAATCTCCGCGTAAATCTCCCCTAACTGCACAAAAATGATCTCGAAAAACTCTACGCCCTGTTTTAGAGCATCTCCAATAGAAGGTGGAAGATTTACTTTTTAATGACATGTAGGATTTTAAACATTCATTTTAACTTAATTCATCTCCAATAGTAGATCCTACAAAACAGGAGGGATGCAAAATTAATTTTGAAGGTTTTAAGGAAAGTCTTATTTACACCTTCAGAATGACCTTCATGTCATATTTTTGTATTTTAATAATTAATTAAAATACAATTAAACTGTTAAGATTATCACATAAGATTTTCTAAGGATCAAACCTCTATACTATTGGAGATAGTTTATTAGTTACATGGTCCTATATTTACTATATGCGCAAATCCTCCTAAATAAGGGTCTTAATAAAATTTCCGTGTAGGATTTTTAACACCCGCCATTGGAGATTCTCTTATCAAAAGTCTACGAAGACTTCTTTTTTTATCGATTACAAAACCAATACCATCCATGTTTTGTCCCCAAAAGCCCGTACCAAGCCTTTCCCATTGAAATCTCACTTAAACTCGATTGAAAATCCTAACAGAGAATTACGCAATATCCTCCACCTCTGTTTTGCTTCACATCAATACCCCAGCCCCTTCTACTCAATCCAAGCAAACGTACCAACCCTGTTTAGTCTTACATGACCATTTTAACCAAATTTAATGATTGAATCTGATGAAATCACGTCCAAACTCCGATCCAAAAATTCACTAGACGCCTGCAAGAGTTTCCCGCCAAAAACAGGTTTGAAAGAGGAAGAAGAAGGTGCCCCAAATCCCTTGTTGGGATGCCTTTAGTATAGTGAGGTAACCCTTATCAACTGAGGTGCCCTTATCCAACTGAGGGGTTCCTTTAGCAATTCCTCTTAGGTGCCTTTAGTGATTTTTTGGGGGCGTAAATATAACTTTTATGGGGTGCCTCCAACGTATTCTCGGGGTGCCTTTAGTAAATTTCTCCCGGGGTCCAAGTACCACTTTTCGAGCAAATTTCTCCGCAAAAGCTTATTTCTCTGAAAAATACCTATAAAGACATATAATACAATATAAGTACAAAAATGGATACTAACAATGTATAAAATCGAGATCAAAATAGACACATAAATGCGTCTATCAAATACCCCCAAACTTATTATTTGCTAGTCCCGAGCAAATCAAATTTACAAAATAAAATCCTAACTCTCTGTCGCAGGCATCGCGATTGCTCTAAGCGTGTGCAACAATCCTTTAAACCCTTAGGTGGCCCTAGTGGCCGAGTTATAGTCTCGGAAGGGTTTACCAGAGGTGTACCCACAAAACCTTTACTCCAAACCCTAGCTGCCTATGCAGAACCTTGGAACGGTACTAAAGAATCTCATTGGTTGGCATACTCTCATTGACTACAGGAGGAGATACCCTGATGCAAATCCAATTCATATATAAGTCACAGAGCTCTACTCAGATAGTTGCATCCATATTCGAAATCAAACAAATCACATGGATAGATTAAAAAGATGGATATAGAGAAAATAGATGTTTTTCGATGTTGACTAAGGTGAACGGTGTTTCCCATATCTGGCTGAAGGCCACTTCCAAGATGAACATATCCTAATGGACTGAGATACTGGTCTGAACTAATATCAACACAACCAGCATATACAAGGGAACCAGTGATCGATAATTCTAATTCTAGATCAACACATCTGGCATATACAAGGGAACCAGCGGTCGATTTTATTGAACAATATATATACTCTGATTGGTATAATTGGCCTGGTCTCATTTTTTTTTTTTTTTTAATTTAGTAACTCAGTCACTCTACTTTATCCCAGCGGTGGTTACAATTCGATGCGTGTGCTCCACCAAATCACTTAGAGAAACATATAAATTTTCAGAAAAATAAAATAAAAACAGAAAGTAATAAGGACTCAATGATATATGGCAAAACTACCATGTTACCCGAGTTCTGTGCTTTTATGAATAGACTCTAAAGTTGGGTTCCTCAACTTCTATAACTAAGATGTTTCCATCCACTTAGATTGGTTAGTGTTATCCTTAATTGGCACAAATTTCTTGGCTCTGGAGTTTAATAGTGCAACTAAAAAGTTTCTCGCATACCCCCAAACTTGAATCTAACATTATTCTCAATGTTCTAAATATAAAATTAAAAGCATGAACAAGGAGAAATTGTTACCACTTAAAGAAAAGGAAATAAGGAAGGATATTACCGTGTCGCATGAGTATGGGTTACCTCCCATGAAGTGATAAGTTTAAAGTCTTCATCCATACTAATAAATGATTAGTCACCTCATAAAATCATAAAGTAACAGTCGGAACAATTGTGGGTCATCAAAACCAAATAGAGCTATCTAAAGTAAAAGAAATCGGCAACATGCCAAGAAAATGAACTAATAAAGCACACCCTTGTCTAGTTTCCTGTTTAAGACAACCACATCTAGTTGTGGTTGTGGTTCAGGTTCTATAATTGGGTCTAGATAAAATATTTTCATGGACTGCATTTTCTCATAAGTAAGATCCGAGTGTTCAAGTTCTAGAGTCTGGAAAAACTCAACTAAAACCTTAGAAGCACATAATAATAACCTGAATAATTGTGGATCCTAAATGTCAATCAGATTTGACTCACAAAATCGACCATATTGAGAGTGGTGGTCATTCTTAAGTAAATGTGTCGATTCTAATCTCCTAAAGTACTTAAGCTTAGTTTCAAAACTTAAAATATGACACATTCAAAACTTATACGTTCCCACATTTGGAAGAAAAGTTTTTGGTGGGAAAACAAGTCAATCTGGTTATTGTCGCTTGGGTAAACCACATCAACCATAGGATGGGTTTCTAACAACTGAACTTCTTTCTGGACATCATTAGGTTCGGGAAAACGTGTATGAAGATAGTCTTGTAAAATGGTTGAGGCACATATGTAAAGTCTCAAGTGAGGGACCTTACTAAGAGTTAAAGGTAAAACATATGGAGAATGATAATCATCCCCAAACTTAGAGTTTTGGGTGTCTCTAGGTAGACTAGTCACAATTTCCCTAATTTATAGGTTTTCAGATTCTTGAAAATGGTTAATTGCTACTTCTAAGTTATAATCATAAGGTACATCCTCACTCATATTTGACCTCTTTACAAGTCTATCATCTTTATCTAAAACTAATGTTTATAAACCGCTAGACTCGAAAACAATATTCTCAGGATAAACCCGCTCTTCTAAACCATCATCGGCTTCGTAACAAGGAAATACTACATTGTCTAATAGACTAGTCAAATCCTCATCCTTTTGAGTAAGTGAATAATCATTAGAAGTATTAGGATCTGAACTAGAAATCATATTATTTTTATGAAGCTCAATCGGAGTAACAAATTCCTGATTACTATGCCTACATATTTCATATTCTTCATCAACACTATTCTCATCATAATCATCATAATAACATGAAAATGGTGAACCTTATCTGAACAAGTAGTGTTACCAATTCTAACCTCGTCATTTTGATTATGCAAATAACTATCCTCATTTTCAAGGGTACTATTGGAAACACTATATTGGAAATTAAGATCATTTCGAGCAATTTTTTCGTTCGTCTCAACCATTTGCTTGAGGGATTCATCTGTAGAAAGTTTACTCATATATGCAGTTTGTTCATTCATTTCTAACACAAACCTAGTTATATTCTCAGTTAACTGCTTGAGAGACTCTTCTAGAGAAATGGAAGGATCATAAATAGCATTAGGGTACAACTATTTGATTAAATCCTTCAAAGATGGGGAACTAGTACTATAATGTTCCTTATTTTCTTTCTCGCATGACCTGTGCGCGTGCGGATAGTAATTGGGCTCACCATGGTATGAGCCATAACCTTCAAAAAATTGATGTTCCCAACCACTATTCACGCTATGGTCAAAATAATAATGTCCATTTTGAAATTCAGTCGGATATTCATTGTATTGGCTATTGTAATACCAGTTCGACATTCTTTTGTGCACGTGCAAATGCAGTGTTGACTAAAATGGGTAAGCTCAGGTTACCACAACAAAATATACATATAGTCAAAGACTGGTCAAACGTACAAGGCTGAGGCTTGTGGGATTTCAGCTGGTAGCTCTCATAAGGCCCACGACATGGGTTCAACTTACTTTTCCACGAGTTTTCTTAAACTCGGTAGGCTGACGATGCAATTGGAGTGTGTGCACGTGTCCGTGTGTTTTTTCAAAGCCTCAACACAAGAAAGCCCGCTGACAGGGGATTTTTGGGTATATAGAGTCTTACCTCCCCTACCATACGGGCGACGAAATGGTTGTAGTCTACTCAGGCCACCGACTCCTATGTCAGTGTACGAACCCGAGGGGTCAAGACAGTATCGTAATTGTCGTCCTTCCCTGCAACAGTTTTATAAAATTAACCCTCCTTAAGGTTTTAAAAATAATAATAATATCCAAGTCCAAAAATAAAAAGAAAATTCACAAAAATACAACAAAACCCTAATACAATTTTCTAAAAATAAAAAACTAATAAATAAAAATAAATCTTCTTCACTCCTTTTGGACTCCTCTTTTGTTTCCTTCTTTGGCTTTGATTTTCTTGTAGCTTCGCTCCAAATCTGAAAAGAATCGAAAAATACTAAAGGAGTAAAAGAAAAAAAAATCTAAAAAATAAAATAAAATAAATCTAAAACATAAAACCTAAATAATGCAAGTCGGCGGCGCCAAAATTGATGTGATTTTTAATGTTGTTATAAAGTGGTAGTAAGAGTTCGTTCAACTCAGACGTATGAAGATTGATTTTAGATCTAATTCTTAATTAAACAAGAAATTATGTAGAAGATGATATCAATAGTTCGAGAGACTAGGACTCAGAATTCCACCAAAAACTCATTCATGCGAGTTATATAATAATTCTAGACAATTATAGCTTAAATATGGACTCTAATTATTTGCCAAGGTATATTTTGGAAAGCAATAATTGTAAATCGAAAGCATGAGACATCGAAACACTTAATCTAACCATGAACCATCAATTAAAATCACAACCATTCAATAAAAATCATAAAACGACTAATAATTAGTGTAAAAAGTCATAAAACAATTAAATATAATTACCACATGCATGAAATATGGCTTCCTCCATCATCCCAGTGTTGGAATTTAACTTCTCACATCATAAACACGCTCAAAAGATTTTTCCATTGCTCAAACAGTGTTTACAAAGGTGAAGAGAATCAAAAACAGTAAAACAGTTCAATTGCAACGTTTATAAGCGTTGCGAATTGACTGTTACAAAGGTAAAAGTTAAAAAATGTTGGTTGTAGTGCCTAGAAGTCTTCTGCAAGTATGGTTAACTAGCAACAGTTTCTGCGACACACTGCTCTTGTTCGCGATTGACTTGAACAGGTCTTTGTTCTTCAGTTTCTTCTTCTTTCGGAAAGTGCAAAAAACGACTCTGCACTTTTTTTTCACCTATGCAACTCCACATGCAGCCTCCGATCACCTCTGCCTTCACCCCCAACTATTTATTGTTACACTCAACACTCGATGATCCTTCTTGGGACTCGAAACCTTATATATACATCACTGGCCACGAATAGCTTCTCCAATCCTCTCTTTTTCTTTCAGCAAAAGTAATGAATTTTATTCCCTCTGTTACTTTCTTTACACGTGTTCTTCCTTATTTATCTTAACCTTCCTGTTATAAACAAATCCTCGAGAATATATTTTCCTCGTCCATACGATAACTCCCAAATATCAAACTTCACTGTGAAAAACTCTAACTTTCTTGTTATAAAGAAAATCATAAAAATCTTTCTCTTATCTCGGTTCTGAGTTTATAACCAACCCGGGTTTGCTGAAACAGGTTAATCCCATCGAAACTATAAAAAATCTTCGTGTAAATCTGCCCTAACAACACAAAAATAATCTCGAAAAACTCTACGCCCTGTTTTGTCAAAAGTCTACAAAGACTTCCTCTTTTTTTTTCGATTCCAAAACCAATACCATCCTCGTTTTGCCTCAAAAACCCCGTACCAACCCTTTTCTCTGAAAATCTCCAATAAACTCGATCCAAGTAAACGTACCAACCCTGTTTAGTTTTAACAGGACCAGTCCAACCAAATTTAATGGTTGAATCTGATGAAATCATGTCCAAACTCCGATCCAAAAATTCACCAGACGCCTGCAAGAGTTTCCTGCCAAAAACGGGTTTAAAAAGAGGAAAAAGAAGGTGCCCCAAATCCTATGATGGGTGCCCTTAGTAGTGAAGTGCCTTATTCAACTGAGGGGTGCCTTTAGCAATTCCTCTTGAGTGCCTTTAGTGAATTTTCTGGGGCGTAAATATAACTTTTCTTGGGTGCCTCCATTGTATTCCCGGGGTGCCTTTAACGCATCTTCTGGGTTCCTTTAGTAATTTTCTCCCGGGGGTCCAAACACCACTTTTCGAGCCAAAAGCTTATTTTTCTGAAAATACCTACGAAGATATAAAATACCAAAATAAGTACAAGAATGGGTACTAACAATATAGAAAATCGAGATCAAAATAGACACATAAATATGTCTATCAACTTACAAGCAGTTTTTGTGTTCATGAACACTTAAGGAATTTTTTTTTCTCCAAATAGACCAAGAAAATAGTGCAAACTATCTTTGGCTATTGGTAATATTTCGAATTTGATTGTGAGAGAGTTACAAAACTTCTTGGATGAAGGTACGCATACCCAATAAGCACACTTAGTCGATATGAATTCCACAAATTAAATAGGTACGCATACCCGATATGCATATCTTTTCCATCTGAGTTTGGGAATGAGGGAAGGTAGCATACCCGGTATGCATATCCTTATGAATTGACTTCGCGAGCTGCCATGAGGTACGCATACCCGGTGTGCATACCCGTTGGTCTGACTTCGCGAACTGTCAAGGGATATGCATAACTACCTAGTTCTATGAGGAAAAAGCTCGTGATCTGTCTTGTATGACTACGTTCACTTTTGCTACATCTCTCATAGACACTTCTAAGACAACTTTATTCATAACCTATCATGGGCTTCTGGATTATTATTTAATCTCAGGTGTTTTTGAACACTGTTATTGCTTGTACATTCACATGATTACTTAGTCTCAATGGACTATCATTGTGCACGGTTTCATAATTTTGGACCATAGAGCATATTCTTCAGTGTAATTTCAAGGATGTTCACATGCTTACATGAATTCTTAACTAAATTTTTTATCTGAACATGGAAAGTTTTTGTTTGAACCTCAAGCTAACTTAACTTGAATTAAAAGATATATGTAGACTTGAAAATCTATAAATAAAGATAATCTTGCAACAACATTTCTAAATCCCTGACATTCTTTTGTCCTAGTTGAAAAGTTAGAATCGTCCTTTATAACCTAGGTTTCTTAATGGATGTATTAGGTTACGACTTTGAAGACTTAACTTAGGGATTCGTGAAGCCCGCTCAGATTATCTTTTTACCTAATAGTTCTTGTATCTAGACCTTGTACTACTGGTTATTGAAGTTCACAAAACTTATATCAGGAACAATCGTAAAGTTATTTTCGTCTTTGATTTTGTTTGATTGTTCTTGAAAGGTGGTTAGTGATCAATAATTCTCTTTGATAAGTGATCCGGATCCGTGAGGTTTTCAAGACTTTTCTACTCCAAATATATTACCAAACCTATAGAAATATATAATAAGAGTGAAAAATGGGGGGGTCTAACAACCTCACCCAATATTTCGTTTAGGAAATCTGTATGGACAAACTCCAATATAATTCCAAGAGAATCAACTAGACAGTCAGATTCAATCAATGGAATTATATCCAAGAGTTGTATCTCTGTTTCACAATGTAATCAGCAAATCAAATAGAAATAAATCCGCGAGCCTGATTATTATGTGGAGCAACTTGTACGGTACCAAATACCAATATTCAAGTGTCAATCAATTTATATCAACAACCAAAGGTTGGATTATTTAATTGATTGAACTACGCACAACCTGTGATATTTCAATTATATAAACAAATATAATACGGAAAACAAATAATACAGACACCAAAATTTTTGTTAACGAGGAAACCGCAAATGCAGAAAACCCCCGGGACCTAGTCCAGATTTGAACACCACACTGTATTAATTTGCTACAGACACTAGCCTACTCCAAGTTAACCTCGGACTGGAATGTAGTTGAGCCCTAACCAATCTCACACTGATCAAGGTACATTCGCTTTCCTTACGCCTTTGAATCCCAGCAGGACTCTACGCACTTGATTCCCTTAGATGATCTCACCAACAACTAAGAGTTGCTACGACCCAAAGTCGAAGACTTGATAAACCAATCTGTCTCACATAGAAAAGTCTATTGAATAGATAAATATATCTCCCACAGAAATACCTAGAAGTTTTGTTCCGTCTTTTGATAAATCAAGGTGAACAGGAACTAATTGATACACCAGACTTATATTCCCGAAGAACATCCTAGTAATATCAATCACCTCACAATAATCTTAATCGTATGATAGCGAAACAAGATATTGTGGAATCACAAACGATTAGACGAAGATGTTTGTGACTACTTTTTATCTTGCCTATCGGAGATTAAATCTCGAGCAAATCTTAGAGAAGATAGTACTCAATCACGATAGAAAATAGCAAGATCAGAACACGCAACTACAGAGAAAATAGTTGGGTCTGGCTTCATAATCCCAATGAAGTCTTCAAGTCGTTAACCTACGGTTTTGGAAAAAACCTAAGGTTAAAGGAGAATCGACTCTAGTCGCAACTAGTATCACATAGGAGGTGTGGGGATTAGGTTTCCCAGTTGCTAGAGTTCTCCCTTATATAGTTTTCAAATCATGGTTTGCAATCAATGGTACCTAGGTAACAAAGCTTTTAATATTCACCGTTAGATGAAAACCTGATTAGACTCAAGCTAATATCTTTCAACCGTTAGATCGAACTTAGCTTGTTACACACAAATGAAAAGTGACTTCATTTAGATATGGGTAACCGTACCTAAACGTGTACACCTTGTTGGCTCAACAATAGTTAACCGAAGTTAGCCATATGAACACTTTCATATCAACCTTATTCATCTTAACCATAACTAGTTCAAATGACTCAAATGAAACTAGTTCTCGAGTTCTTCAATTGTTTATATTCTCATAGAAGTATACAAGACACATTTGAAGCAAAATCGATTTTGATTCACTCGAATCAATTCATGAACATTATAGCCACGGTTTGCAAAAGATTGCATTCCTTATTATATAAATGTATTAGTTCATGAACAAACCGATTTTAGAACATAACCTACTCAAGTATGCAAACGGGTATGCATACCTAAATGGCTGGACTAAGTTTGGGTTCGCCAGTATGCGAGCGGGTATGCATACCTTCCAAACTCGGTTGAATTTCCGTACATGAACTTTATGCCAGTACGCATACGGGTATGCATACCAAGTTCCCAGACTTTTATTAAACCAACCATGGTACTCATACGGGTATGCATACCATGGTTCCCGGACTTGGAATAACTTGCAACAGTTAGCATACAAGTACGCATACTGTGCTATATCCAATCATGGTTAATAGTTCTAAACTCCCAATTCAATCATTGAAACATTCTTAAAAGACGAAAATAGCTGTCTCACACAAACTATTAGCTTCAAAGCAATTTTCAAGTGATCAAATGATCAATACGAAACATTCCGAGTCTACATCAAATGACCGTCTCACACAAATCATGTAAGATGTTACCAGGCGATTTTCACATGATCATATTTTGACTTTCGTCAAGAATATAAGATGAACTTGGTTAAAGCGAAAGCTTACCAACACATATTTCGATAAATATGTAAGCGAGTTAAACTCAGCTCGAAATATCAAATGTGTGTAATCGAAGTATATATAGATATATGACTTTTGTCTCAAATAGGAGATAGAGTAGATAGACTTTTGAGTGATAGATGAGTTCAAGTCTCCACATACCTTTTGTTGATGAAGTTCCACAAGCTCCTCTTAGTAGTTCTTCGTCTTCAATTGATGAACGCCGCGAAGTCTAATGCTCAACTACACTTTCTATCCTAATCCGAGACTTAGCTATAAGTAGACTAGAAATCAAGACTTATAGTTTTGGCAACTAAACTTGACAAACAAGCTTGAGATTGCAACGCTTGCGAGTTCGACCGAGTAGTGCTCTAACAAAGTAAAATAAAGTAGGATTGTTTGTTAGAAGTGTTAGAGCATTGCTCAGTCGAACTCGCA
The DNA here is from genome assembly GCA_023531105.1 of Papaver atlanticum. NCBI lineage: Eukaryota > Viridiplantae > Streptophyta > Magnoliopsida > Ranunculales > Papaveraceae > Papaver > Papaver atlanticum. Next base: position 4,527,947 of record JAJJMB010000948.1, read on the forward strand.
AGCGGTACCGTCTCAATCTTGTTGTCAAATTTAGTTGATCAAAACTATATCTTGATTTCTAGTCTACTTATAGCTATGTCTCGGATTAGGATAGAAGGTGTAGTTGAGCATTAGACTTCACAGCGTTCACCAATTGAAGAAGAATGAAGACTTTGAAGGAACTTCGATGACAAAAGGTATGTGGAGACTAAAACTTATCTATCACTCAGAAGTCTATTTTATTCTATCTACTAATGAGACTAAGTCATATAGCTATATAGAATATCATGTTATACACATTGAAGTTTTGAGTTGAGTTTATCTCGTTAATATTATTCTCCAAATATGAGTTTAAATCTTAGAACGCTTCATCATCCACTTGACAACTTTGGTTATGAACAATTCACTTTGTTGGAAACTAAGTATCAAGTCAAGTTGATCATGTGAAAATTACCTTGAAATATCTTACATGATTTTGAGTCAGTCATTTGATGTTAACTCGGAATGTTTCTTATTGATCAAATAATCATTTGAAAATTACTTGAAGCTAGTGGTATGTGTAAGATTACTATTGTCGTTCTTCTAAGGATGTTTCAAATTGATTCTCGAGAATGTTAGAACTACTACCAATGTATGGATACAGCACAATATGCGTACCCAGTATGCAAACTGTGAAGTGCAAGTTCAGGTCCGAAACTCTTGTTTACGAATTTTGTTTGCGAACAGGTTTATATGTGATAGGTCCAGAACTGTGGTTTGCGAACAGTGTTTGCGAACGACAAGACTAGGAAAGGTCCGGAACGGTAGTTCGCGATCTCAGTGGCTAGGTTCTAAAATCGGTAAGTATGAAAACCGGTTCACATACTCAGTATGAAAATGATTTTGTCTATACTCATGAACTCAGGTTCGTTTACGAACTCCGTTTGCAAACTGAAGTCCCTGGATTGTTAATGCTTTAAGGTATGCGAACTCGGTTTGCAAACCGTGGCATTATGTTTATGAATTGGATCTTGTATAAGCACTTTGTACATATACAAACCAAACCGAATATGTTTCAAATGCTTCATGGATATTTCTATGAGATAGTGAACATTTGAACAACTCTCTTCATAACACATTTAGATAATTTGATCATCTATTGTAATTGTTTGATTATCAGATTGAGTCTAAAAGTGTTAGATGAATATAGCTAAGCTAAAAGTGTTTATATGGCTGACTTCGGTTAATTGTTATTGAGCCAATTCGTTATACACGTTTAGGTACGGTTCATCCATATCTGAATATAAGTATATTTTATTTGTGTATATCAAGCTAAACCATCTAACGATGAAGATTGATTGCTTATTTTCTAAGCAAACTTAGCTTGAATCTTAAGTCAGGTTTTCATCTAACGACGAATATTAATTGCTTTGTTAAAAAGATATCTTAGCTTTGATTGTAAGCAACCCTGATTTGAAAGACAATACAAGGAGAAACTCTAGCATCTGGGAAACCTAATCCCGACACCTCTGTGTCCTAGTTGCTAATTAGAGTCGATTCTCCATTAACCTAGGTTTCCAGTTCTTCTTAAAACCATTATTAGGTTTAACGACTTAAAGATTTCGCTTGGGATTCGTGAAGCCAGGTCCAACTATTTTCTTTGTAGTTGCGTATCCTGATCTTACTTTTTCTATCGTATTGTGTTTAATCTTCTCAAAGATTTCTCGAGATTTATCTCCGATATGTAAGATATAAAATGCAATCACAACAGTTACTTCGTCTCAGACTCTTGTGATTCCACACTAAATTTTCCTGTTTATCAGTTGGGTTATTGTGAGGTGACTAATAGTTCTAGGATGTTCTTCTGGAGTATAAGACCGGATTATTAGTTGTGTTTCCTGTTCACCTTGATCTTTATCTTAAGAGGAAAACCAAAAAGGAATAAACTTATCTGTGGGAGACAGATTTGTTTATAAGTCTTCGACTTTGGGTCGTAGCAACTTCTAGGATGTAAAGGACGTCATCTAGGAGAATCATGTGCGCAGAGTCTTGCAAGATTCAAGAGGCATAAAGAACGCGATTGTACCTTAATCAGTGTGATACTGGGTTAGGGCTCAACTACATTCCAGTCCGAAGTTAACTTGTAGTAGGCTAGAGTCTGTAGCGGCTTAATACACTGTGGTGTTCAAGTCTGGACTAGGTCCCGGGGTTTTTCTGCATTTACGGTTTCCCCGTTAACAAAATTTATGGTGTTTGTGTTATTTCTTTTCCTCATTATATTTTTTTATATAATTGAAATATCACAGGTTGTGCGTTGTTCAATCACAATTGATAAATCCGACCTTGTTTGTTGGATAGAACTTGATTGATACTTAGACATTGGTCTTCGTTACCATCCAAGTTATTCTCACACCAATCAGGTTCACGGATTCATATCTATTTGATTTACTGATTGTGTTGAGAAAGAGATAAAACTCTTTGATATCTTTTCTTGATCGAGTCTCACTAAGTTGGTGCTCTCGGAAATTATATTGGAGTTTAGTCCATAAAGATTGTTGAAACGAAAAAGTTGGGTGTGGTTGTTATACCCCCGAGTTTTCAAGAAGCATATAAGTACCAAAAGTCATCACCGAGGTTGAAGCAAATCTTAGGATGTAGAGGATTCAACTAAGATAATCAAGTGTGTAGAACCACGTTAGGTTCAGAGGCGTACAAGAGCAAGACTGAAGCTGAATTGCTTGGAGGGTTAATTCGGTCTCAACTACAGTCCAGTCTGAAGTCTGATAGTAGGCTAGTGTATATAACAGTTTAATATAGTGTGGTGTTCAAATCTGCTCGAGGTCCTGGGGTTTTTCTGCTAGTGCAGTTTCCTCGTCAACAAAATTATGGTGTCTTGTGACCGTGCTTCTACTACTAAGTTTTTCCCATGAAAATGCCATGTCGTATATGTGAAGAGAATACCATACTTAAGCAAATGCAGTGAAATTTCATTAAGTGGCCCCAATCCTTTACCATTCTTACATCTACTACAAGGGAACGAGAATAAGGTATTTCCGCCACCATTTCTATTGACAAACTCTATAAATGACCTAACACCTTATATGTACTGAGGAGACTTACAAGGACATTTCATACAACCCTTATCAACCATATATGACATACCCTAAAGACAGTATCTATGTTAAAATTCAGACAGTATATGTACACTACATCAATACAAAATCAGCAGCATTTTTTGATATGATATCTACATCAATTCTAACATGTACCTATGATTTTGATATGTACACAACATCAGATTAATGGAAAAAAATACTACTCCCTTCGTTCTAATTTAGATAATGTTGTAGAGTTTTTCACGCAGATTAAGAAACATCAAAGAGAGTAAATTTTTTTTCCAAATCTGCCCATATTAATGCCTTCCTAGAAATTTAAACCTCCTAGTTTTTTTGTTTCTGGATTCTAGTATAAATATGACTCCCCATGTAATTCCATTTGGGATGACCAAATATCCTAAGATAATACTCCCTCCGTACCCATTATATAGGCAGAATTTTGAATTTTGCTTGTCCCATTAGATAGGCGGAATACCATTTCCAAGATGAATATTCCATACATACATACCCTTATTTGTGGTGCATAGATAATTGTGTTATCAACAGGACAATAGGTAAAACATGAAAAAACATAAAACATTATGAATTCAATATACTTTTCTTAATATAAGAGAATTGACCCCTCCGCCTATATATGTGGTACGGAGGGAGTACATAGTAGATTTAAAATCTTAAATTAGATTAATTATCTCTCACTGATAACAAAGACAATGAATGTTATGTTGTGATCCCAAAGCAAGGGTAAATCAGTGAGAATTTAGAGAAAATAGTTAAACCCTCATCTATTTTGGAACACAAAAAAACCCCTAAAACATCATCTAAAATGGAACGGAGGGAGTAACACTTAAAACTATACTAAATCCATTCCATGAAATTGATAAATCTACTTCAATTCTAACCCGAGTGTACACTTCTAACAACAAATGAATACAACCAAACAATAGAGCTAGTTGGCTATCCAAACCATAGAAACATATACTTTCGTAGTTTATCCTAATTCAACTCTAACCAGTTCTAGTTTTCACATAACAAATCAAAGCAAGTTACATTAGGTAAATTGAAAAAACTTAATTGCAGAAAGTTTGAAATTGGGTATATCTAGTTCATAACTTATCGTGATTTCTTTTCACTCATCACTTAAAGCTACATGTTAGAATTCAAGTGTATATCATGAGTTTGATATATCCACTTCAATTCTAACCTGTAGCTTTCAACTGATCACGATAAATTGCTAACCAATTCTATTTTTGACATATCCACTTATGCATACATTTCTTGTTCTCATCAGATGACTTTACAAGATCAAACAAATTAAGTAGTTCGTCCTAGCGTAAAGGACAACCAAAACAATCAAAACAATCAAATGACAACTAAAACAATCAAAATAATTGCATAGAAACATATACCTTCTTAGTTCTTCCTAAACCAACTCTGGCCAGTTCTTCTTCAAACCCAAATGATCAAAAGACCAATTGTACTATCAATATGACTTAGAATGTGAAGTCAAGTTTACTCCAATCGGAAGAGAACTCTTTTCAATAAGGATTGAAAATAAAAACGATAAGACATAGATAGGTTCACGGGGATCTTGGAAGCTTGTAGATCAATATCTGCAAGTTAGAGATTGGGAGCCATAATTGAACCCGGATAATTAGAGAATTTCTCTTGCTAAGGTGTGGATTAAATTCCCTGGCCTAAGCTTAAAATATCGGATGAAGGAAAGTATTTTGGCGATGGCTAAGGATTTCAAAAATATTTTTCAGATAGATCACAACACTCTTGCTATGGACTTTGGTTTCTTTGCTAGTGTATTGGTAGAAGTGGATTTTGTTATGAATATCCCATATCGTGTTTAGACGGAAGATGGAAAAGAGAATAACGGGGTTCTGGCAAACAAGGTCTCATAGTTTTGCTCTCATTTAAAATTGTAGGACACTTAATACATGACTGTAGATCTCAAAAATTGGATTTAATTGTTAAGAGTGATGAATCATCAACGTCTAACGAAGTTATCAGTAAAAAGAGAAGGAAGTCAAAGTAAAACAAAGAAATTCTTCCGCGCCAGAGATCGAAGAAGGTATTAAAGTGGTTGTCGAGGATGAGAAAGGTTATCACTCCAAGATGGTATAAGAAAATTCCTCTTTGTATGCCCCAATGAAGCTTATTCGGGTCGCAATCCAAAAAGGATTTCAGAGTCTCGAAGAAGAAGATGTTGCCATTTCACAGGGAGTTACTAGTGATTCCAAGATAAGTATCTCAAAGTCATAATTGTCCGCACCTATTCTTCGATCGAATAATGGTATTTGCTCAAGCTACAAATTTGTTTTCCTAACATAACTTTGAATTCAAAAACGAAAATCTACGAAGATTGTTTAGTGATCCTAAGATGATTCTTGGGATAAACATCACTCCATTTGTCTCTATGATGGGGTTGGACTTTCTTTCTTTTAGAAAGAATGTCAAGATACGTCTAAATATCTGACGGACAATCATAAAATCTTAGCATACTTGGTCTCTCAAGTTTTTTATTCATCTTGTGCAACCTAGAGTTTTTTGTTTTTTTTTGAGTATTATCAGAAACAGTCACAGTCATGATCCGGTTCACAAAGCCATTACGTTGTTACAATCTTTTTTCAAGATGATCACTACACCGTTTGTTTCAGAGTTATTGACATCCTGTCCCACAAATCAGAGTTAAGTCAGTGGGGGAATTACCTGGTTATCCCTGAAACTTTATTTGCTTTGTAACTCAATTAATGGATGTTGAAGGTGTTGCTGTAACTCCATTAATGGATGTTGAAGGTGGTGGTGGTTGTTGTTGTTGTTGTTGTTTCTGTTGTTGTTGCTGCTGCTGTTTTCCGATGAATGCATTCAGGATCGTTATAAGCACCAGAACTTCAGCTCGCATTTGGGATCATTACATCACATTCCCTAGAAGGATTCACCACTTCCTTTATTGGGAATAGCCACTATCGCCACCACCACTTCATCACCTTCACCATTACAACTAAAGAGGGGTATTTAGGACAAAAATATGACTGTTTTATCAAAATAGTCAACTCGGCTGGAAAAAGACTCTTTTGTCAACACTAATTAAAGGCGTGATGAGTTTGTGAAACCAATTAGGAAAAAATGACCATTCTGGAAAACACCCCTTTTTTCTTTTTATCTTAGATTTTACTTGTTTCTTATTTGGGATCTTTTGCTCCCCTTTAAGTTGGAACCGTTTGCACCAACCAACAAAGGGAAGTTACAATCAATCTATCATCCCAAACGACTTCTTCTCTTTTTTGTTTAGGCATGCAAACGACTTGGTTGATAGCGTGTGGCGTTGTTGTTGACATCACAGTCTTGAAATACTGTCTCAAGCAAAACACCCAAGGAATAAAATCATATGCAACTCCAAACAAATCATTGATCAATTCAACAAATTAAAATAATCATAATAAAAAATAAATTGTAGTAGTAAAAACGATCAAAATTTCGACCTAGAACCGGATAAACCGGTAGCAAACACGATACTTCCATACAGACAGAACAGAAAAAGTAAACAGTCTTTCCAAGTCTCAAGTAATAATGTCATAGTAGTGCTGAACGACTCAAACAAAGCCGGCACCACCTTTTTTTTTTTTTTCCATTTCAAATTCAAATCTCACAGCTTTTACTAAGCTGTACCCTCCATTCGCTGTACGCGTCTCTCCACATCATTCTTCATAAAACACATCTCTCTATCTCAGTTTCTTCTCTCAAGTTCAGAATCAGAATCAGATCTCCATTCGCTGAACCCTAACTCAAAATCATGGGTTTGATTCACATATTATTGATTTTGAATGTCCTATCGCTTGTCCCAATCTCAATCTCACAAACACCACCAGCAGCAACTACACCACCAGCAGCAACAACACCACCAGCAGCGACAACACCACCAGCTCCACCACTAGCACCACCACCACCACCACCGCCAATATCAGATACTTGTAATGGAGTATTTCTGTCGTACACTCACACAAAAGCAAGACAATTAACTCCCAACACAACTGATCCATCGGACCAGCCTTACAGATTTGAATCGACTGCAAGGATTTTGAATAACGGCTTGGATGAATTGAAATCTTGGAGGTTGTTTATAGGGTTTCAGCATGAGGAGTATATAGTTTCAGCTACTAATGCTGTATTAGCAGATGGTACTCCTTTCCCTGCTAATACTACTAGTCTTGAAGGTGGTGCTGTTTTTGCTGGCTTTCCTAGTACGGATTTGATGACTGCTATTGAAACTGCTGGTGATTTGCCACAAATGGAAGCTAAGATTGATTTAGTTGGTACTGTATTTGGTGTCAAACGTCCTCTTGTACCTATGCCTAAGAATATTTCTCTTGTTAATGATGGATTTGCTTGTCCTTCCCCTAAAATGCAAGGTAATAACCTTAATTCTATCTCATTTTTCTTCTACTTATTGATTTAGAATTGATTTCTGTTAGTGAATTGCTTAGATTATATTGATTTTGTGTTTGAAATTGATAGTATCATGTGTTATGTGAGAAATGAATTTACTATTTAGGGTTTGTTTTCTCTGTGTTATTGCTGTGGGTTATGGTAATGGTTATTTCATTTTGTTTTGGTGGTAGGAATTAGGCTGACTGAGTTTCGAGCTTAGGGTGTTGGTATCAGTATAACTCTGTTGAAGAGGCATATGGGCTTATGGTTATTGAACAGATTAAATATTTAAGTCAAGTGTTTCTTGATATTGAATTTTGTACTTTAATTGATATGATGTGTTTCGCCGTCTCTCTTTTCTGTAAGAAATCAAGTGCTTCTTAAAATTGAATGTTTGTTATTCATTCATTGTGAATGACTTCTGCAGGGAACAGTTCAATGTACGTTTGTTGTGTGAAAGACCCAAATTTTGTAGCAAATGTTACAACGGAAGAGTATGAACTTCGTAAAAAAGGTGATTTGGTGATCATGTATGATATTCTGAGATCGTATGATTCCGAATATTATGCTCAAGTTTCCATATCGAATTATAATCCACTTGGGCGATTAGATTACTGGAAATTGAGTTGGACGTGGATGAGGCAGGAGTTCATTAACACCATGAGGGGAGCATATCCGTCGATTGTGGATTCGAGAGATTGCACGTTTGGACCTCAGGGGATTTACTACAACAATATGGATTTCGCTAATGTTTTGAATTGCCAAAAAAATCCGACTATTGTTGATCTACCTCTTGAGAAAACAAATGATACAACTCTAGGAATGATACCATTTTGTTGCAGAAATGGAACAATCTTACCTCCTTCTATGGATCCAAGCAGGTCAACTTCCATCTTCCAGTTACAAGTTAAAAAGATGCCACCATATCTCAACAAGACGGATCTTGTTCCACCACAGAACTTTCAGATAAATGGCACACTCAATCCAGATTTCAAGTGTGGGTCACCAATTCGTGTTAGTCCAAGTTTATTCCCAGATTCAAGTGGGTTACCGATTAATAAGACTGCAGTTTCGAGTTGGCAAGTTGTGTGCAACATTACACAACCAAAGGATGCAAGTCCCAAATGTTGTGTCTCATTCTCAGCGTTTTATAACGAATCTGTCATTCCGTGCAAGACATGTGCTTGTGGTTGCCCTAAGAACCCAAGCAGTACCTGTAGTACCACTGCACCAGCTCGTCTTCTTCCATCAGATGCTCTTTTGGTTCCATTTGACAACCGGACTCTAAAGGCCAGAGCTTGGGCTGCAATTAAACATTTGCCGATCTCAGAACCTGCACCATGTCCAGATAATTGTGGAGTCAGCATTAATTGGCACGTGAACTCAGATTACGCAAAAGGTTGGAGTGCAAGGATCACTCTCTTTAACTGGGGCGAAACAAATTTTGCAGATTGGTTTGCTGCAATGCAATTTAGGAAGGCTGTTCCTGGGTTCGAGAAAACATATTCCTTCAACGGCACTGCACTTAATGGCTCTGAGAACACCATCTTCATGCAGGGTCTTCCAGGTCTGAACTACCTCGTAGGAGAAGTAGATGGAGCAAAACCAGAAAAAGATCCCCGGGTTCCAGGGAAACAACAATCTGTTATTTCATTTTCTAAGAAGAAGACTCCTGGATTAGACATAGTGGCAGGCGATGGATTTCCAACAAAGGTCTTCTTCAATGGGGAGGAATGTTCTCTTCCTTCAGTACTTCCATCCAGTGCTTCTATAATCAGTTCAGTAAAAAGCATTTGGGCAGTCGTTTTAGGTTTTGTGGTCCTCATGTCGATGCAGCAATGACTGGAATGAGGGCTCCCCTTTTTTTTGTTAATGAAGGATTCTTTATTCTTTTTGGCGGTATTATCGTTCAGGAACTCCAAATTTCTGGTTCATGAGATAGCATGAAAATATGGAATCCAGCTACCGTTGGAATAGTATGAACTTTTCATATTATTCTGGTTGAAAAATGTCACCTGTTTTTGGAGCTTCTCCACTAAAGATATGTAGTTATAGAAGTTTGTAATGTTGATATATATTTGGTTGCAGTATACTAGAACAGTATTAAACAGCGTAACTCAAGATTACTTGTGTTTTTCTTTTAGTCTTCCAAACATTTTGTTTGATTATACCATCAATTGACTTTTGTTTTTCTTCTAGTCTACAAACACTATGGTTCCATCAGCTTTCTGTGCATCCTCTCGAATTCCAATGTTTTCCACGTTTTCTGTCTCTATTACATACAGGTTCACTTGGATAGTACCAGTCTTCTAGTAGTATTCGACAACATTGGATTTGTCTTGATAACACAATTTTAAAACATGTTACCATGCAATATGTGAGATCCGGATTCTCTCATCTTCTACAAGTTGTCTCAGAGACTTGCATCTCTGCTATTATAATGTGCCTGGGAAACTATTTTCGAAAGTTATCCCCATCTCGCAAGTATCCAGGGCTCGCGGGTTGTGGAGTTGTAATTAGGAATGGGAACGGATTAATATTGGGAAAGTTAGCGCAATCCATTTGTATAGACACTTCAGTTTTGACAGAATTTTGGGGTACATTCACGCATTTTGGTTACGCAAGTAAAAACATGACAAGAGATACCAGTTCTTCTTTGGTTTCATTAATTGTCGATTGGGTGCAAGATGGTTTCCAACAATTCTTCAAGTCACTTGATATTTGGTTTCTCACATAACACTTCCTTTTTATTTCGGGAGGAAATATTCCAATTAGTCATGGTCAAGATTCAGTAGATGCGACAAGCGGGGAGAAGGTTCTTGTGGGCTTGTTCTTCCAAGATGGTCCAACTTGCTGTTTGCATGGAGCAAAGCGCCATTCCTAGAATAACTGGGGTAAGGAGTAGGGTTTTTTCTTTTACTGAGTAGGATTTTTACTTTTACTTCATTGTTTTTCTAATGCTAATGGTAAATACTAACCATAGAGTTCTGGTTTGGTGAGTAAATTTTATTTGAAATTTCCATCTTCCATTCATTAGGAATTTGGTGCAGGGTCCGTGTAAGAAAAGATTTTGTATTGATTAAAATGAAAATACCGGATAAAGTTTTTTATATACAAAACTATCGACAACGACAAGTTACAGATAACGGAAAGAACAATAAAAGTAACGGAGAGAATAACCTCCTATAACAAGAGACGGATAAAACCATCGTCTATAATACGTACAGCTGTAACTAGCTGTCAACTACCTATAACAGGCATGAGTTTGGCCGTTAAGACACCAAACCGAGACTTAGACAGACCTTTAGTAAACAAGTCAGTTATCTAATTCGAAGTATGAACATAGGAGACCTTCAAGAAGCAAATCTGACAAGATCTCGAATCATGTGATAGTCCACTTCAATGTGCTTTGTTCGAGCATGGAAACTGAGATTAGCTGTAAGACTTCATGCGCCAAGATTATCATAAAATAATGTACACGGTAATGATAAGTGCGTTGACAGTTCTTCAAACAGATTGGAGAGTCATAAGATTTCAGCAGCAACATTAGCAAGACCACGATACTCTGCTTCAGTAGATGATCGGGAAATAGTTTTTTGTTTCTTCGATGACCAAGAGAATAAATTTCACCAACAAACACACGGTAACCAAAAGTAGATTTGCGTGTGTCTGGACACCCTGTCCAATCACTATCAAAGAAAACCTATAAATCAGTACAATTGCCAGAACTGAGAGTGATACGTTGAACAAGTGATCCCTTTAGATATCTTAATATTCTCTTTGCCACTTGAAGGTGAATATCGGTTGGGCAATGCTTAAATTGGCTGACATAGTCAACTGCAAAACTAATGTCAGGTCTAGTGAGAGTCAAATATGAAAATCCACCAGCTAAACTCCTCAACTGCAGCATCTAGTAAAGCCTCTCCATCACAGACTGATGCTCTTTGACCCTGAGCTACCGGAGTTTTACAAGGCTTATAACCCATCATATCATACCTTTTCAAGAGTTCCAGGGATTACTTATTTTGAGTCAGAAGTAGCTTCTGAGCAGTAGAATCATAGGTAGCTTCAATGCTTAAAAAAGAATGTAAAAGACCTAAATTTTTCATGGCAAACTCAGACTTGATAGAAGTAATGAAGGAAGTGAGTAAACCATATGAAGATCCCACTATAATGATGTCATCTACATACACCAAGAGAATCATCCTATTTATACCTTGTTGATAGATAAACATGGAAGTATCACAAATAGAATATGAGAAACCATAAGTAATAATATAAGTTCCGAACCTCTCATACCAGGCTTTAGGAGCTTGTTTGAGGCAATAAAGAGATTTTTGAAGTAAGCATGCATGATTTGGATGTTGAGGATTAACAAAATCAGGTGGTTGCTCCATATAAACAGTCTCAGATAAATTTCTATGTAAGAAAGCATTACTTACATCAAGCTGCATAATAGATCAGTTATGAGATAAAACAAGACTGAGAACACATCTAATAGTGGTGGCCTTGACAAATGGACTAAAGGTTTCTTCAAAATAAATTCCATCAACTTGATTATATCCCTTAGCTACTAATATATTTTTATGTCTTTCAATAGTACCATCTGCATTGAGTTTAGTCTTGAACACCCATTTACAACCAAGAACATTCATTAAGGGATGGTAGGGAACATGAATAAAAGTGTTATTACTATGTAAAGCATCATATTCATTGTGCATTTCTTTAACCCAAACAGGATTTGTAATGACCTCTTTGAAAGTTTTGGGATTATAAGGAGGTACAACTTTACTAAGAAGAGCAATGGGGACTGGATGTCTGAAAGCATTATTAGCTATAAAGTTTTTAGAAAGATGTTTAGGTAGATAAAAACCTGATTTAAATATGGTGTGCATTCCATAAGTATAGGTAAATTAGATTAAGCATTAGAAGTATCACATGAAGAAGCATTATAAGTATCGGTAGAAGACTCAATAGGTACAACTGGTAACAATAATAAAGAAGAAGATTCGATAGTAAGCTCGGTAGAAGTAGATGTTGTAGTGTCAGATGCAGGAAACTCCGTAGAAGATGCTGACTGAGATATAACTGAATATAGAGGAGCAGCTGGAACTAACACTGCTGGAGGAGAAGATGATATAGGAACAACATGAGCAAATAGAAAGTTTGTCTCATCAAACACTACATTGGTGGTAGTATAAATCCCGTAAGTCTTCGAATCCATGCACATATATCCTTTATGATGTATACTATAGCCAAGAAATACACAAGATGTAGATTTTGGGCTAATTTAATCCTTTCTCTAAGGCACTAGATTTGGATAACATAAGAAGCCGTATACTTTGAGAATAGAATAATCAGGTGCTGAATTATATAGTGCTTCATAAGGAGATTTATAATCTAAAACCTTGGTGGGAAGTCCATTGATGAGAAAAACAACAACTCAAAAAAAAAATCAAACCAATTTTTTTTAGACATTAAAGCATTAAAAACAGAATGTTACCAACTTTTGTAATGTGTCTGTGCTTCCTTTCTGCAGATCCATTTTGTTGATGTAAATAAGGGCAAGAAATTCTCACATCAATACCACGTGAATAAATAAACTCTCTGAAAGGACCTTTAGTTAATTCAAGTGCTCCATCACATTGAAAGTGCTTAATTTTTACATCAAAAAGATTCTCAACAAGAGACTTGAACAACTTAAAACACTGAATGTTATTTGTTTTATTCTTCATAGGATATATGAAACTGAATTCGGTGTGATCATCTACAAAGAAGATGTAATATCTGAAACCTAGATGAGATTGCATAGGGGTAGGTCCCAAATATCACAATGCACTAACACAAAAGGAATCTGAGACACAGAACCAGTATATTGAAATGATAAACACTTATTCTCTCCTAATTGACAAGAACCACAAATAAAATCAAAAGCTTTAGTAGATAGCTTGATAGCAGCAGCAACATCAAGTTTTTGAAGTATCTTCTGAGCGGGATGACCTAATATGGAATGCCAAAGTGTTGGTGACGCCACAATAGAAGTGAAACCAGTATGTTGGGGGAGGTGAACAAGTCATGATTGGATACAAGCCATCCTGCACTTTACCTCTAGCCAAAATATGGTTGCTCTTCGAAGACTTTATTTCATATCCCCATGGATAAAAGATGAAGCATAATGATTATCCAAGGTAAATTGAGCAACAGATAACAAGTTATGTTGAAGATAAGGAACATAAAGGACCTTGTGTAGATTAAAGTCACTAGTGGAGGTGGATAAAGTAGAAAAACATGTCAAAGATATAAGAAGAAGCTTATCATCCCCTCCCATCACTTGTTCTTGACCAGAATAGAAGAAAAATGATTCAATAATATTGAGTCATTTTTCATATGACTTGAGGCACCATAATTTGGTATCCATATAGAAGCAGAAGCACTATGTCCCCAATGACCACCATATTCAAAAGCATTTGAAGGAGGTTGTACATTGTAATCAAATTCAATTGAAAACCAAAAATTAGGTTCAATACCACTCCCTACATTAAGATCAAGACCAACAAAATCCTTCTAAAAAGGTGGACTACTCTTCTTGGACTGTATATATCTGAATCTGCACCTACTAGCAAAATGAGCAAGTTTATGACAGATCTGACAAGGAATAGAGCTTTAATCTACCATCTATTTCCGAGTTGGATTGAACACAACTTTCCTAAATCCAGATTGACGTATAAGTGATTTGTTACGAGGATTAAGAGAGTAATTAGGACTATTGGATGAAGAAAATCTTGGTGGAATAATAGGTTTGCGAAAAGATGAATTATAGGAAGAAGTTTGCTTTTTGACATAAAATGATGAGTTTGTTGGATCGGTAACAAGAGATGAGAAAGATTCAGTTTTTTGTTCTCTCAAGAACTGTTCATGATCTCAATTTAGAAAAAGGAAGAGGAGGTTCACGATTTTGAACACTAACCATAAAATGAATATAATCTTTTCCCTAGCCTTTGACTGCATACATAACTAGATCTGCGTTTGGAACTGGTTCTCCAATCTCTTCGAGGGAATCGAAAATAATCTTGAGTTGATGCAGAAAGTCACTAATTGTTGAAGAACCTTTCTTGGTAAAGTATGATTGAGATCGAAGCATCGATTTTCTTGCAAAGAATTTGTTAGAGCACTGCTTGGTCGAAATCGCAAGCGTTGGTATCTCAAGCTTGTTGTCAAGTTTAGTTGCAAAAACTATAAGTCTTGATTTCTAGTCTACTTTTAGCTAAGTCTCGGACTAGGATAGAAAGTGTAGTTGAGCTCTAGACTCCACGACGTTCATCATACAAAGACGAAGAACTACTCAAGGAATTGGTGGAACTTCATCGACTAAAAGGTATATGGAGACTTGAACTTATCTATCACTCAAAAAGTATATCTACTCTATCTCCTATCTTGAGACAAAAGTTGTATTACTATATAGACTTCGATTATACACATTTGCTATTTCAAGTCAAGTTTATCTCGCTCTCGAAATATGTGTTGGTAAGCTTTCGCTTTGGCCAAGTTCATCTTTACTCGTGACGAAAGTCATGTTGATTGTTTCAATCTCTTGAAAATTGCTTTGATGAAAAATAGAGCGTGACTAACCTCTATATATAACATCCTCTAAGAATGTTTCAATGATTGAAATAAAGAGTTTAGAATATGTAACCATCTTTGGATATAAGCATATATAGTGTGTTCGCACATTAGTGTATAAGTCAAAAACCGGGAACCAAATGTATGCATACTTGTGTGTATACAAAATGGTTGATGGAGACTGGGTAAGTATGCGTACCCGTATGCATACTGGCGGAAGTTCACGTCCGTGAATTTCTGCTGAGTTTGGAAATCAAAACCAACTTATATGGTTACCTAAGTACGCGTACCCGTACGCATACTGGCGGAAAGTTCACGTCCGTGAATTTCTGCTGAGTTTGAAAACCAAACCAAACTCAAATCCGGTTACTTAAGTACGCATACCAGTACGCATACTTAAGTGTGCTACTTTCTAAAATTGGTTTATTCGTGAACTTAAATTTATATAAACTCAGGAATGCATATTTGCAAACCGTGGCTATAAAGTTCATGAATCGATTCGAGTGAATCAAAACCAATTTTGTTTCGATTGTGTCTTGTATACTTCTATGAGATCTAAGAAATTGAACAACTCTTGAACTAGTTCGTTTGAGTCATTTGAACTAGTTATGGTGAAGATAAATAAGGTTGATATGAAAGTGCTCATATGGCTAACCATTTGGTTAACTACTGTTGAACCAAAGACTTGTACACGTTTAGGTACGGTTACACAAACCTAAATGGCGTATACTTCATTTGTGTATAACAAGCTAAGTTCGATCTAACGGTTGAAAGATATTAGCTTGAATCTAATCAGGTTTTCATCTAACGGTGAATATTGAATGCTTTGTTACCAAGGTGACTTAGATTGCAAACCCTGATTTGGAGACTATATAAAGGAGAACTCTAGCAAACGGGAAACCTAATCCCCACACCTCGTTTGTGATACTAGTTGTATAAGCTAGAGTCGATTCTCCTTTTACCTTAGGTTTCTACTGAGACCCTGTAGGTTAACGACTTGAAGACTTCATTGGGATTGTGAAGCCATACCCAACTATTTTCTCTGTAGTTGCGTGATCTTATCTTGCCCGATTCTATCGTATTGAGTACAATTGAAATAATTGACTCGAGATTAATTTCTCCGATAGGCAAGATAAAAGTAATCACAAACATCTTCGTCTCATCGTTTGTGATTCCACAATATCTATTTTCGCCATCATACGATTTAGATTATTGTGAGGTGATTGATAATTCTAGGCTGTTCTTCGGGAATATAAGTCCGGGTTATCTATTGGTTCCTGTTCACCTTGATTTATCAAAAGACGGAACAAAACTTGTAGGTATTTCTGTTGGAGACAGATTTAACTATTCTTGTAGACTTTTCTGTGTGAGGCAGATTTGTTTATTAAAGTCTTCGACTTTGGGTCGTAGCAACTCTTAGTTGTGGGTGAGATCAGCTAAGGGAATCAAGTGCGTAGTATCCTGCTGGGATCAAAGACGTGAGGAGCACAACTGTACCTTGGATCAGTGTGAGATTGATTGGGGTTCAATTACAGTCCAGACCGAAGTTAGTTTGTAGTAGGCTAGTGTCTGTAGCGGCTTAATACAATGTGTGTTCAATCTGTACTAGGTCCAGGGGGTTTTCTGCATTTGCGGTTTCCTCGTTAACAAAACTTCTGGTGTCTGTGTTATTTCATTCTGCATTATATTTTGTTATATAATTGAAATATCACAGGTTGTGCGTTGAATCAATCAATTGGGAAATCCAACCTTTGGTTGTTGATTGAAATTGATTGATACTTGAACATTGGTCTTTGGTACCGTTCAAGTTAATTTCTCTTGTATTCAATTAGACTCGCAGATTTATATTTGCTTGAGTAAGGATTGAATCGATAAATTGAGATATAATTCTTTGATATACTTTTTATTAAGATTGAGTCAAATTGTCTAGTTGATTCTCTTAAAAGTATATTGGAGTTAGTCCATACAGATTGCTAAGCGAATTATTGGGTGAGGTTGTTGTACCCCCACTTTTTCAGAATTGTTCAGTGAAAAGTTTTGCAAGATGTAGACATTTCTCTCGTGCTGATATTTTTCCAAGAAGTTCTGAAGATAAAGATTTATCTACAGTTGCATTAATACATGATCCAACAAATTTATCAAATTGTAACCATTCAATATAGTTTGGATTTGGACCTTGAGTATTATTTATCACAAGTTTAGGTGCTTCTGGAGAAATCGATCCATCAACAAAACCACACATATTAGTACAGATCAAGATAAATGACATTTGATCTTTCCAGGCAAGATAATTTGATGCGTTTAATTTTGCAGAAATGAAGTTTGCAATGTCTGTAAAAGGAATACTAAATTTACTTTTAAACATAAGAGGATTATATGATTGTTGTGGAAATTGAAACTGTAATGAGATTGTTGTGGTTTATGTTGTTGTAAAGGAAATTGTATTGGTTGTTGTAAAAAACGATATTGTTGTTTTTGTAAATTAACAAAAGGTGAAGTTTGAAATGAAAATTGAATAGGTGTGTGTTAAAGGAAATATGTTGGTCTCTGAGATACTTGGTGAAACATGAGATGAAGGTGGTTATAGTGTAGGTAGAGAAGTATTGGATAAATACGATGGTGGTAGTGGTTGAGAAGAAGAAAAAGACGGTTATGAATTCACCAGAGGTTGTTGTAAACGATTTGGAGAAGGTAAAGGTGGAAACATTTTATAATTATGTAATTTTTGATTGCTTTGATGACGAAAGATGCTTGGTTGGTTTGTGTATATCTAACCATTTTTAAGATGCTTAAAAAGTTACAGGTTTAATGGTGGAATAAAGGATCAAAGAAGGAAGTTAGGAATTCCCCTTTGGTATCTGATACCCTTTAAGAAAAGGTTTTGTATTAATCGAAAAGATTAAAAATTAAATACAGGACAAAGTCCTTTTTATATAGGACTGTTGACAACGACAAGTTACATATAACAAAAAGAGAAATAAATGTAACAGAGAGAATAACCACATGTTACAAAAAATAGATAAAACTACCATTTGTAATACATATAGCTATAACTAGATGTCAACTACATACTCAGTAGAAATATGGACCACTAGATCATATAACAATCTGAGATTATGAAGCCTAAGGAGTGGTGGCTTACAGACTTGAAGAATTCTTTATAAAGAGCTTAAAAGATAATTGTGGAAAATAAAAAATGTTAGATGAAGGATGTGATGTCAGGTGTAATATCACTTGGTAAATTAATCCACCAATCTTATCACATGATCAAGACAACATCAGATGGAACTTAAGTAGTACTTTTTCTCCTAAATCTTGTTGTGATTTGATTTTTAAAAAGCAATGCTTAGCCAGTTTAACTCCTTTCCTTATAAGGTGATATCGTAAAAACATGTGCCAAAAAAATCCAGATTTTAATGTAGTCTGCACTATAGAATGCCATGTCAATAGTTGACAATTTTAATAAGAGAGATGTCAGATACATGAAAGAATATGATGTATGTATTAGCAAGTTCAATAAGAGGTCAATCACATATTCATTCACTTCACATTTACAACAACAGTTTGGAGCTACTTATTTAAACTTGAAAGGTTACAAATTAAAGTGGATTCTATCTAGAGCAATAATGGACCAGCTACGTGTTTGGGGCTGTGAAAATGGTTAGAAGAGGGGAGGACATTATGGTAAAAATGATAGCAAAAGGATTATGTCTAAGAAACAACCAAGAAAAGCGGAGGTAATCATCGATGGGGTGAAAAGTTCAATTTTCATATGGGATTCCAGTTTACAACAATTACCCGATACTTACTTGTTTCGTGAGCTAATTACTTACCGAAAAACTGTCATCAACAGAAAATAGGTTAAAACTACATCAAAATGGGTTTGGACTTTCCTATTTGAGGTGGTATTCTTTCTTAACCTTTGTTGTTTCAAAAGAATAAAAAAATAAAAAACCTTGTTGTTTCTTAATTTTGTTGTAATCAGGATTTCCTGATAGCCCTATATATAGAGGCTTAAACCTATTGAATATGTAAGTAACCTCTAATGAATAATAGTTCACCTTCTCTTGATCTTCCATGAAGAACTTATGCGTCTCCTTTAAAAATTTCATGACGAACCAACCATGGAGTGTACTCGAAATGATACGATATTTCCAGTTGTGTCTACAAAAACATGAACTGGAACAATCATACGACGTAATCCATATTCTCTTATCTAGCAATTAGAATACTATGCGATTTTAGTATGTTTGGCGTAATATTTTTATTAATGTCATGTAAAATTTTATCATAATTGAACAAAGGGTAGGCTTGTATAGTGGTCTGAAAAATTGAAAATTGAAAAAGTTTCAGTTTTAGGGTTAACATTGTGTTTCGAGCCTACGTTGATAGTTTCAAGTTTATTATCAATGGGTATAATGACCATATATGTTACATTTTTTAACCATGACCTGCTTCACATATATAATGAAGCATAATAGTTACATTTGTCAACCATGACCTAGTAACCCAATGGATTGGGCCTTTACCAAATAGTAGATAAGGCTTTGACTAAATCAATCTGACTCGAATTTGACCTTTTTGACTCAAAAGTACTTGGGAGACATTAAAGTGTCTCTTATTTGGAAGTCATTTAGGTGCAAAAGGACTATATTTCCAATCGTAAAAACTTTTACCAATAAAGATGTTATGTTCAAAAGATGAAGGCATAACTTATACATTTCAAGTGCGACAATAAAAGAGTCAATAACATTATGCCCCAAAACTTGATTGTTCACTTGGATGTACTCCATTTTTTATATTATAAAAGAGTCAATAACTTCAACAACGATATTGCAAATCAGCATGTCATAAATTTTGTGGAAAGAAATGCACAAAAGATGATATGAGTCATAAAATCTATCCGTTTTATTTTTTGCTACTTCATCCATTACACTAGAGAACCAATATAAATTGAAGTAAGATGACAAGAGATTCACGATCTTTATTAAGTTATTTGACCCGACGTAAGTGGTTGAGAGGTATCATTCGATTCTCTTAAACAACAATGTCACACTTGTTGGGATACAAAAATTTCTTAACATAAACTAACAATGACAAGGTTAACAATGGAAGTAATCCGATGAAAAGAAGGTTAGACGTGTTAAAGACACCCATGTTGGTATACTAAAACATGTGAAAGAAAACACGTAAAATCATGGTAGATTATGTGAATTTTTTTTAATAGTATAGGGGCAGAGATGTGATTCTGATTCTAGTAGTAATAATACAAAGTAAATGTATCTAACGAGCATGTGACAAAGATGTAATTCTGACTCATATCAATTGGAGTTGGAAACCTTGGAATAAGCATTTACTAAGAAGGGTACAAGCATTGTAATTCGAGTATTATATAATAGCAGTCAACTACAAGATATATAGGGAGTATAAAAGAAAACAAGCTCACGATATCCTTGGAAAAGGTCATACCCCGAGACAACAACTTTAATGACAACACGAACTTTGCCCAGTCAAACTTACCCAATTTTTCATATTTTGCTATATTTATTCAGTCAAATGATGTATGGTTTGAACCTAAACTATTGATTACATGATAGTTTGACCGATATTTCGTTAGGAGAAAATAAAGATTTTTCTTGCGGAGAATTATATCCTTGTCTACTTTATGGAATGAAAAGTATATCACTTCCACAAGGACTCTAAAGCACTTTAGATATAAGAACCATTCGTCTATCAAGATGAAAAGTATATCATCATCACGAACTATAACACTCTAAAGTGAATGAGATAAATTTTATTTCGGTTATGTAATATGGCCACACCACTTATTATATGGATCTCTCAGGGAAATATAAAACCACTTGTTGAATTGTTTCCATATAATACCATGTGATTACAAAAATTTGATCATCACAAGTAATAATTGAGCGATATCATGCTCAATCGTTATTCCCGAATTGGTATAAAGATTAAAAATCACATAAGATCTGTATGCACTAAGATCTAATCACACTTTGTTAAGTTCCAAATAAATCCATATAAACGACTATCATATGGAACCCACAAACAAAATGAAAGTGCATATACTAATATCCTCCAATGAATACGGAAGAAAACATATTTTAGAGAAACTAATGATCTAGGTAGTCTAGTGAAATGTAAATAACTAGTACTTGGACTATTGAATCTATATTGTCACCGACCATGGAACGTTGAGAATTGAATCATTTAGGCTTTGCAATAACCATATAAAGATACTTTGGTTGTAACATGATGTTCTATTTTGAAAGAACTCAAACGGACATCTTTTTATTTTAGTGAATAAGAAAAAGATTGAAATAATGTGACAACATCTCTCACAATTGAGAAGATGGTTCCGAAGAAATCGTTGATTTTTATGATTTTCCTTTCACCATATCCTGCTACTTTGCTCACGAACATGAAGATATTAAACCTATTCAAATGTCTGCTTATATCATTGGAAATCTTATGAACGATTTTGATGTTGTGTTTGATCAATTCTTTTGCTAAGAAGAACATTTATCTCCTGAACTATGATTCGAAAAAGGCCTCTGAAGATCTTGCTTCCCTAAAGAATTTGGTAAACGATTATACCTAATTTATGTTTCTCTTCTTTTTACTAGTTAACTCCTTGTAGGAATTTTTACTCTTATTGTTTAAGAAGGAACGCTAGCTTTTGGAGTAGTTCTTATGTGTTATATTAGTTATTCTAAATACTATCATCTTGCATGTCTAAAGTTTATTTACTTAAATTTTATTTTAGAAGATGACTTGCTATACATAATCTTCATGGATTATATATGTATTGCTTATTTTGTGAGATTTTTTCTTTGCCATCATATTCTGGTGATTAGAACATATATCTCATATTTTCTCATAGGTTAAGCTCTTAACTATTGCAAAAGAGTAGTAAACTATTTTGAGAATGACAGTTTAATCTCTCATTACGATAACACTTTTGTGAATAAACTGTTACGGGATTCCGTAAGATGTTCTTTAGGGATAGACTTACTTCCTTGATTGCGTCACCGCCAGGGAATAAGTGGGGAACTTTAATCTCTAACTTCTTACATGGCTAGAGAAGTTATAATTCTTATATTGAGTCATATCGCAATAATTATTCTCTTGTTCGTAACTAGCGTAGATAATAGTTTTTGTTGATGATTATTTTTCTCATGAAAATATTGTGTCATAGTTCCTCTAACATTAAGATCGCTATTTTTAACTTCTTTAACAATCTCCCTCTAACAAAGGGGGAGATTGTTAGAGCATTCCTCGGTTGAACCCACAAGTTTTGTTATCTCAAGATTGTTGTCAATGTTAGATGATTAAAATTATATCTTGATTTCTAGGCTACGAAGTCAAGTCTCTGACTAGGTTAGAATTTGGTAGTTGAGTATCAGACATCACCCTTTAAGACTGAAGATCGACGAACACATTTGGAGAACTTTTGTATTAGGTATGTGAAGATTGAACCATTCTATTCTACTCACTATCTTACCATTCTATCTTTTTATGAGACGTAAGACTTCTAGTAGATTTACAAAGAAGAATTTTTGAGTCAAGCTTGTCTTGTTAAAATCTCGAAATATGATTCTAAGGAAAGATGTTCAATGATCCTTAACAATATCAGTTCAGAACAATTTATTCTTTGAATTAATTTGTGGATCAATTTAAAATTTCCTACGCATTACGAGGTAATATTCCAAACATCATTAGATGATCAAAACTATATCTTGATTTCTAGTCTACTAAGTCAAGTCTCGGACTAGGTTAGAATTTGGTAGTTGAGTATCAGATATCACCCTTGAAGACTGAAGATCGACAAAGACATTTGGAGAACTTTTGTACCAGGTATGTGAAGACAGAACCATTCTATTCTATTCAATATCTTACCATTTTATCTTTTTATGAGATAATATCGTATGACTTCTAGTAGATTTACAAATTCTAGAAGTCATACGTCTCATAAAAAGATAGAATGGTAAGATGGTGAGTAGAATAGAATGGTTCAGTCTTCACATACCTGGTACAAAAGTTCTCCAAATGTCTTCGTCGATCTTCAGTCTTCAAGGGTGGTGTCTGATACCAACTACTAAATTCTAACCTAGTCCGAGACTTGACTTAGTAGCCTAGAAATCAAGATATAGTTTTAATCATCTCACATTGCAAACAATCTTGAGATAAAAAAACTCGCGGGTTCAACCGAGCAATGCTCTAACAATCTCCCCCTTTGTTAGAGGGAGATTGTTATAGTGCTCTAATGTAACACATAAGAACTACTCCAAAAGCTAGTGTTCCTTCTTAAACAATAAGAATAAAAATTCCTACAATGTGTTAACTAGTAAAAAGATCTTCAGAGGCCTTTTTCAAATTAGGTATAGTCTTTTACCAAATTTTTCAGGGAAGCAAGATCTTCAGAGGCCTTTTTCAAATCAAAGTTCATGAGATCAATGTTCTTCTTGGCAGAAGAACTGATCAAACACAACATCAAAATTGTTCATAAGATTTCCAACGAGATCAGCAGACATTTGAATAGGTTTAGTATCTTCATGTTCGTGATCAAAGTAACAAGATATGGTGAAAGGAAAATCATAAAACTCAACGATTTCTTCGGAACCATCTTCTCATTTCTCTTTTCCTTATCATAATTTTGAAAGTTAATATTATAGGCTAGCAATTGACGAACCTGACACTGTGGTATTTGAAGACAGGATGCTGAGATGCAGAGACTGGTTTGCGACTGAAGTTGGTGGTACTGCAATGGCTAGAGGCTCAATGCAAGACTGGTAGCAAGATGAGTTCAATTTACAACAAGTTGGTGGTACTGATATTGGTAGAATGGATAGGCAGTGAACTAATTGAAGCAATGATTGATCTTGGTGGTGTGTTGATGACACAAGACAATGGAGTTGTTGTTGCTTCTTGACAGTTGAACGAAGTGAAGATTGCTGCTATTATTTAATTGAGAGGGGTAATGGAGAAGGTCGATTGTGTTTAAGATTTAACAGGAGCAGTAATTTGAATGAGTAGGCTGGTGTTTAATCCAAATTGCAAGGAAGCAAATAAGCTATCAGTCCCAGAGAACTGACAAGTCAAGGTTTAAATGGGCTTAGCTCTTTGTTGACAGCCGATAGTGCAGAGTTTGGTAGGCTTGGACTGCAATTTCCTATAACTTATGTGATAAGACGATTGGTCCAGCATTCAGAAGTTCTGTTAGGTGTTAGGTTAAGGAAAGTTCGAGGTATATAAGAAACATGAGACCCAATTACCTAGACATCTCTCTTTTAGGGAGAGATTCTTCTACTTTTATTCTAGGGTTTAGAAACATGAAAACCTTTCTCTTTATTTTTGTTATGAATTCCATGAACATGATCTATATTTTTATTATTGTTTAAGGAATACATTGGATTTCCCAAAACATGATTTCAGTTTTGATATATTAGTTTTGTCTCATAATTATCGTTCACTTTCTACTGTTTATAACAATTGCATGATTGACGTATTGCAATATGATTGAATGTTTGTCTAGTTAAGTCTGGAATTGATTGAACTCAGATCCATATCTATAGATAATTTCGGGTTTATCATCGAGCGATAATCCTTGAATATAAGTAGCATGATGTGATTATGGATTGTAGTGATACTTTCTTGTAATTATGTAGAACTTGACCTTTGTTCGAATTGTTTGCACAATGTATTTCAATTGCATTGATTAGCCTAATTTCATGAATCTTAATGCTCCATGAGAATTGAACTTGATTAGTGCGCTTTCTACTTTAGGTTATTCTTTTGGTAGAATTCATACTTGCATCGTTTTTGAAAAGACGAGGGTACCCAAATAAACCATAATCTATTAAATATCAACCTATAACTCTTGGATATATTTCCTTGATTGAGTCTGAATGTCTAGTTGATTCTCTTGGAATTATATTGGAGTTAGTCCATACATATTGTCGAACGAAATATTGGGTGTGGTTGTTAGACCCTCGCTTTTTCACATACGTTAATCCTAATCACTTGATAGTGATCCTATAGTGTTTCAATTTTATACCGTACCTATTATTAAGTGATCACTTTGTTGTTGTATTGTCTCGATCTCGTATCCATAGACAATCACACAAAGTGTATGCCATAGTTGTTGTATTGTCTCGACTTTGTCCATAGACGATCACACTTGGTAAAGGACTTGTATCTCTGTTTCTCAATGTAATTAGCAAATCAAACAAATAGAATCCGTGAGCCTGATTATTATGAGAAACAACTTGAACGGTACCAAAGACCAATGTTCAAGTGTCAATCAATTTCAATCAACAACCAAAGGTTGGATTTACCAATTGATTGAACTACGCACAACCTGTGATATTTAAATTATATAAACAAATATAATGCAGAAAAGAAATAACACAGACACCATAAGTTTTGTTAAAGAGGAAACCGCAAATGCAGAAAAAACCCGGGACCTAGTCCAAATTTGAACACCACACTGTATTAAGTCGCTACAGACACTAGACTACTACAAGTAAACTTCAAACTGGAATGTAGTTGAGCCCTAACCAAGTCTCACACAGATTAAGGTACAGTCGCGTTCCTTACTGAAAAGACGAGGGTACCCAAATACACCACAATCTTTAAATTATCCACCTATAAGTCCTCTTACCGAAAGTGATTGTCCATGGACAAAGTCGAGACAATACTACAAATCGGTATTCACACTTTGTGTGATCGTCTATGGATACGAGGTCGAGACAATACAATAATCAAAGTGTGATTACTTGATAATAGGTTCGGACTTAACCAAACTCTATAGGATCACTATCAAGTAATATGGAGTTAACATTTGTGTATTTTAATTTTAATTATAATTGCAGAAATAGAAAAGTAAAAGACATAGCAAGATTTTGTTAACGAAGAAACCGCAAATGCAGAAAAACCCCGGGACCTAGTCAAGAATTGAATACTCTCAGAATTAAGCCACTATACAAAATCTAATAAACTTTGTATAGTTGAGACCAAGCAACTAAACCTATACTTCACCTAGTTTCTTCAGTATCCCTGCGCTTCCGACATTCAATAAGTGCACGTACTGGAACAATTCCTTTGGATCGTATTCCAAATAGTAAAGGAACAACCAATCTGTTTTGTAACAACTCTCTTGATTCTTTCAGATGAAGATATCTCAAGTCATATGCAAAGGCTCTTCCGTTTAACCAATAAACTCCTTTGCCTGGTCAGATCAATCTATCCAACAACTACCGAAGTAGCAGAGTTTAGATTTGCAATCAATCTATATAGAATCAAACAAGAAATTATAAGGTGATGCCGATCTTACACAACTAACCAATCGAATAAATCCGATTCTAGTTGGATCCCAGCCGATCAAGGTTTGTGCACACCCAAAGATATAGAAACCAAATCAGAAATCTTCTTTGTATTCAAATCTTCTTTAATCTTCAATAAACACCTGCACAACACCACTTGAATCTCTTGTTATCAATCACACACAGAACGGAGTCTGTTAACAATGGATTATCACAAGATGTCTTTAGATCTACAAACAGTTCTAAAGATCCCGTCGACACTTCGATCTAGTTTGAGTGAAACTTATATCAAAAGAGAAGATTCTCAAGAATAAACAAACTAAGTGCAATCAAAGTTCAACAACCATGAGTCAATCAAATCAATCGAAAACTAAAATAAACTGCAATTATCTAGTTTCCCACCAACGGTACTCGTAGAGCTTCTTGATCCCACAGAAGTCTTTAAACGAGCAGTCGTAAGAGATTTCACCTAATTAGGGTACTTTCCTCTCCTGATAGACGGCTCCACCAGAAACAACAAGAAGATGAAGTTTTCCTGGCTCTTAGGATAGTTTGCTCGAAATGCAAACTTGGGTATTTATAGACCAAGGATGTTTGAACACCAAGGAATTTCCAAAACCGAATATTCTCAAGATATGCAATAAATGCCCAAATCGGTTTTCATAATTCCTGGAAATGCTTTGTCCAATATTTCCGAAATATCACTACAAAATCTCCAATTAGTTAATGCACATTACCAATTTTTATTTTCCAGAGATATGCATTTAATTGCTGGTAATTAAAAGCATATAAAACTAACAACCTTAATTAAAAGATTCTTAATTTATTTCGGTCCGGGATCTCCTTGAGTTATTAAGGAATATCTTTGAACAATAAAAGATAAGAGTTACTAAACATGTTCAAAGTATGTCGACTTCTTTTCTTTGTAAATCCTCTTTCATATTTATAATCTTAGAATCTATTATACCACACTTCCAAACAAGTTTATAATTGGTTCTTCTGTATTCCAAGACAACTATGTGATTGTTTAAATATCAAATCACTAATCATGGGTTTATGGTTTTACCAAACACAAGGATCGGTTCTACCTTAATATGGTTACTGGGACCGGTTACATCAGTTACCAGGATAAGTTACATCAATTACCAGGACCGGTTACCATATTCTCATGGTATTACTTGTGATCGGTTACACAAGTCACTAGGATAGGTTACACCAATTACCAGGATCGGTTACACCAATTACTAGGACCGGTTATGCCAATTATAAGGATCGATTACACAACTCTTTTGTGATCGGTCATACCAATTACTAGGACCGGTCACACCAATTACAAATATCGATCATACCATCTCAGATGATTACTTAGGATCGATTACACTAATAAAAGTCATACCAAATCATAAGTCAGGCACTGTGACTAGTTTTACCAAGATACATAACAAGTTATGATCAGTTCTACTAACTCACACATATTGGTAATCCAAAGATATGCAATGAATAACAATACCAATAAGCCTAGCGATTTCCCTTTCGATTCATAAAACAAGTTCATGAATGTACTTCCTTTACACAAATGTAAACATTGTTTCCTAGGCCGAAATCTTCACCTTTACCCATACACATAATCACAATAGCATTCATACGATTATGTCAATGTCTGATATACGAAGTTAAAAAAAATAAGCGCTATACTTCGTATTCTAATTCCTTAACACTATGATCATGATCATGTCTCACTACTAGAGTATAATCATTCACATCTTCGCAGTTATTTTTTCAATATAGCATGACTTGAAAGATATGTTGGGATTGAAACAGTTCAAGTCAAAATATTACTAACCTCAAGAGGAAGGATGATGTCGTCGTTGTAGCTTGTTACTTCTTCACATTCTTCAAGTCTTCGAGTAATACTTGTATGTCTCATAATCCTAATCTTTCTAGTCTAACCTATACGAAGTTGTCTCTAGTACATAATCAAGCGACTCTTAAATTGAGTTTTGATATACTAAAATATGACAACCAAACTTGACATACCAACGCTTGGTGGGTTCAACTGAGCTATGCTCTAACACTTACGTCTCTGAATCCGAGTAGGACTCTACGCACTTGATTCCCTTAGATGATCTCACCCACAACTAAGAGTTGCTACGACCCAAAGTCGAAGACTTTATAAACGAATCTGTCTCTCACAGAAAAGTCTATCCTGATAGATAAATCTGTCTCCCATAGAAATACCTACAATGTTTTGTTCCATCTTTTGATAAATCAAGGTGAATATGAACCAATTGATAATCCGGTCTTATATTCCCGAAGAACAACCTAGAAATATCAATCACCTCACAATAACTTAACTATATGGTAGTAGAACAAGTTATTGTGGAATCACAAAGAATGAGACGAAGATCTTTGTTATTACTTTTTATATCTTACCTATCAGAGATAAATATCGAAAAAATCTTAGAGAAGATAGTACTCGATACGATATAAAAAGTAAGATCAGAACACGCAACTACAAAGAAAATATTTGGGTCTGGCTTCAAAATCCCAATGAAGTCTTTAAGTCGTTAACCTATAATGGTTTTAGGAAAAACCTAGGTTTAAGGAGAATCGACTTTAGTACGCAACTAGTATCACACAGGAGGTGTAGGGATTAGGTTTTCCAGTTGCTAGAGTTTTCCCATATATAGTCTTCAAATCAGGGTTTTATAACTTCGAAACAAAGAAATCAATAATTACCGTTAAATATAATCCTGATTTAAGATTCAAGCTAAGTTATCTTAAAACCAAAGCAATATCTCTCAACCGTTAGATGGTCTCAGCTTGTTACACACAAATGGAATATACCTTCATTTAGATATGGGTAACCGTACCTAAACGTGTATATTGAGTTGGCTCAATAATAGTTAACCGAAGTTACCCATATGAACACTTTGGTATTAACCACATTCACCTAACACTTCTAGATCAAATGATAATCAAATGAATCTAATTGTGTTACTGATATAGTTGTTCAATTGTTTATATTCTCATAGAAGTATACAATACACAATTGAAACAAAATCGGATTGATTCAAAAGAATCAGTTCATGAACATTTTAGCCACGGTTTGCAAATATTGCATTCCTTAATATATAAATGTATTTGTAAATGAGTATGAAATAATACTTAACCGATTTTAAAACTTAAACCAACTCATTTTGCAAACGGGCACGCAATCTAGAGTTCCAGACTTTGGTCACGTCCGACAGTTCGCAAACGGGTATGCATACTGTGGTACCGGACCTAACTCAGGTGAAACCGTTCGCGTACTGGTACACGAACTTGGTTACCGGACTTTGACAGTTAAAACCGTTCGCATATTGGTATGCAAACTTGGTTCCCGGACCCGAATCATACTACAACAGTTTGCATAGTGGTATGTACACTGTGCTATATCCAGAAAATGGTTATTTGTTCTAAACTCCCATTTCAATCATTGAAACATCCTTAGAAGACGACAATAGCTGTCTCACACAAACTATTAGCTTATAAGTAATTGTCAAGTGATCGAATGATCAATACGAAACATTCCGAGTCTACATCAAATGACTGTCTCACACAAATCATGTAAGATGTTTTAAGGCAATTTTCACATGATCATCTTTTGACTCATTATCTAGTTTCCACAAATAAATTGTTTCCAACTAAACTCGTCAAGAATAATTATGAACGTAGTTAAAGCAAAAAGCTTTCCCACACATATTTCGAGCAAGATATAAGCTAGTTAAACTCAACTCGAAATATCAAATATGTATAATGTAAATATCTATATAGCTATACGATTTAGTCTCATTAGGAGATTGAATTGAATAGACTTCTGAGTGATAGATAAGTTTTAGCCTCCATATACCTTTTGTTGATGAAGTTCCTCCAAGCTCTCCTCAGTAGATCTTCGTCCTCAATCGATGAAAGCCGTGAAGTCTAAAGCTCAATACACATTCTATCCTAATCCGAGACATAGCTATAAGTAGACTAGAAATCAAGACTTATAGTTTTGATCACCTAAACTTGACAAACAAGCTTAAGATAACAACGCTTGCGAGTCCGACCGAGCAATGCTCTAACAATCTCTCCCTTTGTCAATTTTGGTGACAAAACTATCAATACATATGGATTACAAAATAAATAAACTTTGTAGCTTCTCATCCAACATGCTTGATTTCCTTGGTTCTTCAACATTCCTTGAATTCTTCGTCACTCCAAGTACTCCAGTGATTATGAAAGTGTTCAACTCAACATCATTGTTGCTGAATATCCGTAGCCATAACAATAAGAAAACAGATGTTCTCAATTATTGTTATACAATGTCATAGAATTATTACACAATATCAAAGTTTGATTGTATCACAACTATACTATGGTGATATGTATCACTCCCCCTTAGTCAACACTTCATCTCACAATGAAAACCACTCCCCATTACATAATGATCCGTAAACCATATGTATGTAGCGTGAACTACAAAATAATTCTCCCCCGTTTTGTCAATATAAATTGGCAAAGGTACGAAAACTAGCGGGATCATAATGAAATTCTCAAAGAGATTATTCATGACTAAAAGAGAACATATCAACTTTGTTTCGATGATTTCACATAGTCGAAACTTAGTGTATTCATCAAGGAGTTTATAAAAATATAAGATAACTCATACAATATTCCACAGCCGCGCTCCCCACAAAGATTCGGCAATTAAGCACAAGTTCAATTAAGAACTCTCCCCCATAAATGTCATTCCCGAAAGAACAACACGAGCGACCTTACTTTTACAAGAAAAGAAGGATTTCTTTGGACATTAACAAATCACATGAAACATGAATTTGTATCCAGTAAACTCGAATAAATTAACCACAAGAGAACCTTAATGATTAATTTAATCGGAAATGCTCAACATAAGAGAACTTACGGAGCCATACAGTACTTTCACATAGAAGTGGATCATGGAAAGATCAATACTGTGGAATATTCAAAAGTTCATTCTATCTTTTATCAATATTTGCATAAAGACATAATAGACTTAACTTTTGACATATGAGATAACCATAGTTCACGGACGTAAACACACATATCCCATAATATTTTTGCAATATAGAAAACCATAAAGATTAATACTGCAAAATCATCTTCCAAATAACTTAGAATTTAAATAAATAAATCTAAAACTTTGTAAGATGAAAATCGTTGGCAATAGCTATGTGTAATCACAATATTTGCTATTCCAAACCCTAGTTATCCTTCTTAAAACACAAGAATAAATTCTCATAAGTAGTTTCCTAGAAAAAATAAAACAACTCTTAAAACCAAAAATCAAACTCAAACTGGAGTTAAAGAACACTTCCGGAACCCTCACGGGTCTTGAGACCTTTGAGCTTGTGATCGAAAGCATCCATTGTTTCTTCGAAGAAGATATCCTCATTGAGAAGATCTTTAACATGTGTCTTCATGAGAACAAGGTCAGAGTTAACCTTTTTCAACTCAGTTCGTAACACATCGAGACCCTTCATAGTATCAACGAGCTGCAATTTTGCTTCCTCAAAGTATTGAAGAAAATCATGAACCACTTCGGTCGAAACCATCTCATCATTCTCTACATCTTGATGAGTATAAGCATAGTAGCATGAGACATCAGAATAATCATCAGGATTTTGATATTTGATATCATCAACTTCTACTAGCTTTTCTTCTTCCCTTTGGACCCGAAACCAATACCCTTATCAAGAAAACCTCTTGCAAAATCACAAGTGCGAGAAGGTGATGACATTCTTAACAAAAAGAAAATAACCTAGAGTATGCGAACGTGACTCAATAGGGTTGGTATTTAAATGGTTTCTTAGGGAGTAACTTTAGGTTTTCAAAAAATTGGTTCGTGACAAGTCAATATGGATACTCGTACGAAAACCAATATGGTCCCCAAAACAAAAACTTAAAAACTGTAAACTACCTTTTTTTAAGTTAAAAAAAATAGCAAAATTTTGTTACGTGAAGAAACTAATTGTATAAATTACCTTTTTTAATAAAAACTGTAAACTACCTTTCACAATTTCTGGCTCAATAAATTTTATATTCTCACAGGAGGAAAGAATTTAGAGCACAAAAGTAGCTCACAACTTAATTGAAAAAAAACTTTTTCAAAATTAAAAAGTAGACAATCGAAGTAATTCTCGAAACGAAATAATACTTAGGCAAAACTATTTGTAGATAATAGTTTAGCTATGAACGATAAGAAAATAGCTCAACTAATCAGAAGGCATTTTACCAATAAGTATACTTGATTATTATCATATCTTACTCAACCGGATTTTTCATGAGTAAGAATTCAACCCTTGTGATTAATTAACACAAGTATGAGCTTTATGCTCATTAAATGAATATTGTTTATGGTTAATCCTCTTTTTCCTTCTAATTATTGGAGGAAACCCTTTTTAATGTGAAAAAGTATCATAAAACTTACTATCATCAAAGTATGAGACTAAGTTTGAATCCTTACCAGAAGAAGTTTGTTTGGAGGATTTTGACAGCATGTTGATAAGATCCTTGTATCCTTGAATTATCAGATTAAGGTTGTCCTTCATATCTCCATTGTTGTTCTCACTTACTAGTACATTTCTCACATCTTGAACATCATTCTTCACCTTAGGTTGAGAAGGACCTTTCTGAAATCTCCTTGACCGATTTGTATTAATGCTACAATTAGTTCGAACATTCAATGAGCAGATTGAACTGACTTTCCTGGAAGAAATCACAGGGTAAGTACTAAAACCAATAGGTTTAGACATCTGAATGTCAGTTACACCTTTGAGAATTAAATCTAAGGTATGTTGAAGTTGACCAAAATAATTGTCATTCAACTTCAGTTTGCTCTTCCGTTGAACATGTCCTTTTGAATCACAAAAAAGACATACTTTCTGATCACCGGTGTGATTAAAGAGAGTAGGATTAACAACATTAGAATATTTCTTCCTTCCGTGAGATGTGGTGATTCCTTGATTAGTAGAAGTAGCAACCGCATCTTTAGCAGATAGAAGGGTTTGCAATTTAGCTTCTGAAGCAGGTTTCATTAGAGAAACATGATTACATGTAGTTATATTTTCTAACATCACTGTTGAGTCAGAAGAAATTGGTATAGTGGACTCCATAGAGCATCCTTTACATTGAATAGAGAGATTACTCAATAGACGTTTTATTTCCAGGGCATCTTCCCTGAGTTTAGCCTCGAGTAAGGTTCAGGATGAACAAGCTACAATATTTTCCTCACAAAGAACCCTTAATTGGGAATCACAATCTTTTACCATACCAATCATCATATTGACCTTGTGTTTCAGCCTATTGATTTCAACTGTCTGGATTCTAACAATCTTTAGAATCGCTGCACTCTCTTAGGCTGCTTCCCTTTCTACTTCGGAGCCAGACTCTTCAGTAAGATAATACTGGTAACACATATCAATACTTGTCTGTTTCGTGGGAACAGAATGTTCATCTATATGCGAGATCGACAAGTCTTTCTCTTTAATAGATTTCATAGAAACAGAACTTTTGTCTTTGGTGATGCGTTTGTCAGAGATAAAACTACTATCCATAGAGTCAGATTGCTACTAACATAGACCTATGAGGTCTTTAACGTGTTTGCATGCTCCGATACCAATTGACAAAGCGAGGGTCTAAGAACCACACCCAATATTTCGTTTTGCAATCTGTATGGACTAACTCCAATATAATTCCAAGAGAATCGACTAGACAGTCAGACTCAATCAAGGAAATATATCCAAGAGTTATATCCCTGTTTCTCAATGTAATCAGCAAATCAAACAGATAGAATCCGTGAGCCTGATTATTATGAGAAACAACTTAAACGGTACCAAAGACCAATGTTCAAGTGTCAATTAATTTTAATCAACAACCAAAGGTTGGATTTACCAATTGATTGAACTACACACAACCTGTGATATTTCAATTATATAAACAAATATAATGCAGAAAAGAAATAACACAGACACCAAAAGTTTTGTTAACGAGGAAACCGCAAATGCAGAAAAACCCCAGGACCTAGTCCAGATTTGAACACCACACTGTATTAAGCCGCTACAGACACTAGCCTACTACAAGTTAACTTCGGACTGGAATGTTGTTGAGCCCTAACCAAGTCTCACACTGATTAAGGTACAGTCGCTTTTCTTATGTCTCTGAATCCGAGTAGGGCTCTACGCACTTTATTCCCTTAGCTGATCTCACCCACAACTAAGAGTTGTTACGACCCAAAGTCGAAGAATTTATAAACAAATCTGTCTCCCACAGAAAAGTCTATTCTGATAGATAAATCTGTCTCCCACAGAAATACCTACGAAGTTTTTTTTTTTTTTTTTTTGATAAATCAAGGTGAACAGGAACCAATTGACAATATGGTCTTATATTCCCGAAGAACAACCTAGAAATATCAATCAACTCACAATAACTTAACTATATGGTAGTAAAACAAGTTATTGTGGAATCACAAAGAATGAGACGAAGAGCTTTCTGATTACTTTTTATATCTTACCTATCGGAGATAAATCTCGAGCAAATCTTAGAGAAGATAGTACTCAATACAATAGAACAAGTAAGATCAGAACACGCAACTATAGAGAAAATAGTTGGGTCTGGCTTCAAAATCCCAATGAAGTCTTTAAGTCGTTAACGTATAATGGTTTTAGGAAAAACCTAGGTTAAAGGAGAATCGACTATAGTACGCAACTAGTATCACACAGGAGGTGTGGGGATTAGGTTTTCCAGTTGCTAGAGTTCTCCCTCATATAGTCTTCAAATCAGGGTTTGATAGCTTTGAAACAAAGCTAATCAATATTCACCATTAGATGAAATCCCGATTTAAGATTCAAGCTAAGTTTGCTTAAACCAAAGAAATATCTCTCCACCGTTAGATGTTCTTAGCTTGTTACACGCAAATGAAATATACCTTCTTTTAGATATGGGAAACCGTACCTAAACGTGTATATTGAGTTGGCTCAATAATAGTTAACTGAAGTTAGCCATATGAACACTTTTGTATTAACCACATTCATAAAACACTTCTAGATCAAATAAAAATCAAATGATTCTAATTGTGTTACTCATAGAGTTGTTCAATTGTTTATATTCTCATAGAAGTATACAAGACACAATTGAAACAAAATCGGATTGATTCAAAAGAATCAGTTCATGAACATTTTATCCATGGTTTGCAAAGATTGCATTCCTTAATATATAAATGTATTTTTTCATGTGTATGAAATCATACTTAGCCGATTTTAGAACTTAAACCAACTAATTTTGCAAATGGATACGCAAACTAGAGTTCCGGACTTTGGTCACGTCCGACAATTCGCAAACGAGTATGTATACTGTCGTACTGGACCTAATTCAGGTGAAACCGTTCGCGTACTGGTATGCAAACTTGGTTCCCGGACTTTGACAGTTAAAACCGTTCGCATACTGGTATGCAAACTTGGTTCCCGTACCAAAATCATACTACAACAGTTTGCATACCGGTATGCATATTGTGCTATATCCAGAAAATGGTTATTTGTTATACACTCTCATTTCACTCATTGAAACATCCTTAGAAGACGACAATAGCTGTCTCACACAAACTATTAGCTTATAAGTAATTTTCAAGTGATCGAATGATCAATACGAAACATTCCGAGTCTACATCAAATGACTGTCTCACGCAAATCATGTAAGATGTTTCAAGGCAATTTTCACATAATCATCTTTTGACTCATTATTTAGTTCCAACTAATAAATTGTTTCCAACTAGACTCATTAAGATTAATGATGAAAGTTAAAGCAAAAAGCTTTCTAACATATATTTCGAGAAAGATATAAGCGAGTTAAACTTAGCTCGAAATATCAAATGTGTATAATGTGAAAGTCTATATAGCTATACGACTTACTTATTAGGAGATAGAATTGAATAAACTTCTAAGTGATACATAAGTTTTAGTCTCCACATACCTTTTGTTGATGAAGTTCCTCCAAGATCTCCTCATTGGATCTTCGTCTTCAATCAATGAACGCCGTGAAGTCTAAAGCTCAACTACACATTCTATTATAATCCGAGACATATCTATAAGTAGACTAGAAATCAAGACTTATAGTTTTGATCACCTAAACTTGACAAACAAGCTTGAGATTACAACGCTTGCGAGTTCGACCGAGCAGTGCTCTAACAATATGTTTGTAATTTACTTAATTATAATAATAATTATAATGCAAAAAATAAAGTAAATGACATAACAAGATTTTGTTAACGAGGAAACCGCAAATGCAGAAAAACCCCGGGACCTAATCCAGTTTTGAATACTCTTAGAATTAAGCCGATATACAAAATCTAATACCAACTTCGTACAGTTGAGACCAATTAGACTATCCCTGGCTACTTAGTTTCCTCAGTATCCATGCGCCTTCGACTTCTAGAGTCACGCACGTGAATCACCAATCCTTTTGATCGTATTCCAAACAGTAAAGGATAAAGTGTTAGAGCATAGATCGGTTGAACCCACCAAGCGTTGGTATGTCAAGTTTGGTTGTCATATTTTAGTAAATCAAAACTCATATAAGAGTCGCTTGATTATGTAACTAGAGACAACTTCATATAGGTTAGACTAGAAAGTCTTGGATTAGGAGACATACAAGTATTACTCGAAGACTTGAAGAATATGAAGAAGTAACAAGCTACAACGACGACATCATCCTTCCCCTTGAGGTTAGTAATATTTGACTTGAACTGTTTCATTCCTAACGTATCTTTCAAGTCGTGCTATATTGAAAATATAACTGCGAAGCTGTGAATGATTATACTCTAGTAGTAAGACATGATCACATGATCATAGTTTTAAGGAATTAGGATACAAAGTATAACGCTTATCTTTTGAACTTTGTATATTTATGACATCGACATAATCGTATGAATGCTATTGTGATTATGTGTATGGGTAAAGGTGAAGATTTCATCCTAGGAAACAATGTTTACATTTGTTTAAAGGAAGTACATTCATGAACTTGTTTTATGAGTCGAAAGGGAAATCGCTAGGCTTATTGGTATTGTTATTCATTGCATATCTTTGGATTACCAATATGTGTGAGTTAGTAGAACCGATCATAACTTGTTATGTATCTTGGTATAACTAATCACAGTGTCTGACTTATGAATTGGTATGACTTTTATTAGTGTAACCAATCATAAGTAATAACCCAAGATGGTATGATTGATATTTGTAATTGGTGTGACCGATCCTAGTAATTGGTGTGACTGATTACAAAAGAGTTGTGTAATCGATCCTTGTAATTGGCTTAACCGGTCCTAGTAATTGGTGTAACCAATCCTAGTGACTTGTGTAACCGATCACAAGTAATACCATGAGTATATGGTAACCGGTCCTGGTAATTGATGTAACCGATCCTGGTAACTGATGTAACCGGTCCCAGTAACCATATTAAGGTAGAACCGATCTTTGTGTTTGGTAGAATCGTAAACCCATGATTAGTGATTTGATATTTGATCAATCACATAGTTGTCTTGGAATACAGATGAACCAATCGATTGTTTCAAAAAGACACAAATAAAGATCAGAATTAACTCTATTTCTTTTACAGGCTCTAATTATCCCATAAAATATCTTAGACCTTTCTTTTTAGAAAAGACAAACACTAGGTTAGTTAAATCGTTTTTCTTGTCAAGGAATTCGATTAGACTTGAATAACTGAATCCTCCATTTGATAAGTCTAGCTAAGACCAGAATTAACTTAGTTTTTCTTATCCGGAATCAAATGGACTAAACAAATGACCCCGTAATTTTTGTTAAGCCAAAATAATAGATACAAACCAAAAAAATTTACTTGCTATAGTTTTTCTTAACCGGAAGCAATTGAAATAAATAACTGATTTCGTAATCGCTATATGTAGTTGTGTCTTTAGCAACAGTTATTTTGCCTTGTGTAACCATTGGATGGTTATACCCATTTACAATAAGAACCCATGTTTTTAAATCACAAGCTTGTAAGAAAGAGCGGATAGTTATTTTCCACCATAAGTAATTTGTGTCATCGAAGGCTGGTGATACGCTAATAGAGATTGAACTCTTGTTCATTGATTCAGATCGCCATAAACACATACTTATTAGGTTTATCCGTGTTTGCCTAATTTGATACCAATTGAAAATAAGGGGGTACCAAGTACACCACCAACTTTTTCGTTCGGCAACATGTATGGACAAAACCTACTATAATTGCAAGTAGACCTACTGAAAGATCCTTGAAAATATGTATATAGGACTTATATCTCTTTCTCTTCACAATCAGAAAGTCAGTACAACAAATTCCTTGAACTTCATTGTATTGAAGAGTACTTGGACAATCTCAAAAATCAATATCCAAAATCAATCTAGTCGTATCCAAATAATTAAATATGAATTATGCCAAGTATGAAACTTGTTATCTATCTTCTAAGATATGAATTCTACAAGAACGAGTCTCTTAATTGATCATAATTAATATGGAGTAATCTACTAAGATCGATTATGTACTACTTGCGTTATCCCTATATATTATATAAATAAAACAATATAATGTGAAAAGGGAAAAACACAAGACACCCAGAAGTTTTCTTAACGACGAAAAGTGCATCTACAAAAAAATCGGGACCTCGTCCATATTTGAACACCAAATTGTATTAAGCTCCGCTACATACACAATCCTACTATCAAACTTCATACTTGAATGTAGTTGATACCGAATCTAACCTCTGAGCAATTCAGCTGAAGTCGTGCTCCTTACGTCTTTTGAACCTCGCAAGGCTCTACGAAATTGATTCCCTTACCTGACGTTCTTTATAGCGTAAGAGTTGTTTCAACCTAAGTGAATATTTTCTATGCCAATCTTCCACTAACATATAATCCTATTTAATTTCCTATGAGATCGAATAGATCGAGGCTTGGGAATCTGTTTGCAATAGACAAAGCTAGCAAACCTCACAAATCCGAAACACTTACACTCAGTTAGCTGAGAAGCCTGGATTACTAACCACCTCTCAAGAAAAATCTTAAACTGATCAATTAAGAAGAGGAATCACAAAATCTGAGACAAAGAGAACTTTGCGATTTCTATTTATCTCGTTCCTGAAAGAGATTAGTAAAACCTTGATAAGAGAAAGAACAAGATCAGGATTCACAAACTATCAAGGTGAAGATAGTCGGACCTTGCTTCACGAATTCCTAAGTGAAGTCTTTAAGTCATAAACCTAATTATATTTCTCAGAGGAAACCTAGGTTCATAGAGGACGACTCTAGCATAAAACTAGGACACAGAAGTATCAATGATTGAATTTCCCAGTTGATTGATTCTCTCTATTTATATACTTTCAAGACTAGCTAGGATTGCTTAGAATTCAAGCTAAGATAACTTGATATTCAAGCAAACACTTTCTTTTCTTAGATGAAACTCTTGTTAGGAGTTCATGTAAGCATGTGAGAAGTTTGTCTTGAAATTACATACAAGAATACACACTATGGTCCAGAGTACCGTAACCGTATATAATGATAGTTCATGGAAAGTAAGCATTAAGAACTAATAAACATAATCGCGTTCATTTAAACACTTAAGACTTGAATCATGATGCACATACACAAGGTGTTTTAGTGATGAAAGATGTCTTAGAGGTGTTCACGGGAGTTGTTGAAATGTTAAACATATTTGTGAAAATCGTTCATGAGAATATGCTTAGTTCGTACTGGGTAGGTATGCAAAAGGGTACGCGTACCTATGAACTAGTTCGTGAATTCAGATGGCCAAGGTACGCCTAATAATGCATAGCCTAAGACTATTCATGAACTCAGGACCTTGAAGTACATATACTGGGTTTGCGTAGCGACCCCTATTCACGAATTTAGAATACCTTGGTATGCGTACCTATCTATATTCTGAAACCTCGAATATCCACGCTCGCGTACCTATCCTGAGTCCAGATTTCAATAGTTCTAAAAACTCTCTTTTTGATGTTTGAAACATTCCCAATCGCCATAGTATAAATATTATTTCTTGTGCAATTTTCAAATGATCCAGAAACATTGTTCTTGAACAATAATTTCTTTCGAACAAAGATTGCTAAGGAATCCATTGCTTGAATCATATTTTAAGGTGTTTAAAAAGAAAAGCTTGACTTAGAACTTCTTCTTTGCAATATTAAATCTACTATAAGTCATATGACATAGTTTTGTATAGATATAGAATGGTAATTCATGTGAGAAAATAGAATGGTTCAGTCTTCACATACCTCTTTGTTGATGAAGTTCTCCAAATGTCTTCATTTGATCTTCAGACTTCAATCTTGAAGGGTTATTTAGTGATGTCTGATACTCAACTACCATAATCTAATCCTAGTGTGAGACTTGACTTTTGTAGACTCGAATTTCAAGATATAATTTTGTGTATCTAACATTGACGACAAGCTTGAGATAGCAAAACTTGTGAGTTCGACCGAGCAGTGATCTAACAACTAGTCTTAGTTTTTAACATTACTAACATAAAACATCTTCTAGTGGCAACATAAGAAATAACTTACACATTATTCATATATGTGATTCATGTGGTACTTTTTAAAATTTAAACTATACATATATGTGATTCATGTGATATATTTCAAAATGTACAATATTATTGTTAGAACATTGCTTGGTTAAACCCACCAAGCCTTGGTATGTCAAGTTTGGTTGTCAAGTTTAGTTCCAAAATATGGAGTCGCTTGATTTAATTAATAGAGTCAATTTGGTTATGTTAGACTGGAAACATAGGATTGTTTAGACTTTCTCTTGTCTTTAGGGAGGTGAATCAATAGGTGGAAAATAGGAAGATGAATAGTATTTTCCATGAATTTTGTTCTCACTTCCCAACTCAAAGAATGATACAATATATGGGTGTCTAAAAAGGAGG
Source organism: Papaver atlanticum (assembly GCA_023531105.1). Classification (NCBI taxonomy): domain Eukaryota; kingdom Viridiplantae; phylum Streptophyta; class Magnoliopsida; order Ranunculales; family Papaveraceae; genus Papaver; species Papaver atlanticum. Next base: position 4,569,414 of record JAJJMB010000948.1, read on the forward strand.
CTAGCCTGGCCTCTTTGACACCTCTAAGCACATTTCGCTCTCTCTTTGTTTCTTCTCTCATGAGTTTGATACACGTCTTCTTGATATTCAATGTTTTATCAATTGTCCCTTCAATCTCACAAACACCCCACCATCAACAATACCACCATTACCATCACCGTCACCGCCACCACCACAGCCAATTTCAGATTCTTGTAATACCATTTTCCTATCTTATACCCATACAAACGGAAGAGAATTACCACTGAACACAACTGGTCCATTGGATCAGCCGTTTCGACGCTAAAGAGAGAGGGGTACCCAAATACACCACAATATTTCGAATATCACCAAGTAAGATAGTATATGGACAAAGTCGAGACTATAAAAAAACTATGGTATACACTTTGTGTGATCGTTTATGATCGACACAATACAACAACAAAGTGTTCACTTGATAATAGGTACGGTATAAAACCTAAATATTGTATGATCAATATCAAGTGATAAGGACTTAATGTACAAGTGTATTTACTTTATATTATAATAACATAATTATAATTGTGGAAAACAAAGTAAATAACACAACGCAGTTAACAAAGAAACCGCAAATGCATAAAAATCCTGGGACCTAGCTTAGTTTTGAATACTCTCAGAATTAAACTGCTATACAAAATCTAATACCAACTTCGTATAGTTGAGAACAAGTAAACTACCCTAAGCTACTTAGTTTCCTCAGTATCCATGCACCTTTGGATCGTATTCCAAACATCAAAGGAATCAATTTGTTTGGTAATCACTGTAATTAATCTTTGTAAAAGATATGTTTGAGTTGTTGACAAAGGCTCTTCCATTTAAACTAATAAACTCCTTTATCTGGTTAGATCAATCTAAATCTTGATTACGGAAATAACCAATTTCTAGATTTGAAATCAATCAATATAGAACTCAAAAAGTAACTATAAAGTGATGTTGATCTCACGCAACTGGCCAATCAAGTATATCAAAGATAAACACGATTCTAGTTGGATCCAAGTCGATCAAGGTTTGTGCACACAATTCACAAGATACGAAAAGTAATAAGAAAAACTTCGCCGTCTTCAAATCTTTGTTTGTCTTCAATAGTAACCTGCATAGCACAACTTGAATCCTCTTGTGGTCAATCACACACAGAACGGAGTCTGTTAACAATGGATTATCTCAAGATGTCATTAGATCCGAAATCGGTTTTAAAGATCCCGTCGATATTTTGATCTAGTTTGAGTGAACCTTATATCAGAAGAGAAGGTTCTCAGGAATAAACAAACTAGGTGCAATCAAAATTTCAACAACCGTTAGTCAATCAAATCAATAATCGAAAACTAAAATAACAATGCAATTATCTTGTTTCCCACCAACGGTACTTGTAGAGCTTCTTGATCCCACAGAATTCTTTAAACGAGCGGTCGTAAGAGATTTCACCTAATTAGGGTACTTTCCTCTCCGGATAGACGGCTCCACCAGAAACAATAAGAATGAAGTTTGACTGGCTCTTAGAATAATTTGCAAGAAATTCAAACTCAAGTATTTATAGACCAAGGTTGTTTGGACAACAAGGAAATTCCAAAACCGAAAATATTCTCAAGATATGAATTAAAGTACCTAATTTTATTTTTCCCATTTCCAATCAATTACCAAACCATATTACCAAAATCTATCTTAGAAAACTTTTATTACTAGTATCTTGTGAATATGCCGTAGGTTTGGTTTACAATGCCCTAAACCCCTGTACAAGTGCTAAACCGACAAATAATTGCAAATGGGGAGTGCCAGTTTAGCGGGAAGGGAACCCAAATTTATATAAGAGAAAACATTTTTCAATTTTTCGTATGTACATTTTGGTACCCTCCTCAGTTTACAACAAGTCCCTTAAATAATTGATCAACGGGGTGTCTAGAATTGGCATTTTCTTGGTGTAATGATAATGATATTCCCTATGGTCAGTGACTATTAAAGAGAAAGACATTGGGTTTGGATAGTGTTAAGGGGTAGACAACTTCGTATATAGAGTTTGGATCCGTTAAGGGGTTACCAAATTGTGATGGCATAAAATTTCTTCAGAGATACTATGGGATTTTATGAATGCAAAACCGTTTTGGTAGGTAGATGGTGCGGAATTGGATTACGGTGCAGATTAATGGGCATGGGAATAGATTTTGGGTTACATGTATCAAACGGATTCAGGTACTGATGCAACAAATAAAGGAAGCCATGCACATAGCAATGAAATTTGCATCAATATGGTTGTCATAATGATACTGTATTTTCCTATTTTCTGCGATCGCCTACTTTATGTCTTTTTTTTTTTCCCTTTTCTTGGAAATGTATAATATTAGAAACTTAACTAGTCAGGTTAAGAACCTTTTTAGTGTCATAATTTACAAGGTCCTCATTTTCAGGATATAGGACTATTGTCTCATAGTTTTTATAGCTTGAGATATAAAGACTAACTATCTCAAGCATACTTAGCATCCACATCTGCCTTGAAGGAAAGCAATTAAACATACGAAAAAAGAAAATTAGGTTTATATTGTTACATAACATTTTTTTCTTAGACTGTTGTTGGGGATTCTTCCAAAGCATTCTGAGCACCTTTACCACCATCTTGTCATCTACTAAAAGATTACAACATCATTCTTTGTTATCCTTCAGCCATGTCATTGCCGCTATCACTCCAATAGTGATCCCCTCCATCCTTTTTGCTACTCTGAAGGTGAAGATTTTCCTGTCTTTGATTTCGTCATGTTCATCTGTAAGCAAGTTAATAATCACTAACTTAGAAAGGTAAGTTTTATAATGACAATATCAATGGATTATTAACTTTGGGGTTGGTTTTGTAGTTTGCTTTAATAACAGTTGGGTTGGGGTTGGGTTTCCGATTAAGCTGGAGAGTTGTCTGTTGCAATTGGTTGTTTTGAGATAATATTGAATCTCCTTGGTTGTTGCTACTGGTTGATTGAAACATTTTGGAAGCATTTCCTGCACCAAGTTTTCCATATTACCCAGCACGCTGTTGCCATGCATTCAACCCGTTGCCTCATCTCTTCCATGTTGTTTCCTCCTAGATTAAACCAAGACTCTATCCAGACTCTGATATTAACGTTAGCATCTACTGGTATTCTGCAACCTTATCCAAACCAGATGGCTCTATTGAAGCTACAATGGATCATCATGTGAGAGATTATTTCATCCTGACTATCACACATGCCTGCTTTATGTCAGACCTCATAATTCCTTCTATATGCTTAACTTAAAGAACTGGTGAAAAGAAAGATCAATTTGTTGACATAAACAAACTCTTAAACCATTTTCGTATATCCCAGTTTGCCGTGTCAAAAAAAAAAAACACTCTTAAACCATTTTTGTATATCTTGAAAGTTGGCAATGAATCACCCACTAACCTCTTTTGATTTTGATATGCATTGGTGCTCCATAACAACCACCTGTACTCAAGCATTTTGTTGCCTTAAAATAAGGATTAGATAATAACTCTTAGTGCCATAAATTATGTCAAATATCTCAAATGTCAATCCCACGATAATATATCATCAACTTGTTTCACACTGTCTAAATTTTATGCAACAAACAATTTCTAAGTTAGCCACTTTTTGACTGATTTGGAAAAGGAAAACCAAAAATGCTAAACGTACTGCTCATTTGAAGGAGCCAAAACAGTCGCAAACCAATTTTTTAAAGGGTTTTATGGCTTCCGTGTGGGATCTTTCGTTGTTCAAAATAGTTTTTATTTGCCCATCAATTCAAGATATACGTTATTACGTGTCAAAAAAAAAAAGATATACGTTTTTAGGGTCCATCGAAACCACAACTTATTAGAAATGATTTAAATCAAACACTAACCTTGTGAAAATTGACAGAAGGATGTTTCTTAAATAGTTTCTCTAACAAATTCAATGCTTGTTTATCATTATTTTTATTGCAAAATCGAGCAACAAATAATTATTCTTGTTGCAAAATAGATACCTCCCCTAAAACAAAAACTTACGAGGTCTTCGTGATTTCCATCTGAAAGTTAGACAAAATTTTTACTTTGACTTGACTTGACAGTCATGGTGAGTTGAGTTAAAATATCTTATTGTTGTCCCCATATTTGTGTCACGTCATAATTTCCCTGAAACACTGTTCCGATTACATTCAGAAAGGATGGAAACATTTCAAGTAGTTTTTTAAGCAACCTGTCGTTTTTCAAAATTCAAAATTTCAAAATGTGTATCTCAACACCTACCCGAACAAGTGAGAAACTAGTTTAAAGTGAAGTTCTATACCAGGATACAGGGGCGGTCTTGCGAAATTAATGCCCTGAAGTTAATCTTCAGGATATCCCCCCTGTATAAGGTTATATACAGAATAACAAGAGAAACTAGATATTTTTTTAGGCTATCTTCTTAACACAACTAAGCAACTATTTATTTTATTAGATCTTGATTAAAAATATAATAGAACAAAAAGCTGAAGTCAAAAACTATATTAAATAAGAGCGAACATATCGACGTAAAACTTTATAAAATAATAATACTTTTTGGATCACTTTATATTACCACAATATTTTTACTATATGCAATAACATCAACTTAATTATAAAAATGTGTTTTATGTATTAAACATATAATAGATAAATGTGATTTTTTGAAAAACATGGAAAATTGTTATATAAGTTGAGTCCCTTCATTTTAAACTCATTATATATTTTGCTACATCAGTTGTGTCCATTTATTTTAAACCCGTTACTTTGCACTTTGTTGTATAAGTTGCGTCTCTTCATTTTAAACCCATTGTTTGAAAAATATTGTGATTCTTGTGAAAGACATGTCTATAATTTGGAAAAAAAAAACACGAAGATGAATTATGTGTCCCTATATTTTAAAGTTATTATGTCCTTTACTTAAAGGGATAATTGGAGTTTGGTACTCAGGTTTAGACCAACACTAGGCTTTGGTCTAACATTTGTCCAACGTTAGGCCTTGGTACCTGGACCAGGCGTTGACCTAGGTTGACCGTTTATGACCAGACTTTAATAATTTTGCAAAATAAAAATGTTGTAAAAATAACGAGTTTTCAAATGTACCCCTGAGATGGGTTTATTCCCTGAAACTAGGTTCCTTGAGATGGATTTGTAAAAATCAACACCGTTCTTAATTCTTCTTTCACAGATGAAAGATCACCAGCAACTCAATTAGGGCATACTCCATTAATCCCATGCAATCTTTTCGATCCATTAATTCCATTACAAGCACCATCTTCTACCATAAACATCAGCTCTAAGATTCACTCTTTTACAGATTTGACAAAACCCCAACCTCAATTCCATCTCTGTTCTTCAATTACAGACAATCAGAACCCTAATTTCTTCCTCTCTGTGCATAATTAATACTAACAGTAACCGAATCACTGTTCTTCATTAACGGATCTACTCAAATCCCTATTCCGCTCTCAATTCACGGTCATCTCTCAATTTCAGATTCTCGAGTTCAATAGCAGCAACACTGTTCTTTCCCTGTCTCAGATTCAAAGCAAAAACCTATTTAATCTTCATCAAATCGTAACACCATCAAACCCATCTCACCAAGAGTAGCTTCCGACAATGGGTTAAGAGAGATTTCCGATTAAGACAAACTTGGATGCCGAGATGAGGAAAGAAATAAAATAGATCTGCTGATGAAGATGAATCAGAACGAGAAGAGCAAAAGTTCGGAAGTGGCTCAATTAATGAAATCTGGGTTCGATTTGGAGGATGGGATCTGTTAATTGAGAACATAGATGAAGAATTATGAGTATTCTGAGTTTTGTAGCCCTGAAACTTCATTAAATCCAGTCACTTTCGATCCTTGACTTCCGATTTGAAATTCAACTCAAACCCACTCTTACAAATTTATTCAATTTCAAAACATAGTGGAAGTGGTCATGTTTCTTTCACATATGTTTCTCCTTTAAGAACCATCTTCATCTCTTTATCCTTATTTTACCAAACATCTTTCTCGGCATCAACCACCACCAAAACTCAAGTCATCAGATTTCCCTACAAAACACGAATTCTTAATAACAAAACCCTTGTTTTATGAATCAAACAAACCCCAATTTACCAATTAAATCAAACCCCCAATTTCTGAATCAAATAAAACCCTAACTTTTAGAATCTAATCAAACCCCCAAGCTGAATCAATTTGAAACCCCAATATCTCTAAATTGAAATCCAAATTTGAATGAATCAAAACCCGATTGTTGTTGTTGTTTTGTTCGAACTGGTGGTGGTGATTGCGGTGGAGTGGTGTTAGAACGGTGGTGGGCATGGCGATGCTAAAGAAGAAAAGGAGATAAAAATTGATGGTGATGGTCCCGCTTCGAAAAAGATGAGAAGATGGTTTTATTAAGCACATGTTGGGTTAAAGGTTATAATAGTAAATTTGGTCATTTAATTCCATTTAATTTAATTATATTTTTATTTTTCATTTATTTAATAATTTCTAAACATAAATTAATTTTTAACCTGGTCAACTAACGTCAATGTCTGGTCCAGGTACCAAGGCCTAACGTTGGACAAATGTTAGACCAAAGCCTAGTGTTGGTCTAAACCTGAGTACCAAACTCCAATTATCCCTTACTTTAAACACATGGTTTTGCCACATGACACTTGAAATTCTTACAAAAATGTAAAACTGAATGTAGTGTTACCAAGTCAAAAAAAATAAAAATGATCCTCCTTTATATGATAACTATTGATTGAGTGATTCACTTTATGTCCTAAATTTAATTTTAACAAAATAAATAAATCGATTAATCAAGATAGGATGATTAGTGAATTAATAATCTGTTAAAAGAAGTAATGAATTACCTAGTTACCTTGTATTGTTTTAAAGGAATATTAACTTCCTAATTCTTTTTCTCTCCCTTTTTATTTTCCCGATCTAGAAGAAAAAAAGAAGACAAAAAGTAAAACAAAACACACACACATAGGTTGCAGAGAGTAAATAGGATTTCTTTATCAAGGACGGATCCCTTGACATCCCCTTAATTTACAAGATTTGACAGTTTAATGTCAGTCGTTGGATCATAAAATAAAGACGGCCCAGATTATCTCATATTAAAATGGGTCATCTGGGGTTTCTCACACCCGTAATAAATACTAAGACATTTTAGGACTTCATTTCTTTCTTCATCGTCCCACGACTCTACACCTAATACCTATTCAATTAAGAACAGACTCGTGAAGTTGAAACTTAAGGATTAAAAGAGTGGAAACTTCCATAATCTTTTTCTATTACAGATTTTTAAACGTTAATGATATGCTCAAGGTTTACTCAGGCTTAGATTTTTTTATTCAAGCATTATTAGTGAATCTAAGAGTTATATACAGATGGAAAGAAGAACTTTGAAGTAATAAGATCTAGGAGATTTCGATTCAAAATTTTGTAATGTGAAATGGGAAAAATGCGTATGAGTTGTAATTATTTTGATTTAAATTTGTGTGATATACTGGATCCAAAGAGATGGAGGTTCAGATTTAAACTTCCATGAATCTCTCTGCAAGATATGTCGAAAGAGATGGAGGGAGGGGCAGACAAAGGAAATTAGATTCCTTTTCAAGATCTAAGAAGAGATCTTAACTAAGAAAAATCAAAGCCTTCTAAAACAACCTCTCAAGAAGAAGAAGAGAATCCATTATCAAGATGTTCTTACCTTTGATGATCGAGATTCAATAAAATTTATGGTGGTTAATATATTTTAGTTTTTATTTCTTTTTATAATAAAAAAAAATAAACGAAAAAGAGGAAATCTAGGAATTACTGGTTAATCCACTATAGGAAAACCGGTAACTGTGTAGTCCAGCACCAGAAAACAATTACCCGCTGGTCCGAAAACATGTTTTTGGACCATATTATTTACTCGCTGGTCCGAAAACCTTGTGGAGATTATAAAGTGTGTTTTCTAACTGCCTAAAACACCCTTCCAGATCTAATTAGTATCAATACATAACTGATATGTAGTATCATATCAGTATTGATACTTAACAGTATCAATACATAACTGATATGTAGTATCATATGTAGTATCAATACATAACATAACAGTATTGATATGTAGTATCAATACATAACATATTAATATGTAGTAGCATAACAGTATTGATATGTAGTATCAATACATAACATATTAATATGTAGTAACATATGTAGTATCAATACATAACATAACACATATTGGTATGTAGTCAATACATAACAATATTAATATGTAGTATCAATACATAACATATTAATATGTAGTAACATATGTAGTATCATTACTGATATGTCGTATCAATACATAACATATTGATACTACATATATTAATATGTAGTAACATATGTTATGTTAGTAACATGTGTTGTTAGGGTTAGCAGAGTAATTTTACTCTTTTCAAACCTTTTTTGGATTAGAGAGTAAATAACATCTCCCGCTGGACTAGCCATTAACCCGGGTCGGGTTTAGTGGACTAAACAGCAAAGTTCTCAAAACGAAATTAAAGTAGGACTGAAATTCTAATCGGGTTTAACAATTCAAATCGGGTTAATAATACCCATCTAATAGTTGTTTTGATTTATAAAATCTGGTGCATTAAGATTTTGGACTTAGACAGTTAGGATTCATTGTTAGATCTTGCAAAAAAAGAGGCTGTCAACGGATCCACCCTCTTCTTTATCTAAGTAGATTTTATAAAAGAATTTTTTTTGTTGCCCCTTTCAATAGTTCAATATTTCCAGGAATTCCAACAAACTATTTAATAGAGGTGTATTTGATCAAGAGTTTTGAGGATAAGTGTGGATTCTTGTTTTACATGGAATTATAAGATTTCATTATATATCCATGGACTTATGTTAAACTATCATGGATTAAAGTGGAATTTTTTAGAGATTTGTATGGAATAATAAAGTTAAAAATCAGGTTGTCTATATGAAACGCGGTTAGCGTTTAATAAAATGTCTGATTGGAATTTATTGTCATGGTCTTCTAATCAATTGTGTTTTTCGCTTGCACATAGTTGAAAGAGGTAAAACAAGTTACCAAGTTCATGTGTTTGCTATCAAAGTGAGTTTTGATTAAGATGGGTACGTGGGTACTTCTTTGATTGACATTTATTTTAAAACCGGGAAAATTGAAAAAGCAAAATTTGTTTTGATGATTTACCAAGGAAAACTGATATGACTTGAATTACTATAATAGTATAAAATTATGGGGTACTGAAGAAGTGGTAAGACTGAAGTTTATTTGCATTTTCTCACTGAATGAGGGAAACTGATACCATTCTCGATAGATAGGTTATCTCGAGTGTTAGGTTCGTGATAGAAATGTTCTCTCAAGAATCCGTAAAATTCTCTTCCCATAGCTAGAGATTTGGAGAGAGAGAAACAAATGATATTTTGTTCCATAATTTGATCAGAATTTTTTTACAAAAGTCTTGGATCATGAAAACATATAATAAAGGGGGATTTTGCGTTTCCCTCTCAAAAAAGATACCTATTTTGCATTACCCCATTTTTAAATTGCTAATAGGTGAAACCCCCTTTAACTTGGATGTGCTGTGACCGTGATAGACGCATTTATGTGTTTATTTTCATCTCTATTGTGTATAATGTTAGTACCCATTTTTGTACTTATTTTGGTATTTTATCTCTTTGTAGGTGTTTTTGGAGAAATAAGCTTTTGTGGCGAAATTGACTCGAAAAGTTGATGAATGCAACCCAAGGGACGAGTGTTATGCGGACTCCAGCAACGGATAAGGGGCGACCATTGGATAAGGGGTAACCTTCCCCTTCAGTTCAAATTCTGAATTTGGGCGGGAAACCAAAAACTTAAAAACGTGTTTCCTGGCAGATTTGGTGATGGATTTTTAGAGGTGTTTGAGGTCGATTAAACTTCTGATTTTCATAGGGTAGACTCCTTATGGGTCTAGGAGTCTAACATGGGTGTTGAAATCGATTAAAATGGGCTCAATCGACGGGTTTTGATCTCAACAGCAAAATATGGAAAGTCACATGTGTGACCGATTTTAGGAAATTTTAGAGAGATTAAAGGCAAGATTTTCTTCCCAAAGCTTAATATATATCTAAGGAAGAGTTTAGAATCAAAAGGAAAGCCCAGATACGCGTGGAAATTCTAAAACAAGAAATTGCCGCAACTTTGCCGTGAAGAGAAAGAAAGAGATTTCGGAAGATTTTGGAGAGATTTAATCGCTCTTTTTGATATAAATAGATTGGTTGGGTCATATATAAGGGGTGTATAGAGTTTTGGGGGCTGAGAAGGGCTGAGGAGTGAGAAATCAAAAACTCATGTAATTTTAAAGTGGTAAGTAAGGTTGTCGTTCACTCGGACTTGTGAAGATTCGAGTTTTTAAATTTAATAAAAATATATACAAAAATATTAAACAATGGTGAGAGGTACTTGGATTCGGGATTCCACCGAATTCAAAACATAAGGTTCAATTATTAATTCTTTGACAATTTTAGCTCAAGAAAGACAAGGACTCTATTTTTGCCAAGGTAGATTCTCAAAACATTGATTGTAAATCCTAAGCATGATGTATCAAAACACCTAAGCTAAGCATACATCATCAAATTAAATGACAACCAATTAATTCAAATCATAATTTCAATTAAAATTAATGCAAAAGTCTTAAAAAGAATTAATAAAATTACCCCAAGTATGATATTCGTCTTCCTCCGTCATCCCAGTGTTTGGGTTTAGCTCCTCATGGTAAAAACATGCTCAAAAGATAGAAACATGGCTCAAAAGGTGTTTTTATTGAAGAGAAATAATAATACAGCGAATCTGCAACGCTTTTATGGCGTTACAGAATCACCGATACAACTGAAGTGCTGTTAATAAACAAGAATATAAGACTGCTTCTGCGACGGTTTAGTGTGGATCGATGTTCTTCGTGTTCTTCGCGACTGTTCAGTGTGCGTCTTATGTTCTTCGTGTTCTTCAGCTCCGCACCAGCAGAAAACAGCAGCAGGTAACTTTCTGTTCGTCTTGATTTCTCACTCCTCAGCCCTTCTCAGCCCCCAAAACTCTATACACCCCTTATATATGACCCAACCAATCTATTTATATCAAAAAGAGCGATTAAATCTCTCCAAAATCTTCCGAAATCTCTTTCTTTCTCTTCACGGCAAAGTTGCGGCAATTTCTTGTTTTAGAATTTCCACGCGTATCTGGGCTTTCCTTTTGATTCTAAACTCTTCCTTAGATATATATTAAGCTTTGGGAAGAAAATCTTGCCTTTAATCTCTCTAAAATTTCCTAAAATCGGTCACACATGTGACTTTCCATATTTTGCTGTTGAGATCAAAACCCGTCGATTGAGCCCATTTTAATCGATTTCAACACCCATGTTAGACTCCTAGACCCATAAGGAGTCTACCCTATGAAAATCAGAAGTATAATCGACCTCAAACACCTCTAAAAATCCATCACCAAATCTGCCAGGAAACACGTTTTTAAGTTTTTGGTTTCCCGCCCAAATTCAGAATTGAACTGAAGGGGAAGGTTACCCCTTATCCAATGGTCGCCCCTTATCCGTTGCTGGAGTCCGCATAACACTCGTCCCTTGGGTTGCATTCATCAACTTTTCGAGTCAATTTCGCCACAAAAGCTTATTTCTCCAAAAACACATACAAAGAGATAAAATACCAAAATAAGTACAAAAATGGGTACTAACATTATACACAATAGAGATGAAAATAAACACATAAATGCGTCTATCAAATACCCCCAAACTTATTATTTGCTAGTCCCGAGCAAATCAAAACTACAAAAAAATAAAATCCTAACTCACTGTCGCAGGCATCGTCGATTGCACTTAGCATGTGCAACAAGCCTTTAAACCCCTAGGTGGCCCTAGTGGCCGAGTTATAGTCTCGGGAGGGTTTACCAGAGGTGTACCCACAAAACCTTTACTCCAGACCCTAGCTATCTACACAGAACCTTGGAATGCACTAAAGAACCTCCTTGGTTGGCATACTTATTGATTACGGGAGGAAGTACCCTGATGCGAAATTCCAATTGATGTATATGAGTTTGCACTCGAGTATACTAAAATTCATATATAAGTGACAGAGCTCTACTAAGATAGTTGCACTATGGACATCAATATCCGGAGTCAACAAATCACATGGAAAGATTAAGAGATGGATATAGAAAAACATAGCTGGTTTTGATGTTGACTAGGTGAACGGTGTTTTCTCATATCTGTCTGAAGGCCTCCACCAAGATGAACCTATCCTAATGGACTGAGATACCGGTCTGACTAATATCAACACAACTGGCATATACAAGGGAACCAGTGGTCGATAATCCTAATTCTAGATCAACTCGTCTGGCATATACAAAGGAACCAGCGGTCGATTTATTGAACACACATTTATTTATTTATTTTATTTTTAATTTTTTTTAATTTTTTTTTCTTTTTAACGACATGATTAGATCTTTTGGATCCAAGCGCATGCTTCTTGTCAGCAGATTACATGGTAATTCCCGTGGATCCTGCATTCCACGCTTGTTTAGGCGACGGAGACAGGGAGAACACACACATATTGCTATCCAAGTGTTATTTATTCCGATTGGTCTAATTGGTCTGGTCTTTTTTTTTTTTTTTTTTTTTTATGTATCTCAATCACTCTATTTCACCCTAGTATTGGTAACAACTTGAATCGTGAGCCCCACCTAATCACTTAGAGAAACATATTTTTAAAGGAAAAGAAAATAAAAATAGAAATGAAAAGGACTCAACGAGATATGGCGAAACTATCATGTTATTTCTAACACCTGAGCTCCGTGCTTTTATGAATAGACTCTTATAGATGTTTCCATCTAATCAGATCGGTTCCTCAACTCCTAAACCAAAATGCTTCCATCCACTTAGATTGGTTAGTGCCATCCTTAATAGGCATAAATTTCTAGGCTTTGGAGTTTAAAATGCAACTAAAAAGTTTCTCCCATACCCCCAAACTTAAATCTAACATTGTCCTCAATGTTCTAAAGATAAAATTAAAAGTATGAACAAGGAGAAACTGTTACCATTTGAAGCAAAAGAGTTAAGGAAAGATATTACCGTGTTGCTTGAACCATGGGTTACCTCCCAAGAAGTGCTAAGTTTAAAGTCTTCAGCCAGACATTGTAAAGGATTAGTCACCTCGAATCGTATAACAGTAGTCGGAATAACTGTGGGTCTTCAAAACCAAATAGAGCTGACCAAAGGAAACTGTAATAAACCAACGAAATGAACAAGACTAGCATACCCTTACCTAGTTTCCTGATTAAGATATCTAATTGTGGTTCAGGTTCAGGTTCTATGAACGGGTCTAAATAAAATATTTTCATTGGATGCATTTCCTCATAAGTGAGATCCAAATTATTAGGTTCTAGAGTCTGTAGAAACTCAAATAAGAACTTAGAAGCACATAATAATAACCTAAATAATTGAGGATCCTCTAAGTCAATCAGGTTTGACTTACATAATTGACCACAGTGAGAGTAGTGGTCATTCTTAAGCAAATGTGTCGATTTTAATTTCCTAAAGCATTTAGGTTTAGTCTCACAACTTAATATTCGACACATTTGGAATATAAACGTTCCCACAGTTGGAAGAAAACTATTTGGTGGGAAAACAAAGTCAATCTGGGTATCAGAGCCTGGGCAAGCCACATCAGCTAGAGGATGGGTTTCTAACTTCTGAGCTTCTTCCCGGATCATGAAAACATATAATAAAGGGGGATTTTGCGTTTCCCTCTCAAAAAAGATACCTATTTTGCATTACCCCATTTTTAAATTGCTAATAGGTGAAACCCCCTTTAACTTGGATGTGCTGTGACCGCTCAGTTATGTTAGCACGTGCAAAGCACGCGTGTGTTATTAAAAATTAATAGAGACAAGTGTTCGAAGATGGGAGATCTGATCTTACGGTCCTAGATTCCTCTCTTCTGTGTGTCATAGAAACTTTCTTCTCTTCTATCCGCCATAATGGCAGCATCATCTCCATTCCCATGCTAAAAACTTGAACGGATCAAGCACCACAAGCTCTATTAATGGCGCCATAATGAAGATACCACGAGACTCGATATCAATATTTTCAAACCATTGATTGAATGTGTTGCGACACCAAACATATATCTTTTATTTCCTTAATTAGATTTACCTTATTTAGTTTGCATGGTTTCCTAGTTTGAGTAAACTTCTTATTATTAGCATTACTTGCTTAACATGCAATCTTGTTAGCTATAAATACTTTGCTTTGGCTTGTTTCGACATAACTTAATTCAATATACAACTCAGTTCTTTACCTTTCTTTCACATAGAGGTGGCTAACCCCCAAATCAAAGGGTTTTATCTAGGGTTCTTTACCTTTTTAACTGTGTTCTATCTAGTGTTTTGGTCAAGGAGCAGGTTAAGATCATTCCTTAAATTCAACCAATTTTTTTTTTTTTTTACGATGTCCTATACATAGAATTTGAAACTTGTGCAGGATAGTCTTGTGAGTGTGTCAGAAAAACTTGATACCCTTATTACAACTATTACCAACAATCATATTCATTATGAAGAGCAACGCAACACGAATAAATCTGAAGACAGCCAACTACGTGAGGAAGATCGAGTTAATAGGAGATTAGACTTAGGTGAACATACATACAATTTATCAACAACTCTCACAACAAACCTTACAACATCTTTAACCACATCTTTGGGGAATTATTTACGTATGGTGTTTAGAGAATTTCTTTCGCAGTTTAATCAACGTCATGGTCATGCTCCTCATCCTCCCCCTGGTGGTGCTGAAACTCCTATTCGAGCTGGCTCAATTAGTTTGAAGTTTCCAACTTTTGATGGGGATGACCCTGATGGCTGGATTTTTAGTGCAGATCAATATTTTAGCTTGCACGTGGTTGCAGACAATCTGAAAATTGCCATTGCTTCTGCACATCTTAAGGGTGATGCCAATGCTTGGTATCACTGGAAAAAGACAACAGTTATTGTGACTCCATGGGTAGAGTTTTGCTCTCTTGTTCGTGATCGTTTCTCTCCTACAAAATTTGTCGATGCTAGAATGGCAATTAGCACAATTAAACAAAAAGGTATGGTTCATGATCATATACCTGAATTTGAACGTATGTTGAATTTTGTCACTGATTTACCTGAGGATCACTTAATTAATTGTTTTGTTCACTCTTTGAAACCGAATATTGGTTCTGTTGTTAAATTGCTTGAGCCACAAACCTTAACTGCGGATTTTACAAAACCAATCAACCAAGCGGATGCTTTATTAGCAGTCAATTCTGCTCCCAAAACAACTTATCGTCCTCCTCAGCTTAGGCCGTCAACAACTCCTACAACTACTCAGTTCAAAAAAACCTTACCTCCTGGAGCTAAAATACTTTCATAGGAGGAAAAAAAAGAAAAACGAGAGAAAGGTATTTGCTTTAATTGCGACCAGTTGTCTACCCCTGGTCACTTGTGCCTAAAACCGAGACTATTGATCTTAGATGGATCTCCAGAGATGATTGAGCCTACTATTGAGCTAGAAAATGAAGAAGCTATAACTGTGCATAAAGAAGAAGAAGTTCCACATACCATCTTGTTCCATTCTCTAATGGGTTCTTCTTTCCCTAGAACTATGCACATTACAGGATTTCCAAGGCTCAACCTCTTACAATTTTAATTGACTCAGGTTCAACACATAACTTTATTCATCCTGTGCTAGCTAAAAAGTGTGGTTATTCCTTTCAAGCTAAAGATCAAGCATTATGCATCACTGTTGGTGATGGGGGTCAACTGAATACATTGGGTACTTGCTTAAATGTCCCAATACGTCTGCAAGATTACACTTTTTCAACATATTTTCATGTCTTAGCTATTAGTGGTTGTGATGCTGTATTAAGAGTCCAATGGTTGCGTACTTTAGGACAGATTTCTTGGAATTTTGAAAAGCTAACTATGAGTTTCAAAATTAATGGCACAAACATCCAATTATTGGGTCATACTTCTTCTACTGTCATGATCTTGGACAGTGAGCCCATGCAGCGTTTACTCACACGTGAATACTATGGAGTTTTCTTCAAGTGTCTGCGATACATAATTCTTCATTAAATTCTTTGGAGGCTACAACACCTGAGATACAGCAGTTATTATCTCAGTTTGCTGCTGTTTTTCAACCTCCAACTTCACTTCCACCTGAATGTTTGCATGATCATCGAATTCCTTTGACACGAGGATCAGCTCTAGTTAATATTTGTCCTTACCGTTATCCTCATTTTTCAGAAAGATGAGATTGAAAAGATCATATCTGAATTAAGCCAAGCTGGATTTATTCGTTCAAGTTCAAGTCCTTTTTTTCTCCTATTTTAATGCTACGCAAGAAGGATGGTTCATGGCGTATGTGTGTGATTACAGAGATTTGAACAAAATTACAATTAAAGATAGATTTCTTATTCCAATGGTTGATGAATTATTATACGAACTCCATGGTGCCATTATATTCTCAAAGCTTGATCTTCGATCCGGTTATCATCAGATTCGACTTTACAAACCAGATATTCAAAAGACTGCGTTTCGTACACATGACGGTCACTATAAATTTTTGGTTATGCCATTTGGATTGTCGAATGCACCAGCTACTTTCCAGAGTCTCATGAATCATATCTTTCGGCCTTATATGAGAAAGTTTGTCCTCGTTTTTTTCTCCGATGATATACTGGTTTATAGTAAGAGCATGTCAGACCATTTGAAACATTTATCTATAGTGTTTGATATTTTGGGTACAAATCAGCTTTCTGTCAAGGAGTCCAAGTGCACTTTTGCTCAACCATCAGTTAGGTATCTTGGCCATGTTATCTCTTTTTAAAGGAGTTGCAATGGAGAATGACAAAATTCAAAGCATTCTAGATTGGCCAATTCCTACTACAGTTAAAAGTTTAAGAGGTTTTCTTGGCTTGGCAGGGAACTATCGAAAATTTGTTAAGGATTTTGGTAAGATTTGTGCTCCATTAACTCAGTTGTTAAAAAAGGATTCTTTTGTGTGGAATGATGGGGCTACTACTGCTTTTCGAGCACTACAACAAGCACTTACTACTGCACCAGTCTTGATATTACCATATTTTTTATAAGAATTCTGCTTAGAATGTAATGCTTCTGGCACAGGATTTGGAGCTGTTTTGATGCAGTCTGGTAGGCCAATTGCTAATTACAACAAGGCTTTGGCAGGTAAGAACTTGAATTTATCTATTTATGATAAATAAATTCTTGTTATAGTCTCCGTAGTGCAAAAGTGGAGACCATATTTACTTGGAAGACATTTTAAGATCTATACAGATCATCATAGCCTGAAATATTTTTTAGATCAACGAATATCTTCGATGGAACAACAACGCTGGTTATCTAAGTTGCTAGGTTATGATTATGAGATCATCTTTCGACAAGGCAAAGAAAATGTTGCTGATGATGCTTTGTCAAGAAATACAGGTCTCATCTTTTCTGCTATTACTACTCCAATTTTTTCAGGAGTTAATGATATTATTCAAGAAAACAATAATGATGCGGACTTAGGTAAACTCATTAAATAGCTGCGCAGTAATCCTGATCATAAGCCACATTATTCTTACAATGATGGCATTATACGTTACAAAGGAAGGATTGTAGTATCTTCTACTTCTGAGTGGTGCACTAAACTTTTACATGAGTTTCATTCTACACCTTTAGGAGGTCATTCTGGATACTTTCGCACTTACAAGCGCATTCAGCAAAAAAATTATTGGAAGGGTTTAAAACATTCAGTAAAGGAGTTTATTTCTCATTGTGACATTTGTCAGAAGAACAAATCTGAAGCTATAGCTCCTCCAGGATTGTTGCAACCTCTACCAATACCTACAGATGTTTGGATGGATATTTCGATGGATTTTATAGATGGATTTCCACCATCTTATCGTAAGACTTCTATCTTGGTGGTTGTTGATCGATTATCAAAATATGCACACTTTATATCTCTTGTGCATCCATATTCTGCTGCTGCTATTGATGATATATTTGTTCAAGAGATTGTTCGTCTACATGGAATGCCAAGAACCATAATAAGTGATCGTGACCGAATTTTCATGAGCAATTTTTGGGACGCATATTTCACTCTACAAAAAACACAATTATGCCGCAACTCAGCTTATCATCCACAAACAGATGGACAAACAGAGGTAACAAATCGAACTCTTGAGTGCTATTTACGTTGTTTTGCTATCACTAATCCTTTTGAATGGAGCAAGTGGTTTCCTTGGGCTGAATGGTGGTATAACACCAGCCATCACTCAGTTATTCGTATGTCACCTTATGAGGATTTGAACAGTAGAGCTCCACCAACAATCTCCAGCTATTTACCTGGCACCACAATTTTCAATGTTATTGATCTTAATTTGAGAGCTAGAGATCACACACTAAAGATCCTTAAATTCCATCTTTAAGCTGCTCAAGCTAGAATGAAGTCTTATGCTGACAAACATCGTACTGAGAGAAGTTTTGCGGTGAATGATTGGGTATTTCTGCGTGTGCAACCTTATGGACAATCGACAGTGGCAAATCAACCCTATTCTAAACTTACTCCTCGACAGTCGCACATCAACCCTGCGACTGCACGTAATAACATAACTGAGCAGTCACAGCACATCCAGGTTAAAGGGGGTTTCACCTATTAGCGATTTAAAAAGGGAGTAATGCAAAATAGGTATCTTTTTAGAGGGGAACACAAAATCCCCATATAATAAATTGAATACCAAATTTTTGTTAGGAATATTAAAATATCTAATTTAAATACCTTGGATTTTTGTGGAATTAAATATCCATGATTTTAAATGGCTCGGATTTGTATAAAACTATATAATTCTAGTTTGAATACCAAGGACTTATGCAGATTTTCAGTTATCTATAAAAATCTAGATTGAATACACCCCTAACTAGGTTTTGATTTTTTTGTTAAAAACTTATATCATTAATCCAATACATCTTAACGGTAAACAAATAAAAAATGATGCCCCTAAAAATATGTTGCCCAAAGTTGAACTTTGGCCACTTTGAGTCAGAGCCAGCCCTGCCAAGATACTTAGCACGAAGTAACGAGGAAACTGGGTTATGGTAGCATGGATGTCATTTTCCAATGAAACGACAAGTGAAGCTAAAAAGAATCATTTGAGACAGGTCACACACAAACTAATGGTGTTTTTGTTTGTGTAAGGATTGAGATTGGTGTTGACGGCTAACGAGCATAGTCTTTATCCGCCTGGCTAGAAAAAAGCGATTCCAATTTAGGAAAGTCTTGTATGGGTGGTTAACAACCGGGGCTGTGGGTGGAAATGGTACTCAACTGATTCCATTTACTTTTGCTCAAAACAGTAGGAGAGTTTAATAATTGGTGTGAAGTAACGGGAGGTTGGTTAGATAGATGCTGCATGTTTGTAAGCAGGTATGACTAAACCTCTTGCAGATGCAAATTGGCTTGCACTAAGGATAATGGAGTACATGAAGAGCACAGGGTTGAAATCTCTTTTTCGATTACCGTGAGAAGATTTTTGGCTCTTCTGCAAGACATTTATAGGTAGGCAGCTTTATCTATATGCAGTTCTAGGTTTCTTTTTTCTTTTTCTTTTTTGAATTCTAGGTTTCTTCTTGACTCCTGAACGTGATAGTCATTTTACACTGACTCAATTCTGTAGGCTGAACACTAACCTTATGTCAGACCTATTAATCCCTTATCAGCTTAAAGAACCGGTGAAAAAAGATCAATTTATTGACAGAAACAAACTCTTGAACCATTTCTGTATATCTTGAAAGTTGGCAATGAACCACCACTGACCTCTTCTGATTTTGATATATATATATATATATGGGTACTCCTCACCATCCACCTGTACTCAACCATTTTGTTGCCTTGATATGATTAGATAAAAATTCTTAGTGCCACACAAATCTCAATCCCAAAATAAGGTAAACTTGTTTCGAACTGTCTAAATCTTATGCAACAAACATTTCTAAGTGAGCTACTTGTTTCGGACTGATTTGGAACAAGGAAATCAAAAATGCTGAACGTAATGCTCATTTAAACAACGACCAAAAACAAACAATTTTTTTTAATGAATTTTTTGGTTTCCGTGTGAGACTCGTTATTCTCCAAAATAGTACTTATTTGTTGCTCATCAATTCAAGATTTGGCTTTAGACTTCCAGTGTCCATCAATACCACAATCTGTTAAAAATGATAAAAAAGCAAAAACTAACCTTGAGAAAATTGACAGGGTATTTGGTTCAAGAAGTGTACGATCAACTTAGCAGTTGGACATTTAAATTTTAACTAGGGTGTTGGAACAATTGCCGATTTCACACCTGCAAAACAAGGATTAGAACACAAAACAAAGTGACGGCTGAGTCACGACTAGGTCGCTCTCTTTAGGACGTTTCGTGGCTCCGCCTTGAGTTTTGTGCAAGCAGTTCTTTCTCCGTCACAACGCCCCCAGGATAAAACAGCTAAGAAAACTCTCTTTCGATCTCTCACGCACACAATGAGAAATCGATCACTTCTACTCTCTCTATTCTTGCTCAGTATTTTTGGTCTCTTGATTCTTAGATAACAATGGTGTAAAATTTCTGTTTTCTTTCTGTTCTCAAAACTGATTTTATAGCCATATAATTAAAGTGCGAATTAAAGACAGAATATTTTTGGTTTTAATTATTACCATAAGAAGCATTTTAACAGTCAGAAAACGTTCACAAAAAAGTTACCAAAATTAAGTCTAATTAATCACGTAATTAAAGGCAATAAACGCTTCGATTTTTTTTTCAAAAACCAGCAAAAAATAACTTCGAAATTCAAGAGACCTTCCAAAACCCCGCTCCCGGATATATATTATTCATATAATCAAGGGGAGGGATTCGATCATGAGACCTCACCCTCAAGGCCCAAAATATTTAACCACTGGGCCAAGCTCAAATGGTTAATATAAATGTACAAAAAAATTCTTTTTTAAAAAATATATCCCAACATAGGGTGCAAATTGACATCCTCATTTGGCACTTGGTTCCTCCATTGGTTAAATAATTGAAAGGCAACAAAAAAATAAAATGGTCACTCATAATTTTTGATCTCAAACACACACGAGTAACCTCAAAATGACCTCCTTTACGCATACCCACACGGGCCCCAACAAAATAACGCCCGCCACCATACTTAAAATTTGATGTAGCGTGCTCAGTGTGATTTTAAATGTAAAAGTTAATACAGGAGGCCAAGGCAAATACGGCACCATAGGTAAAATGAGCAATCTCAACTTCTTTCATATAGGTTTGTTGGTCTTTTAGCCCTTGCTCTAAAGAATCTTATATATGCTGCCTACCTTTCATGCTTCTCTTCATTGTAAACAAAAATTTCCTCTTCTCTTTCGTGCCCTGAAATCTAAACCCACCCCTCTGAAACTCTATTTCAATTTCACTCACTAATTTCTGTATAACCATCTCTCTTTGAAACAAAGATTTAAAAAATGTTTGATTCTCGAATGTTCTTCCTCTTCAGTCTATTACTGTTTTTTCCGATCGTGGTGCTTTCACAAACACCGGCACCATCACCGTCACCACCACCACCATCTTGCAATAGTATTCTTCTCACATATAATCACTTAAGTTTGAGAAAGTTGCCTCCCGAAACCACCAATTCTTCGAAACAACCCTTTCGTTTCGAGTCGACTGCTCAAATTCTTAATAATGGGCTTGATGAACTCCAGTCTTGGAGGTTGTTCATTGGCTTTCAACATGATGAATTCTTGGTGTCAGCTACAAATGCTGTTTTAGCAGATGGGACTCCTTTTCCTGCTAATACCACCAGTCTTGAAGATGGAGCTGTTTTTGCTGGCTTTCCCATTAGCGATTTAAAAACTGCAGTTGAAACTGCTGGTGATTTGCCACAAATGGAAGCTAACATTGATTTAGTTGGTACTGTGTTTGGTGTTGAAAGTCCTCTTGTTCCTATGCCTAAGACAATTTCTCTTGTCAATGATGGATTTTCTTGTCCATCCCCAACTATGCAAGGTAATTGTCTCACTTTTCTCCTACTTTTTAATTTAGGGTTGAATTTGATGTTCTGCAAGAATTGAACTTAGGGTTTTGTTTCATCTGTGTTATTGCTGGGTTAGATGTAGAATTGAGTAATGTAGGACAGATTAGATGAAACGGATTATGTTTATGGTTACTTTGAATTGTGTTTTGCCGTCTATCTTTTCTGTAAGAAATCAAGCGTTTCTTGAAATTGAATTTGTGTTATTCATTTATTGTGAAAGATTTCTGCAGGGGACAGTACAATGTATGTTTGTTGTGTAAAAGACCCAACATTTAGAAAAACCGTCAGCACAGAAAAGTTGGAAGATCGTCAAAAAGCTGATTTGGTGATTATGTATGATATTCTGAGATCGTATGATTCCGAATATACTGCTCAAGTTTCTATCTCGAATTATAATCCACTTACGCGATTGGACTATTGGAAATTGAGTTGGACGTGGATGAGGCAGGAGTTTATTTCCACCATGAAGGGAGCATATCCATCGATTGTGGATTCAAGAGATTGCTTGTTTGGACCTCAGGGGATCTACTGCAAGGATATGGATTTCGCTAATGTTTTGAATTGTCAGAGAAACCCGACTATTGTTGATCTACCTCTTGAGAAAACAAATGATTCGACTCTAGGAGGGATACCATTTTGTTGCAGAAATGGAACAATCTTGCCTCCTTCTATGGATCCAAGCAGGTCAACTTCTATATTCCAGTTAACAGTAAAGAAAATGCCACCATATCTCAACAGGACAGATCTTGCTGCACCACAGAACTTTCAGATCAAGGGCACACCCAATGCACATTACAAGTGTGAGTCACCAGGTCATGTTACTCCAAGTTTATTCCCAGATTCGAGTGGGTTACTGGTTAATAAGACTGCAGTTGCGAGTTGGCAAGTTTTGTGCAACATTACACAACCAAAGGATGCAACTCCTAAATGTTGTGTTTCATTCTCGGCGTTTTACGACGATTCTGTCATTCCGTGCAAGACATGCGCTTGTGGTTGCCCTAAGAACCCAAGCTTAACCTGTAATACCACTGCACCAGCTCGTCTTCTTCCACCAGATGCTCTTCTAGTTCCATTTGACAACCGGACTGAAAAGGGTAAAGCTTGGGCCAATATTAAACACTTGCACCATGTTCAGATAATTGTGGAGTCAGCATTAACTGGCATGTGAACTCAGATTATGCAAAAGGTTGGAGTGCAAGGATCACACTCTTCAACTGGGGCGAGACAAGTTTTGTGGACTGGTTTGTTGCACTGCAATTTAGAAAGGCTGTTCCTGGGTTCGAGAAGACGTATTCCTTCAATGGTACTGCACTTAATGGCTCTGATAACACCATCTTTATGCATGGTCTTGAAGGTTTGAACTACCTGGTAGGAGAAGTAGATGGGTCTAGACCAGAAAAGGATCCCCGGGTTCCAGGGAAACAACAATCTGTTATTTCATTTTCGAAAAAAAATACCCCAGGCTTACATATTACTGCAGGTGATGGATTTCCTAGAAGGGTTATCTTCAACGGAGAAGAGTGTTTGCTTCCTGGAATTTTGCCATCCAAAGCTACTGCTCCTAGTAGTTGGGTAACTATCGTAATGTGTTCTGTAATTCTGATATTATTTTACTAAGTTGTGGCTCTTAACTCTGAATATTTATAATCTACAGAACAAAACCTTTGTACATGAAAAGAATAGATATGATCTTACATAATGATAAGTGTTGTAAACACCTTGATATTTATCTATTGTTTATGCTTTCTTTGCTACTTTTCTTGTAAATTTTGTATCTTATGTTTACTTTTGAGTGTTTAGGTACTTTGGAGTCATTTGGAGCAAAAGAAGGAGAAACCATCCATTTGGAGCGTAAATGGCAAAAAGTCAATTCACAAAAGGCTAGGTTGCGCAAGAAGGAGGTGAAGAATGAACTGTCAGTCCTCTGCAAGTGACAGTTTAGATGAACAAAGAATTGTGTTGTCGGTTATGCGGAACTGATAGACCAAATAATTTAAGTTAGCCCTTATCTATTTTGCTGGTGCCTGTATCAAGTCCACTTCCTACACAACCCTGGAATTCAGAGAAGATTTATTTCTCTTATCATTCGTTTCTCTTGCTGTCTGATAAATGAGAGAAGTTGCGGCTGTTGCCATGAAGTTGAGAGAAGGAAACCATGGGAGTCAGAGGGAAGGAGAGATTCAGAGATGTTAATGGTGTAATCAAGAGATTCAAGGAGGTGATGAAGAGAAATTCACAGTGAAGAATTAGGGCTCGATGTTAATCAACTGAAATATGGGTTTGTGATGTGAGTTTTCTTTTACAGATCGATTTCAGAATCTGGTGATGTTGATGATTGATTCAAGGATTGTTAAAGCCTGGGTTATCCTCAGATTTAGATATGCTTTTGGTTCTGTTGCTGGTGATAAAGAAATTGGTTTTTTAGGGTTTGATTTAAGAACTCTGCTGTTGAAGAAGATGGGAGCTGCTGTTGATGGCTGTTGGAAATCGATCTTGGTGATTAACTGTTGGTAAGAGCAGGTGCAGGCATAAGTTGGAGCTGATGTTGCTGTTGGTGCACAAGACAAGGAAGAACCTGGTGATACAGTGAATTGGATTGAAGTGATGTTGAACAGTTACATTGATTTTGAGTGGAGTTTGATTTCAAGGTGGAAGGCTACAACAGATCTGAGATTGCAGGGAAAGCATGGAAGAGCTGGAGCAATGGCTAGGCTTGAAGTGCTGAGGTAATGGAATTGGATTTGTTTGAGCTGAAGCTGGTGATGCCTGTTCTGTTTTGGTAGTTAAAGAGAGGGTGAATTGAATCTGGTTAGATGTATGTTTAGGCTGCAGAATTGATGGTACTGTGTGTCATGGAAGAAGAGAACTACAAGATGGTGGATTTTGTTATAAGAAGATGCAAGGGACAGAGTTGAAATGGTGATTTGCAGCTGCAGTTGGAGATGGAGATGGATATAACAAGCAAGGAGCAAGGAGGGAACTAAGATGGTGTGGTTGCCATTGAGTTCTGTTGGACAGAATTTAAGACAAGTAATTGTTGGTGACTGTATGGGTTGTGCAGCTTGAGTGTGAAGTTGCAGTTGGAGGTGGAATTGATAGTGAAGCTGGTGTTGTGTCACAATGGATAGGTTCGCAGTGAAGGGTTGGCTTTGTTGCAGTTCAAGCTGGTTCTGAAATTGAAGGTGGTAATGTAACTGATGCTGTATTCTGTGTTTGGTTGAGACAGTGATGATAGTTGTGGTTTTGAGGCAGTGATAATGGGTGTGAATAATAGATGGATGCTAGGTTATGATGCAGCTGCAGTTTGGTTTGGTGTTGAGAGGAGGCAGTGGTGGCAAGAGAATTGGAGTCTGAACTGTAACGGGAAAAACGATTGAAGCTCAAGACTGGATTTAGATGAATGCTAGGTTCAGGTGGTGGATGTGAACTGAAGCTGTAAATCTGGAAGCAGAAAAGTTATGAATTGCAGTGACTGGTGCTGGCTGAGATACAGGGAAGAAGAATGTGGCAGAGCTGATGAATGATTGCAGACAACAAGTGCAGGGAGCTACAGATAATGTGTTGGATACAAGAGCTGCAGGATTGAATTGCAGTCGAATGAATGCTAGGATTGAGACTCACAGGGAAGTGATGGTTGTGCTGTTATAAGAAGGTATTGGCTTGGGAAAGTAAAGCAGCTGGAGTTGTGTAACTGCAGTCAGTCCATGGTGGTTGCTGTGGTGAACTGAAATGAGGTTGGTTGAGTTGAAACCAGCCGCAGTTGCAGAGGCGATGCTGCAATGGAATGGAGATGTAGGTAGGATGGCAGATGAGTTGGTGGTTTTGAATTGGCAATGAGCTGAGAAAGGGATTGCAGGTGATTGTGAAGGTGTTGAGATTATTGACCAGCCATCATGGCTGGCTATGAAGCAGTGAAGCGCAATCTTTGCGCAACACAAGTTCAGCCTGTGGAAAGGCCTGTGTCAAGACCACTCAGTCCAGTCAGCCGAGTTAGATAGCTGATTCGGATCTGATTCAACCAGTTAACTTGACTGACTTCTCATTGACTCGGTCTGAGTTTGACCGAGCTAACTCAGTTGACTTCCCGAGCTGACTCGTTTGACCGGCATCCGGGTGGACTTTGCCGGTCACCAGAACTATGTTCCGGCCATCTTCCGGCAGTGGACTCAGTTTTCCGGCGACAGCTTTTGGGACATATTCTCACTTGGGTACTCCTCACATATGGGCTTGGTGGACATCTTGTTATTGGACTTTGAAGACTTGGACCTAGTTTTGGGAGACAAGAAAAGCTACAAAAGGAAAGAGTCTTCTACAACTTTGGTATCACGTATTTTACTACTACTGGGAGTGTTGGAGAGCGGCGACTAGGATTTGCTTTCATTTTTTTTTTCCATCTTCTTCATTTTATTATTGATTATGATGAACCCAAAAGCTATGAGTAGCTAAACACATATAATTGGTTATGGGATAAAGTGAATTTCACAACATGATATTTGATTCAATGAATTAGTTTTGTCTCAACTTTATTGTTTATGATTCATTATTTATATTGTTATATGATTTGAATACTTGTTAGGTTGAGTCCGGAATCAATCCGATTTGCATTCATTTTTAGAGCTATATTAGGGTTTTCAATACGAAAAAGTTGTTTATCCCTGATTCTAAGTAGCATAGTGCGGTTATTACTTGTAGTGATACATCTTTATAATCGCATATGAATCATAACCTTGGTTAAATCGAATTAGTGCTTTTACACGTTTGATTGCCTTGATTAGTCTTATTCCATATAACTTAGTGCTTTTAGGGAGTTAAACTTAATTGTGCTTTTACACTTTAGGTTGCTTTCTAGGAAGAATTCACATATACATCTTTTAATGTGGTTGTGATGAAATCAGGGAATTAGCGGGATATACTTGCGATCAAGGTATCCTAGGACTTTTAGTAAATGGGAGATTAAATTACCAATTCTAGTCATTGATGAAAATACATGTTTGCGAATGATACTATCCCGTGACCAATATCTTCCTCTTATTGATTACTTTCATATTTTATTGTTTTTCTAAAACAAAAATCCCCCCATTGGTTACTAAGAAACTGAAATTTTATAACAACAAAAGCCTCTCTGTGGGAACGAACTCTTTCTTATCACATGCTATATTTATATCTAGTTGAAGTGAGAAAGTGAAATTATTTTTGACGCATACGATAGCGATCACATGAATATATTTTTTTTTGATCGATCAACGAGAATAGATTAAAAAGCACACAAGCCGTGTGCGGGCGGATACAACTGACAAAGAGCGAAAAGCCCAGGGAAACAAAAAACAACTAAACCAAAGAGTACCAACAAAATTAAACACAACTAGTGAAAACTAACAACTTGTGAAACCTAACAATCCAGGAGCAACTTGCAGACCGCAATGAGTGACCATTGCCTATTGTCAATTAGCATACTCATCAACATCTTCTATAATTAAAATCATCGTGGTTTTTTGCAAGATCTCTAAACATTTCTTTACAATTAGTCTTTTGAGATGGAAACTCTAAGCCCCATGAAGAACCAAACTCTAAGAGCTCATCTGCCGAGACTTTGCTAGGAGCTTGAATCTTTTTCTTTTTTAAACCTGAAAGGGTACCATTTGGAAACATACCCGTGCCTTTGCATTTTATACTCAATTTCATACCAATTCATGTCATTGTTTTGGACGATGACGGCTTTGCGACGCTTACCTTTGAATCTTCCAAAATTAATTCGGAATCGGCTACCTCCCCTTCTTCTTTTTCTTCGAAACCATAAAACCTGTTATGGGATTCAAAACCAGGGGGAATGATGAGATCAGTTGCAACTTCCATAACCGGTTGACCATTTTCAGGAATAGGATACGGGTTCACTGTAGGAGTCTGCAAGTGATTCTCTTTTTTTATTTTTGGCGACACCTTTCTTTCTTTTATAAGAAACCCACTCACCAAGAACCTTTTCTTGTTCAATTATCCTCTCATCATCCACACACATCACTGCACATGGATCAACGGTAGAAGACAATGCTTTTGGAGCAGCAACCCCACTCAAGTCATTCTCACAAGGAAGCGTAAAAGACTCATTAGCTTCTTGATTGCCTGCATGTTCAATCCCATCTAATCTAAGAGCATCATCCCCTTTCCCAATAACTGCTCTCTCATGCTCTACCTGTGCATTCTTCGCGACAGCATCCTCCACCTCTATAATTTTTGCAGCATCATTCTCTGCACACTTTTTCGCTCTAGGAAATGAATTTTTCTTCATTATCTTGCCTGATGTTGGGCAAGAACCCTTAGAGTGACCAAAGGAAGAGAAAACATCACATCTTGGTGGCTTCCAAGAGTACTCCACCGAAACTTGAAACTCAATTCCATCAAAAGATACTGGAATACAATCTGGATAGTCGAAATTTACTTCTATTTCCACACAAACTCTAGCAAAGATCATGCTAGTTCTAGCTATCATGTGCTTGTCAGCGAGTAGCTATCCTACTTATTCCTTTGACATTCCATAAATGGATGGGGATGTTCTTCAAGTTTAGCCAAATTGGGACGGTCTTCATTCCTTGCAGTGATTGTTCCACAAATAAATGCCATGGTTTGATCAATTTTTTTTTTTTTGAAATGAACACTGACCCAAGCTCCATGGCAGCCCGTCTTTCTTCTTCAGGGTCAAATTCAAAGATGAAGATGTTATCACCGTTCATAGTCAGACGAAATTCACCTTTGAGTTTCCAAATATTTTTCAGAGCGCTCTCAACTGTAGGAAAGTGAACTCTTCAATTACATAAATATATTATCTTACATAAATCTTATCTTAAAAAAGTTCGATGGTAGTACTTTACACAGCAAGAATAGACTTCATTTATTTGAAAACAACAATACTCTACATCAAGATCAATTAGTAATAATGTAAAAACAGAACTGTAATTCAGTACCACTGTCAAGTTTATAGTATCTGTTTCAGTAATTCATTCAATTGTGGATACTACACAGATCGTAACTCCAGTTAGTCGATAACCTTATGAGTTACGAACAACAACCCCATCTTCACCTGGATCAAAAAGGTCACTTAAGAGACTTAAGGATGTAAAGCTGCAATCATCACTCTCTCATCCATTGAACCGATGCTGTGTGTCTGTTTGTATTCAATCCATTTCCAAAAGTGGGCTAGAGAGCATGCAAATTGTTCAAATTCAAACATATTTGAGACACCATGACATAGCAAATGTGAGGTCTGTAATATCGGGGATAAAGACACAAATAGGTTAAAAAAATGGTTGCCGACCAGAGTACTATAGAATTGATACAAACTCGAATGTGTACCTTCTCTAACAGTAAGCTTGTTCTCCATTTGATTTACCTCCGCAGCATATCTACTCCACCCATAAGGCGAGCAGAAGCTGCTACTCATCTACCGCCTCCTTC
Source organism: Papaver atlanticum (assembly GCA_023531105.1). NCBI lineage: Eukaryota > Viridiplantae > Streptophyta > Magnoliopsida > Ranunculales > Papaveraceae > Papaver > Papaver atlanticum. The sequence goes on from JAJJMB010000948.1 coordinate 4,599,003, forward strand.
CCCCACATCTTTACACACCTATGTGTTACAGATCTAATCTCTTGATTTGGAAGTGGTGAACCCGTTGGGGCCTGCGGTGGGTCCTAGCCTGAATGCGTGCACCAATTAGGGAATAACACATAAGCGGGGGATTTTTTGGTGTAAAAAAAACCGGTAGATTTTTAGCATTTTCGAAGGCGAGCTCCCAGGAACTGCAACACCTAGCTAGGTATATTGACAGTTTTGGTCGGCGTTGTTTCCCCTAACAAAAGGTCAGCACCCACCTATTTAAAAACCAGATGATTATCAATCAGCTTTAAAGCTTCCAATTAAGGAAGATAATTCAAAAATAGATAATATATCTGAAAAAGCGGGGGTCTAACAACCACACCAAATATTTCGTTTGGCAATCTGAATAGAAAAACTCCAATATACTTCCAAGAGAATCAACTAGACAGTTAGACTCAATCTAGAGAAAAGTATATCAAAGAGTTTTATATCTCTATCTCTCAGTTCAATCTGCAATCAGCAAATAGAAATTTTCTAGCCCGATTGAATATAAGAGAAATAACTTGAATGGTACCAAAGACCAATGTTTAAGGATCAATCAATTTCAATCAACAACCAAAGGTTGGATTTACAATTTGATCGATTCAACGCACAACTTGTGATATTTCAATTATATAACAAAATATAATGCGGAAAAAAAGTAACACAGACACCAGAAGTTTTGTTAACGAGGAAACCGCAAATGCAGAAAACCCCGGGGACCTAGTCCAGATTTGAACAACACACTGTATTAAGCCGCTAAAGACACTAGCCTACTACCAATGAACTTCGGACTGGACTGTAGTTGAACCCTAATAAATCTCACACTGATTCAAGGTACAGTTGCGCTCCTTACGTCTCTGATCCCAGCAGGATACTACGCACTTGATTCCCTTAGCTGATCTCACCCACAACCAAGAGTTGCTACGACCCAAAGTAGAAGACTTGATAAACAAATCTTTCTCACATAGAAAAGTCTATAAGAATAGATAAATATGTCTCCCACAGAAATACCTACAAGTTTTTGTCCGCCTTTTGATAAATCAAGGTGAACAGGAACCAATCGATAACCCGGACTTATATTCCCGAAGAACATCCTAGAAATATCAATCACCTCACAATAATCTTAATCGTATGGTAGCGAAACAAGATTTTGGAATCACAAATGATGAGACGAAGATGTTTGTGACTACTTTTTATCTTGCTTATCCGAGATTAAATCTCGAGCCAATCTTAAAGAAGATAGTACTCAAACATGATAGAAACAGCAAGATCAGATCACGCAACTATAGAGAAAATAGTTGGGTCTGGCTTCACAATCCCAATGAAGTCTTTAAGTCGTTAACCTACAGGGTTTCGTGAAAAACCTAAGGTTAAAGGAGAATCGACTCTAGCTTATACAACTAGTATCACACAGGAGGTGTGGGGATTAGTTTTCCCAGTTGCTAGGGTTCTCCTTTATATAGTTTTCAAATCAGGGTTTGCAATCTAAGTTACCTTGGTAACAAAGCATTCAATATTCACCGTTAGATGAAAACCTGATTAGATTCAAGCTAATATCTTTCAACCGTTAGATCGAACTTAGCTTGTTATACACAAATGAAATGTACCCTAATCGTACCAAAATGTGTACACCATGTTGGCTCAACCATAGTTAACCGAGGTTATCTATATAAACATTCTCATATCAACCCTATTCATCTTAACCATAACTAGTTCAAATGACTCAAATGAAACTAGTTAAAGAGTTGTTCAATTGCTATATTCTCATAGAAGTATACAAGAACACAATTGAAGCAAAATCGGTTTGATTCACTCGAATATTTTCATGAACATTATAGCCACGGTTTGCAAAGAATGCATTCCTTAATATATAAATGTATTAGTTCATGAGAAAACCGATTTTAGATCTTTAACCACTCAAGTATGCAAACGGGTACGCATACTTAAGTAGTCGGTCTGAGTTTGTGTTCGCCAGTATGCAAACGGGTACGCATACTTGGTACACTTCCAAATCCCAGCATAAATTCCCGAACATATACCTTACGCAAGTATGCGTACCGGTATGTGTACTTGGTACACGGAATTTCACAACTACAAGTACGCACACGGGTATGCATACTTTAGTTCCGGTCATGGATCACATACATGCAAGAATGCACACTATGTTTATAATCCAATGACAGTTAAGTATTCTAAACTCTTATTTCAATCATTGAAACTTTCTTAGAGGATGACAATAGCCATTTTCACACACTATTAACATCAAAGCAATTTTCAAGTTATTGAAATAATCATAACGAAACATTCCAAGTCTACACCAAATGATTATATCACACAAACCATGTAAGATGTTACTCGGCGATTTTCACATGATCATCTTTTGACTTTCATCAAGAATATAAGATGAACTTGGTTGAAGCGAAAGCTTACCAACACATATTCCGAGAAATATATAAGCGAGTTAAACTCAGCACAGAATCTCAAATGTGTATAATCGACAACTATATAGTAATACGACTTTTGACTCAATATAGGAGATATAATAGAAATAGACTTTCCAAGTGATAGATGAGTTTTAGTCTCCACATACCTTTTGTTGATGAAGTTCCACAAGCTCTCCTTAGTAGTTCTTCGTCTTCAATTGATGAACCCCGTGAAGTCTAATGCTCAACTACACAATCTATCCTAGTCCGAGACATTACTATAAGTATACTATAAATCAAGACTTATAGTTTTAATCACTAACATTGACAAACAAGCTTAAGATAGCAATGCTTGCGAGTTCGACCGAGCAGTGCTCTAACAATATCACCAAAGATTTAAAGCATGGAGCTCCTTCACCGCAAGTTGTATTGTATGGTAGTGATTTGCGCAACTCAATATTGAAGGGATACAATCTTGGTAACTCACTTGTATTTGGAATAAACTTGGACTAACAAGAATTTGTAACTCACACTAGAAATCAGAATTAAGTGTGCCCTTGATCTGAAAGTCCCGTGGTGCAACAAGATCCGTCCTGTTGAGATATGTGGCATTTTCTTTACTGTTAACTGGAAGATATAAGTTCACCTGCTTGGATCCATAAAATACAGAGAGAATGAAGTTGGAAACTACGTGAATAAAAAAACAAAACAGAAAAAGGAAGTTCAAGTAGCACTGATTTTAAATGGAAGGCATGAATCACAAACACATTGCATTTAACTGCAACTACTTGCAACCAGCATCAACATGGTTATGATTACGAATTAAGAAACAAGTCTCTGACATGTTAATTCCATTGTAACCAATCTTCATCTCATTCCTCTTCTAACAAACACACTAACCGCTGGGTTTCCCTAAATGTTGTATCTGTGACCATGTCACTTCGACATGGATTTCATTTCCATCCTACCCCAACTTGTTTGGGTCTAAAGGCTTGGTTATTCTTGCTGTATCTGTGGCCTCCATCATCATCTTGTTTTAAAATCCATGAAATCCAATCCATTATCAATACTACTTTAGAGAAACTCATAAACTAACAGAACATATGCATATACCTTCTAGGTAAGTTTGAACCGACAAACATTTTCCATCCATGTAGGCGTGTATACATAAACTCATCTGGTCTTGCCAGCACTAAACCATACGCATATACATAAACTAACACTTGACAACATTAACAGTACATTATCAATACTGGAAAATAATTCCTAATTCTCCCTAACAAAAATCATCGCTTAGGAATCTCCAACTTCAAACAAATATATGCATGCTTTCTTTTGGCTCGGGATCGTTAAAGTCAAATTTTGAAAAGACGATCTCAGAAGCAGTAACTAAGAGCAAAATCCGTTGTTTCTTTTGGCATCGTTGAAGCCAATTTTGAAAAGACGGTCTCCGAATCAGTCAACTAAAGGAAAATCTGTTGTTACTTGTTCGAATTTTTTATGAGGAGCACGCACTCACACTTTGAACGCCATCTTTTTTTACAAAATTCAAACGATAACAAACTTGAAGCTAGTATTTGGGAATATGTTATACCTATCAAAAATGCGTTCATTCAGGAGATATCAAACCTCACTGTCTACTAATCTTAATTTAAATAGTTGAGAATCCGTTAAAAATCATAATCTTCGATTTTGACGTTCACCTTCATAGAATGTCTTCATGCTTTCAATTTGTTGATTAGTGGACATCCTCGGATTCCTTGCCCAAAAAAGTATTTTTCACAGAAACACAATACTTATTAAGTATATAGACCAAGTCTTCCGTTGTTGGCTTATCCTAACTTCCATGTATTTTACCTTTAAATAGGAGTTAGGGCATCGGTATGTATTTTACCTTTAAATATTGTCTGTATAACAATATTGTAACAACTTAGTGAAAAGCATAGGGTACCAGGTACACTACTAACTTTTTCATTTGGGAACTGTATGGATTAACTTGTTGTAATCAGCAGTATAGATCAATAGATAAGATCATGTTGTTGACTTGTAAAACAAGTTTACTTGGACGATCTCAAAAACCAATATCCAAGTAACAACCTAGTATGTATCCGAACTGTTATAAGAACCAAATTCCAACAAGAACAAGTCTTGTAATCTTTCTGTCAAGATACCAACTCTCGAGATAAAATCTTGTAGGTTCTACACATTCTTTTAGGCTTAAAAACCGTTTAAATTAATCAATGTACTATTTGTGATATTCCAATCATAAACATAAATGATATAATACATAAAAGAAATTGTTAGAACACTGCTCGGTCGAACTCGCAAGTTTTGATATCTCAAGCTTATTGTCAATATTAGATGTACAAAATTATATCTTGACTTCTAGTCTACTAAAGTCAAGTCTCATACTAAGATTACAGTATAGTAGTTGAATATCATATATCACTGGATAACCGTCGAAGATTGAAGACTGAAGATCAAAAACGAAGATATTTGGAAAACTTCATCAACAAAGAGGTATGTGAAGACTGAACCATCCTATTTACTCACGACATTTACCATTCTATCTTTATAAGACTATGTTGTATGATTGTAGTAGATTTCATATTGCAAATAACAAATTTTGAGCCAAGCTTATCTTGGTAAGCATCTCAAAATATGTTTCAAGCAATGGATGTTCATAGATCCTTAGCAATGTTAGTTAAGAACAATTTATTTTTCATGAACTATTATGGTTTTAAGTTGATATTTTGTAAATTGCCGAAGTAACACCATATTTATACATGGTCTTGAAGGTTTGAACTACTGGGTAGGAGAAATAGATGGATCTAGACCGGAAAAGGATCCCCGGGTTCCAGGAAAAAACAATCTATTATTTCATTTTCTAAAAGAAAGACCCCTGAACTAGATATTGTCGCAGGGGACGGATACCCATTTAAGATGATCTTTAATGGGGAGGAATGTTCCCTCCCAAACATACTTCCATTCAGTGCTTATATGAGTTTGGTTAAAATAACAATGGCTATTCTTTTATGTTCTGTAGCCCCAATTCTCATGTTCATGTTTGAGTTAATATAATATAGATTTAAAAGTCTACTAAAAAATGTCTGAAAATTTCATTTGAAGTAAAGGAAATATATTCACTTTGTTAACAAGTTTTTTCTATTTTTCTATTTTATGAAAAAACTTATATTTGCAATTACAAGTTAAGATCTTCAAAGCATATATTCACCTCTATAGAATATAACAAGTGGCTTCACAGATACTAACTTTTATGAATATATGAGTGCACTTGGATAGTTTGGGACAATTTCCTTAAAGGATATGATAAATTGTGATAAATTAACTTGATTTAATGTATTTTCCAGCTGGATTTATGGAAACCGTCGTGTTTTTCCTGGTTGATTTCACGTATTTTATTATCATACTATTATCATATATCCTAGTGTAATAAATTTTTAGTAAATTAATATATTTCATGTTTCAAAAAAAATATTTCTCAGTTTATGTTGTTTAGTATATTATAGAAAGGAGAAAGAAGAGGGAACAAGAGCAAGAACAAAAAGGTGTCCATGAGATTTAGGTATGACCGTCTGAGAAGAAACTGGTGAGAAAGAGGAGATGATTTGTTACCTTTTATATTTTCAATGTAATTAGTATAAATGTATATCCCGGTTTACTAACGAGTGTACAAATTTATGCACCTCATTTTTTATTTATGTGAAAATCAAATAATCTCTAGTTTAAACAACAACAAATCCCAAATGGCTCTTTAACTATGTCGTTTGGTAAACATATGCCACCGGAACATTTCATTGATCTGCAATGAATATCACAATCTTCATCATTCACACAATAACCTTTTCTTACAGTATACACTTACTATTTATTACTTCTCTCGCTGCTACTTCACCATTTGCATAATCGCACGAGCATTTTCCATTAGTTACTGTTAGAAATTAAAATCCGCGGCTCGCAATGGAGATAAGAAATCGAAGTGGGATCATAAGAAATTACAGGAAAACAATCAAATAATAAAACTATACTGATAACTCTTTTAATTTAAAAAAAGATCAACTAGCGTCTGTTTGGGTAATATAAAGATATTTGGTTCATTAAGACTAAATGTACTAACCATTAATTCTTAATGCAACAACTTCAACGAAGTACGAGAAACCACCCAGAAGTGACAAGCATAAGAAGAGAGCTACAACCATACGAGTAGTTGTGAAACTGGACACCAATTGTTTCTTTGAGGAGTTGTCCATTTTCATGTTTCTTTTATTTTTTTCACTGCTTGATTGGTGCAATGGATTTATAATGAGATCAATTGCAAAACTTAAATAGGCTGGATTAATTAGGATATATTATTCGTTGATTTTATTCCTTACGGGATTTCAGGACTTAATTGATAATTACATTAACATGATTTTTCGTGATTTAGGTCATTAATACCCTCTAAAAAATACCAACAGTCGACAAGTATATTCAAGACCAAATTGACTCAATGTGTACCTTCTCTAACAGTAAGCTTGTTCTCCATTTGATTTACCTCCGTAGCTCTACTCCACCCATAAGGCGAGCTCCCAAAAACTGCAACACCTAGCTAGGTATATTGACAGTTTTGGTCGCGTTTTTTCCTCTAACAAAAAGTCAGCACCCACCTATTTAAACACCAGGTGATTGTCAATCAAATTTAAGGCTTCCAATTAAGGAAGATAATTCAAAAATAAATAATAGATCACCAAACCTATAAAGCATGGATCTCCTTCACCGCAAGTTGTGTTAGGAAACAGTATGTATTAATTTTTATTTTTAAAGTTTTTAATAAATAAAAGGTGACGGGTGACGGGTCAGGTTTTGGGATGTATTTTGCTATGTGGACTACCAATCCGGCAGCATTGCAACCTGCCTCTGAGCTTTTTGATGATCATTTACTATAGTATTTGCGTTTGCTGATCACGGGTGACGGGTCAGGTTTTTGGCCTTTGCAACAGCGAATCGCTACTCTCCCCATCAAGGAAGGTGGCCTTGGCATGTAAACTATGGCAGACACCCGTAACTATTGTTATCTAGCTTCTCAGAGCCAAACGGTTTCTGTTCAAAAGGTGATTCTTAGTAACTTATTTTCTATTGACAAAGGTTCTGCTTATCAGTCGGTACTTCAGAACTTCGTCCAGGTATGTGGTTTACCTTTTAGCTATTGCGTTGATGATACTGCTCCCCTTCTATGCACTCCCTGGCAGTCACTTATTTTGACGCAGTCCAAACCAATTTCCTATGTCTACAAGAGATTCCATTTTGTGGAAGTGTAACCGTGTTAAGCATGCTCAAGATTACCTTTTGGATATTCCCATTAGTGGTTTGAATCAATGTCTTGGACCAAGACAGTTTAGAGCCGTAGTTTGCTACCTCCTTGGTATCTCCTTGTTTGGTGAAGGTGGTCTTTGCTCATGTTGTAATAGACCCATGGATATTTTTGGGGACCATGCTATTCATTGCGCCAAGGATGTTGGGATCAAGTTTCAACATGACTTGGTTCGTGACATAATTGTTGACATCTGTTACAAAGCAGGCGTGCCCGCACGTAAGGAAGCCGCCCTTGGGTTACTTTCTGATGATAATAGAGATTTTCTCCCCGCTGATATCCTTGTTCTTAATTGGGAAAATGGTAAGGATGTCTGTATGGATGTTCTTCACTGGGGAAGGTATTCGAGCGTTTGTCCCGGGCCAAGCTATTTCTAATGTTGTATCGCGAAAACGTAACAAATACCTGGAGCAATGCGTTTCACATGGATATGGTTTGGGTGTCCTAGCTTTTACCACTTTGGATGAATTAGGTGATGATACTTTGTGTTTTTTTAAGAGACTGAAGAATTGTCTAGCCTGTAATGATATTAGTAGTGGTGTAGGTAAATTTCTTTTCAATAGGTTAGGAGTTGATATTCAAAAAGGTGTTGGTGCCCAGCTTGTTGCTAGGTTACCAGCCAAAGTTTTGTACGAGTCAAATGAGGATTAAAACTTTATATTATTAATATAAATATTTCAGAATTATAACTAAACAAATTTCTCATCGTGGAGATCCTCTTCTTAAATTGTATTATTTCACTACATAAACAAATTTCTCTACTTTTGTAAAATCCATGTGGGAAAGGGGTTTCTTCATATTTTAGAGAGATCCCAAAGGGAAAATATTTTTATATTGTTTTCTTAAACATTCGCGACTTTCCTTAAGGGTTTTTTCGGAGTTGCCAATCTCAAGATTGAGCACCTACTACATATGCTAGTAGTAGGTGTAGTAGGGTGTTTTATCCTGAAGATATCCATCCTGTGAGGGCTATAGCATCACTCTTGAGTGTATCCGGGCGCTAATGTCTTAATTAAAGACAGTGTGTTGAACACGTGACTCACTCTGTTTTTCCAAAGTTTTGCCTTGTTGTTGTTGCGGAGATCTAGGGAGCTTGTCCGTTTCGTCAAATCGATCACTTCCATTTTAAAGGAGCTAAGTATAAATAACTTCCAGGTAAAAAAAAATGTACCGCTGTGGTACTTTCTTTTTAGGTTCGATAATCAAAATTGAACAGGACAAGCCTAAACCACGATTGTAGCCGTTCCGTCCTGCTTCAGTCACGATGGAGAGGAAGATGGGTTGATCTTAGGGGAGGGAAGCAGAAAAGTTTGAGAAATTGATAATGGTATTGAATTGTGTGTGTTGGGTATTGAAAACTAGGAAGAATATAAAGCTTTTGGGTATGAAAGCTTGTTCTGTCTTCTGAATAGGTTGAGCAACCTATTTATAATAGTGTAGAATACGCAATGCCAATTTCATAAGTAGTGAAAGTCGTGAGTCATGGAGAGATGGGAGATAATTTAGGAAAGTTTCTGGAAACCCCTTTTTATAATGTGCCCACTATCTCCCCTAACAATATCGACTGCACCATTGCTCTAACTTTTCACATGGGGTTTTGCCACGCGGTATGTTTCCGTAGACCAACAGACCAATACCCCATGAAGAATCCCCCATGTGACGTATTTTGATATTTCTTAAGTATTTTTGATGGATCATAGATCTCATATTACTTAGGCTAAATCGTAGTCGTTGATATGCCATATGGGCGTGTTAGATTGAAGTTGTTGTGAAAGTAGCTTAGCCAAAGCCATCCATGGAATTAGGGCGTTCTCGTGCCTTGTTGAGGCATACCATAATAGCTTGGCGTGTTGGAGGCTAGTTAATGCATTATAATTTAGCATGTATGCTTAATAGCATAAAAGCGACATGGCTCCGCTCGTGTTTTATGCCACAACTAAAACAGGGAGAAATATTTCAGGCCATAATTTGTGCATGAGATAATGGAGTACTGAATTACCATGTGGCCTTTGTTTGGCCTATTTTATAGAGGTAAAATGGTAAATGGTGTAGTAGCTCAAGAATAGCGCGCATCAGCGCCTGATCTAGTAGGTCGCGGTTTCCATGGTTTTGGCCGCAACAGTCAAAGACCAAAAATAACGTGTGGGACCGTGTCATGGCCTTGGCCAAAGCTTTCATGGCCGATAATGGCATGCAATACCACACCGTGGCCTTGGCTAAAGCTACCAAAGCTGAGAATGAGGCGTGGGGACCTTGTCATGGCCTTGGCTACATTGCCAAGGCCAATAATGGCGCGCGGGACCACGCCGTGGCCAAGGCTGAGAATGAGATGCGGGACCTTGCCATGGTCTTGGCTACATTGCCAAGGCTTATAATGGCGCGTGGGACCACGTCGTGGCCTTGGCCAAAGCTGCCAAGGCCGAGAATGAGGCGCGGGACCTTGTCATGGCCTTGGCCACATTTCCAAGGCCGATAATGGCGCGTGGTACCACTCCGTAGCCTTGGCCAAAGCTTCCAAGGCCGAGAATGAGGCGCAGGACCTTTCCATGGCCTTGGCCACATTCCCAAGGCCGATAATAGCGCGCGGGACCACGTCGTGGCCTTGGCCAAAGCTTCCAAGTCCGAGAATGAGGTGCGGGACCTTGCCATGGCCTTGGCCACATTTCCAAGGCCGAAAAATGCGCTCGGGACCACATCTTGACCTTGGCCACATTGCCAAGGCCGTGAACCATGCGCGGGATTGTGTCGCGGCCTTTGCCAAGGCTGAATAACACGCGGCTTACACTGTGGCGCAGTGGCAGGCATGCCATAGGCCATATTTTGTCAAATTGTGTCATGTACTTAGCCAATATGCCGCAATACTCGCGATGTGATCATCATATAGCTATATCATTATGGTTTGAGCTTAGGGAAATAATTTCAGGTCTATACTTTGAGGCGTAGTGCTATTTTAGTATAAATTTCGAATACAATAGTGCCGCTACAGTATATTCAAGGAACTCGGCCGTGGGAGTTTGGTACTCGAGACTATACTGATATGACTATGTGCTAAATATTATACTCTCGATAACATGTTAATCCAAGAATGGCGTTTAATCTCATTCTGATTATGAATAATGCCATGTATATGGCATAAAAGGTATGTGCATTGGCGTACATGAAATAACGAGGTTTCTGCTGGGGAAAGCCCTGAAATTTGGCATGCATATACACTTTATTGATTCACTTACGGAATACAAAATTGTATTGATACAAATTCAACAATCCTAATGCCGTGTCAGGGATTTTCATTATATTTATACAGCCAGGTTCAGGCTAATTTACTAATAAATGCCCTTGTCAAAAACTCACCATCAACATTAGTCCCCTGGTTAGTACGGAACAATGTCGTGTTGCGTGGTTAGCATCAGATGGTCATACAAACATTGCATAATCTTAAAATTTATAAGTAGATGGAGGCGTTACTTATCTGTATGGCAGTATAGAAGGAGTGGCTATATGGTAGTGAATTCACGCCCGTGGGTTTGCGTATATACAGCTAAGGCATGGTCGCGTGTGTACCCATACAGTTTTTCCGGTTACTCCTAATCCAATTAGGAATCCTTATTCTATGAAAATACTTGCTCGGCTTTGTGATAAAGAAAACCATTATGCATGTGGGCCCACCTTTATCATGACCACGGGAGAGAAATTTTCTATATATAGACAGCATATGAGAAACCTCTTTGATATTTTTTTCTAGGTTTTTCTTCCCTTCCTCCTCTTCTTCTCGGTAAGTGTTTTAGTGATCCCATTAATCTTATTTTGATTGATTGATCCAGAGCTAACACCATTGTTCTTTCCTTCTGTAGGATGACCTTGTTCGAGCTTTAAGAAATTCCCCCATTCCTTGCCCTTTTACCTAACCCAGGTAAGCTAGGGTTTATAATATACATATATGTATTCGCGTATATATATACCTTTCAGACTCAAGGATTGACTGATATCATATCCCCCTTTTCTTGCAGATGTCTACTAGTTGCAAAGATGATGCTGGTTCGGTCCCTAATCATGATCATGGTTTCGTCATTCCAGAAGATATTCCAAACATATGTGATAAGCTATTTGATGGCGTCATCGGAGAAGTTGCTGATTCTGATCAGCTGGTTGCTTCATCCCAAATTTTGATGACGTTACCCAATCTCATGGTCTTGGTCCCCGTGTAATTGTCAAATGCGGCTTGCAAAGAGGAGAGTTCAAATCTTATTTCGTCGAATTCAAGAATGCATTGAATCCCTTGCATAGCTGGGCGGACTGGTCCAAAGTAATGTTGAATAACCCTCGTGTTCGATCAACCTTGGAAGGTGCAAAGATTTAGCATGCCGTACGAGCTTTTGAGACACTGAAGATAAACAAAGATATGCGAGGTTTATTGACTTTATTTCTCGCTGGTGTGATTCTGTACATTCCGCAGTATGTGCTTGGGGCTAATTGACGATTACTTTGGAAGACGTGGCTATTTTACTACGACTTCCTGTTGTCGGTGTAATTCTGGCTGAATGGTCCATCCAAGAGCAGAAAGATGGTGAAGTGCTTCATGACAAGATAAAGGAATTACAAGGGTTGAATCATCATCAACGATGGAAGAAGATGATCAATGTTTTGAGTAAGGTTTGTTGGTACTGAGTTCGGTATTAAATCCGGGATGAATCGTTTGTTGTTACCAGCCTTAAGTAAATATCATTTTTTATGTTTTTTTAATAATTACCAAACGGAAGTCAATATCTAACCGAGTCAAGGCGGGTCAATATTGGTCTTTAGACCAAACGCAAAGCCAGGAAAAATGCTAGACCAAACCCGGTTTTGGTCAAAAACTGAGTACCAAAAATCAAATAACCCTTTTAATTTACGCAGAAGACCCACTGTCGTGTATAAGTCATTGTCATTTCTATATATGAATCTCGATGGAAGGACTCATGATCATATTTTATAGTTTTATCACAAGTGAAGACCCATATCTACCATGACTTACTCGTGGAGACATCCTTTATTTCAACATTAGAAGACCACTCGACATGTAGCAAACGAAAAAATGTTTTTTTTTCTTTAAGGCTTGTAAAAGTGTTTACAGTTTTAGCATCTTATTCTAGTTGTAACAGTTTGTTATTTTCTTTATTCCGGACGGAAAGAAAATGTAACCCTCTTTCTTTTTCAAATGTGGACTTTGTTTGCGCAGCTCATGTATTTTATTGTAATGTGACCTTTTATTTTATTTTGTTCTCATATAAACACTTACATATTAGCGGCACACACGATAACAAGACTCAACTAAAACAATCTGAATAAATTCTCACTTGTTTAGTAGTTTATTATATTCTTTTATTTTGAAGACATATAAGCTCTAGTTTAAACAGCAACAAATGTGAAGATCAGATAAGCTCTAGTTTAAACAACAACAAATTCCTAATGGCTTTTTATCTATATCATTTGGTAAACATCTGCCGCCGGAATATTTCATTGATCTGCAATGAGTAGCACAACCTCGATTGTTTGCACAGTAACTTTCTAGTACAGTAATACATTCATTGTTTATTACTTTTCTTGTTGTTACTTCACCATCTGCATAACCGCACGGACATCATCCATTAGTTATTCATTAAAAATCAAACTGCATGACTCACGTGGTAAATAAGAAATCAAAGTGGGATTACAAGAAATTCCAGGAAAAAAGAACCAAATAATAAATCTACACTAATGTCTTTTTTTTTTATTATAAATGATTTTTTATTATAAAATAACAAAAAAAAAACAAGTATTAATTTTGACAATATCAGAATGTTCGGTTCTTTAAAACTAAATGTACTAACCATCGTTCCTGCCTGCAACAGCATCAACCGAGTAAGAGAAACCACCCATAAGTAACAAACATAATGCAAGAGCTACGACAATGCAAGTAGTAGCGAAACTAAACACCAATTGTGGCTTAAATGAATAATCCATTTTCAGATTTGGTTTTTTCTTCCTTTTTCATTTCTAGACTGGTACAATGGATTGATTCATAAAGGACTTAATAGCAAAAATTAAATTTTATGAATTAATTACAATAAGATTATTCGCCGATCTGCATTAATTACAATAAGATTATTTGTCGATCTGCATTAATTACAATAAGATAATTCGCTGATTTCTTTTCTTATTTGACAATTGAATGCCATATTTGGTAATTTTGATATGACAATAGGATATCATATACAGTGATTAAATTAGCCAGATTTTCAGGATTTGGTAGGAGAAGTAGAAGGGTCCAGACCAAAAAAGGATCCACGGGTTCTGGAGAAACAACAATCCATTATTTCATTTTCTAAAAACAACACCCCGTGGTTGGATATCGTGGCAGGGGATCGTTTTCCTAAAAAAATGATCTTCAACGGGGAGGAATGTGCCCTCCCCCATCAATTTCCGTCAAGTGCTTCAAAGATTTGGCCATTTTGGGCTATCATTGTAGGTTTTGTGGCTCTCTCATTAACTTTGTCCAAGTTATGTGCTGTAGTTAATATCCAAAGACTGTCCCACAACGATATTTCTTTGTGACTTGAAGCTAATATATTTACTTCTCTATTTCTAAGAATTCTTATGTTAATACAATATAAAGATTTAAGTTTACTGAAAAATCTTTGAAGAACTTAATTTTTTTTGAAGTAAAGCAAATATATTCACTTCATTTTCTTCTTCTTCTTTTATATGAAAAGTCTATAAGTTTGCAATTGCAAGTTGAGGAAAACGGAATTTTGTGTAACTATTAAAAGACCACAATCTTGGTAACTCACTTGTATCATGGATTAAACTTGGACTAACAAGAATTGGTAACTCAAACTAGTAATATGAATTGAGTGTGCCCTTGATCTGAAAGTCCTGTGGTGCAACATGATCCGTCCTATTGAGATATGGTGGCCTTTTCTTTACTGTTAACTAGAAAAGAAAAGGAAGTTCAAGTTGATTTTAAATTGAAGGCATGAATCACAAACACCTTGCATTCAACTGAAACTACTTGCAACCAAGATTACGAATTAAGAAACAAGTCTTTGACATGTTAATTCCATTGCAGACATTCTTCATCTCTTTCCTCTTCTAACAAGCACACTAACTGCTGGGTTTCCTCAAAATATTTTATTTGTCACCATGTCACTTCGACATGGGTTTCAATCCATCTTACCCCAACTTGTTTGGGTCTAAAGTCTTGGTTATTCTTGCTGTATCTGTGACCTCCATCATCATCATGTTTTAAAATCCATGAAATCCAATCCATTATAAATACTACTTTAGAGAAACTCATAAACTAACAGAACATATGCATATACCTTCTTGGTAAGTTTGAACCAACAAACATTTTCCATCCATGTAGGCGTGTATACATAAACTCATCTGGTCTTGCCAGCACTAAACCATACGCATATACATAAACTAACACTTGACAACATTAACAGTACATTATCAATACTGGAAAATAATTCCTAATTCTCCCTACTATTTTTCTTTTGTCTCTAAAAGGTAATTTAACAGGAAAATCGTCAAAACTCATGGGATAATCCTTAACTACTAGTAACAGAATTCCATGAATAGCATTTGATCAGACACCGATAAAAGGATACAATTCCAACAATGTTAGCAGCAAAAATAAAACCTAACAACATCTAATTTTACACATGCATTCAATCGAGCTAGCACCACATGCACACAATCTATCTAAAAAATGTTAACATTTTGAAAAACTGATTGGACTTCAGTCTCATCGCCTAGATGGTGTAAAATTGGGTAGATATAAGTCTATTGGGTTGGTACCCTAACAAAATCGCATCGCTTAGGATCGTCAAACAAAAATATGCACGCTTTCTTTTGGCTCGGGATCATTAAAGTCCAATTTTGAAAATACTGTCTCAGAAGCAGTAACTAAAGAGATAATCCTTGTTTCTTTTGGCTCGGGATCGTTGAAGCCAATTTTGAAAAGACGGTCTCCAATTCAGTCAACTAAAGGGCAAATCTGTTGTTACTTGTTCGAATTTTTTACGAGGAGCACACACTCACGCTTTTAACGCCATTTTTTTCCCTTTCTTGAACGCCATTTTTTTTTACAAAAGTCAAACGGTAACAAACTTGAAGTTAGTATTTGGGATTATGTTTCTCTTATAAATCTCTGTATACCTATAAAAAAATGCATGCATTCAGGAAATATTAAACCTCACTATCTACCAATCTTAATTTAAATGGTTGGAAATTCGTTAAAAATAATAATATCCGATTTTGACATTCAAGTTTATAGAATGACTTCATGCTTTCAATTTGTTGATCGGTGGACATCCTCGGAGTCCTTGCCCAAAAAAGTATTTTTCACAAAAACGCAATACTTATTAAGTATATATGTCAAGTCTTCCATTTTTGAATTATTCTGACTCATGTAATGTTAGGACATCGATATGTATTTTACCTTTAAATATTGTATGTATAACAATATGGTAACAACTTAGTGAAAAGGAGAGGGTACCAGGTACCCAACTAACTTTTTCATTCGGAAACTGTATGGATTAATTTGTTGTAAACAGTAGTATAGATCAATAGATAAGATCATATTGCTGAGTTGTAAAACAATTTTACTCAGACGATCCAACAAATCAATATCCTAGTAACAACCTAGTATGTACCCGAACTGTTATGAGAACCAAATTCAAACAAGAACAAGTCTTGTAATCTTTCTGTCAAAATACAAATTCTCGAGATAAAATCTTGTAGGTTCCACGCATTTTTTTAGGCTTAAAAACCGTCTAGATTGATTAACGTGCTATTTGTGATATTCCAATCATAAACATAAACAATACAATATGGAACAGAAATTGTTAGGATAGGAAACGTACCTACCCAAATTTCGGAATATGTTTGGGAAATATTCGTACAATATAATACATAAATAATTATTCGTCTAAATTGAATCTAGGATTTGGGAATATGTTTCTCTTATACTTATGTCGATGATATACTAAACGTACCTACCCAAATATGTCGATGATATACTAAATAAACCTTGAAGAATCAACAAAAAACTCGCTGGAAAACTAATACGAACGCTAAAACCAGTTGAAAAAATCATAAGAGGAAGGGGGAAAGGAGAAAAGGATTTGGGAGCCGATCTGAGCAGAACGGCGTTCACAGGTGAATGTTTTTCGTCGGAGCTTTTTTGGAAAGAGAAATAACGTTTTTTTTCGTCCAATCTACTAGTTCAGATTTTCAATGCATATATTCACTTATATAGAATAAAACAAGAGGCTTAACGGATTCTAACTTTTATGAATATATGAGTGCACTTGAATGGTTTGGGACAATTGCCTTAAAGGATAGGTTAAATTGTGATAAATTAACTTGATTCAGTGTATTTTCCGGTTGGATTTATAGAGACCGTCGTGTTTCTCCTAGTTGATTTCACGCATTCTATTATCATATAGCCTGGTGTAATAACTTTTTAGTAAATTAATATATTTCATGCTTCAAAAAAACAAACAATCTATTCTCAGTTTCTGTTGTTTAATATATTGAAGAAAGAAGAGAGAACAAGACCAAGAACAAGAAGGTGTCCGTAAGATTTAGGTCTGACCGTCTGAGAAGAAACTGGTGAGAAAGAGTAGATGATTTTTTCCTTCAATGTAGTTAGCCGAAATATGTATCTCGGTTTATTAATGAGTGTACAAATTTAGACACCTCATTTTTTATTTCTGTGAACATCAAATATGCTCTAGTTTAAACAACAACAAATCCCAAATGGCTCTTTATCTATGTCATTTGGTAAACACTTGCCGCCGGAATATTTCATTGATCTGCAATGAATAGCACATTCTTGATCATTTACACAATAACCTTCTCTTATAGTAGTACATTCACTATTTATTACTTCTCTCGCTGCAATTTCACCATCTGCATAACCGCACGAGCATCTTCCATTAGTTAATGTTAGAAATTAAAATACGCGGCTCGCAATAGAGATAAGAAATCGAAGTGGAATCATAAGAAATTACAGGAAAACAACCAAATAAAAAAAACTATACTGATAACTCTTTTAATTTAAAAATAGATCAGCTAGCGTCTGTTTGGGTAATATCAAGATATTCTGTTCATTAAGACTAAATGTACCAACCATTAATACTTCCTGCAACAGCTTCAACGGAGTATGAGAAACCACCCAGAAGTAACAAGCATAAGAAGAGAGCTACAACCATACGATTAGTTGTGGAATTGGACACCAATTTTTTCTTTGAGGAGCTGACCATTTTTATGTTTCTTTTCTTTTTCCTCAGATTGATTGGTGCAATGGATTTTAATAAGCTCAATTGCAAAATTTAAATAGGCTGGATTAATTAGGATATATTATTCGTTGATTTTATTCTTTACAGGATTTCAAGATTTAATTGATAATTACATTAACCAGATTTTTCGCGATTTAGGTCATTAATACCTTCTAAAAATACCAACAGTCAACAGGTATACTCAAGACCAAATCGAAATTAAGAGAAAGAGACTTGAAGTCTATTTATCCTTGTTTTTATTATGAAATCCAAGCATCTCCTTTAATTAGGCTTGTCTTTTCGACGAGGCGATTTTCCACCACCATCAAAAATTATCCTTTGATTATCAATTATTACCATTTGGCCACCAGCTTTGTAAATGTTTGAACTCTTCTTCTTTGTTGACTATCAAACTTGATTTTTCTAAATCCACATTTGTTTTAAAGATTTTTGAATTTTTCTTCTTCTTCATCATCTTCTTATGTATTATAATGATTTCTCATCAACGATTCCCTGCCATTTGATTTCTATTAGTCTATTTTGAATTGATTAGTTTGTTTTTTGATTGTTTTTTAAGTAGGATTTTTGTTTTCTATTTGGTTAAAAGTCCGAACAACTAGTTAATGTAGGGTACGACGGGAATCAAGGATTAACAAGAGAACCAAAAAAATTTAAAACATGGAAATGACTTATGAGTCCGCAACCTGATACATGTGGATAACTTAAAGATAATATATCTTCATTGTTTCCTCTCTCTATTTGCCTTTCTTTTTCTTCTCTTGTTCTGTTCTTCGTTTATTTTCCTCCTCATTCGGTCTATCACCAACACAAACAATCAAGTGATTAACAAAGAGAATTAAAAAAATGATGTATATTTCTAGCTATTCATATAAGTCATGCCACAATGATATATAGTTCGAGCTACTTTCCCAATACAGTAACGTGTAAAAAAATATTTACAAAAATAAAAAATAAAAGAAAAATGGTACATTAATTACATTAACAAAAGGAAACAATGGTATTGCTCTAAGAACCCAAGCTTTACATGTAATACCACTGCACCAACTCGTCTTCTTCCACCGGATGTTCTTTTAGTTCCATTTGACAACCGGACTCTGATGGCTGATCAATGGGATTCAATTAAACACTTTCCGATCTCAAAACCTTCACCATGTGTAGATAATTGTGGAGTCAGTATTAACTGGCACGTCAACTCAGATTATCAAAAGGTTGGAGTGCAAGAATCACACTCTTTAACTGGGGCGAAACAAATTTTGCTGACTGGTTTGTTGCACTGTAATTTAGGAAGGTTGTTCCTGGGTTCGAGAAAACGTATTCCTTCAATGGTACTGCACTTAATAGATCTGATAACACCATCTTTATGCATGGTATTAAAGGTTTGAACTACTTGGTAGATGGGTCTAGACCAGAAAAGGATCCACGGGTTCCAGGAAACAACAATCCGTTATTTCATTTTCAAAAAAGAAAACGCATGGGTTGGATATCATGGGGGAGACGTTTTTCCTAGGAAAGTCATCTTCAACGGGGAGGAATGTGCCCCCCCCCCCCCCTCCCCCCAACAATTTTCGTCAAGCGCTTCAAAGATATGGTCCCTTTGGGCTATTATTGTAGGTTCTGTGGCTCTCTCGTTAACTTTATCCAAGTTATGAGTTATTGTTAATAGCCAAAGATTGTCCTAGAACGATATTTCTTTGTGACTTGAAGCAAATATATTTACTTCTCTTATTCAGTTTCTAAGAATTCTTTGCTTATGTTAATACAATATAAAGATTTGAGTTTACTGAAAAATCTCTGAAGAACTTCATTTGAAGTAAAGCAAACATATTCACTTCATTAACAAGTTTAATTCTTCTTCTTTTTTTTTATGGAAAAACTATAAATTTGCTATTGCAAGTTCAAATTTCAAAAGCAGATATTCACTTCTATAGAATAAAACAAGAGGGCTTTACAATATTCTAACTTTTATGGATATGTGATTGCACTTGAACAGTTAGGTACAATTGGATTAAGGGATAAATAAGTACATAAACATGTTTGATGGGCGCACTCTTTTTGGCTCGTTCAATTCATTCTGCTAGGTGCTTCCAATCAGCTTTTGGAGCAATCATACATCGTTATGGGTTAGTACCTTCACTACATGCCTACAAAGTATGCCTTTAAATAGAAAAATGGAATTTTGTGTAACTATTGAAAGACTACAATCTTAGTAACTCACTTGTATCTGGGAATAAACTTGGACTAACAAGAATTGGTAACTCACACTAGAAATATGAATTGAGTGTGCCCTTGATCTGAAAGTCCTGTAGTGCAACAAGATCTATCTTGTTGAGATATGGTGGAATTTTCTTTACTGTTAACTGGAAGATATAGGTTCACCTGCTTGGATCCGTAGAATACAGAGAGAATCAAGTTGGAAACTACGGGAATAAAAAAAAATAGAAAAAGGAAGTTTAAGTAGTATGTATTTTAAATGGGTTTTATTTCCATCCTACCCCAACTTGTTTGGGGCTAAAGGCTTGGTTATTTTGTTGTATCTGTGACCTCCATCATCATCGTGTTTTAAAATCTATGAAATCCAATCCATTATCAATACTACTTTTAGAGAAACTCATAAACTAACAGAACATATACATATACCTTCTTGGTAAGTTTGAACCAACAAACATTTTCCATCCATGTAGGCATGTATACATAAACTCATTTGGTATTGGAAGCACTTAACCATACGCATATACATAAACTAACACTTGGCTGCATGAACAATATATTATCAATAGTGGAAAATAATTCATAATTCTCCTTTCTTTTGTCTCTAAAAAGTAATTTAACAGGAAAATCGACCAAACTCATGGAATAATCCTTAACTACTAGTAACAGAATTCCATGAATACCATTTGATCAGACACCCATAAAAGGATACAATTCCAACATTGTTAGCAGCAAAAATAAAAACTAAAAACATCTAATTTTATACATGCATTCAATCGAGCTAGCACCACGTGCACACAATCTATTTAGAAAAATGTTAGCATTTCGAAAACCCGATAGCACAGCCCCCATCTCCTGGATGGTGTAAAATTGGGTAGATATAAGTTTATTGGGTTGGTACCCTAACAAAAACTCATCGCTTAGCGCGTTTGGATACAAATCTGTTTCTGACTTCTGCTTCTCCAAAAGTCGAAGTCAGAAGCAGAACTATTTTGCTTCACAAAAAGTTAACTTTTCGACTTCTAGAAGTCGTTTTGAAATCTGATAGCCAAACTAACTTCTGACTTTTCGACTTCTAGAAGTCGAAAAGCTACTTCTGATGTGATATCCAAACAGAATCAACTTCAAACAAAAATATGCATGCTTTCTTTTGGCTCGATATCGTTAAAGTCAAATTCTGAAAAGATGGTCTCAGAAGCAGTAACCAATGAGAAAATTATTTATTTCTTTTGGCTCGGGATCGTTGAAGCCAATTTTTGAAAGACGGTCTCCAAATCAGTCAACTAAAGGGAAAATCTGTTATTACTTGTTCGAATTTGTTATGAGGAGCACGCACTCACACTTTGAACGCCATTTTTTTTTACAAAAGTCAAACGGTAACAAACTTGAAGTATTTGGGAATATGTTTCTCTTATAAAGCTCTGTATACCTATCAAACATGCGTGCATTCAGGAAATATCAATAGCATAGATCAATAGATAAGATCATATTGCTGAGTTGTAAAACAATTTTACTTGGACGATCTCACAAATCAATATCCAAGTAACAACCTAGTATGTATCCGAACTGTTATAAGAACCAAATTCCAACAAGAACAAGTCTTGTAATCTTTCTGTCAAGATACTAATTCTCGAGATAAAATCTTATAGATTCCACACATTCTTTTAGGCTTAAAAACCGTCTAGATTGATTAACGTACTATTTGTGATAACAAAAAACTAGTAATATTATTGCTGGAAAACTAGAATCGTATTGTTATTTTAGTTTCCGGTTATTGATTTGATTGACTAGCGGAAAAGTTGAACCTTGATAGATCTAGTATGTTTATTTTGTGATCCTTTTCTTATGATATATAAGGTCACTCGAACTATTTCAAGGATCAATGATTTCATATCTTCTTTATTGCATCTAGATCTGAAGATAATACTTTTCGTCTCCCATTGATAACAGACTTTGTTCGGTGTGTGATCGACCATTAGTGAAATAAAGTTGTTTGTGCAGGTAATTTGAAGATTCAAAACTAGAAGACTCTGTTCAGTGTGTCATCGGTCATTACAAGTGGAGACGCCCATCTACCATACGTGAACACTTAAACAATTTCATCATTATAACACAAATCATTGGGTAATAATGGAGAAAGAAAAATTATTACTCTCTCCGTTCCACTTTAGAAGATGGTCTGGATTCTTTTCATGCAGATTAAAAAACATTAAAAAAAAAGTCAATTTTTTTCCGAATCTACCTTTATTTTTACCTTCCTAAAAATTATTTTGTTTTAGGTTTTAGTTTCTAGATTAGCGTAAATTGCTAATACCTTTATTTTTACCTTCCTAATTTTTATTTTTTTTAGGTTTTAGTTTCTAGATTAGCGTAAATTGCTAATGTCGTTATACTCTACTTGGGATAAACCAAATATTCCCTCCAAATCCTATGTATGATTCCAAAAAGAATTATTTTTCGCTGATTACAAAGAGAATTAATGATGTGGTGTGATACCAAAGCAGGGATAAATCAATGAAAATTTGAGAAAAACACATATACATCTATTTTGGAACATCAAAAAATTCCTAAACTATCATCTAAAGTAGAATGGAGGGAGTAAGTTTTTAAAGAATTATAAATGTATTTTCAAACTTTTGTTATTATAAATGCATTTTTAGAGAATTATAAACTTTTTGTTATTCCAAACAAAAAGCAAATGTAATCATATTTCATTTATCAAATGTAGGACCACTACTTGATTTTACCATTATATTATATTTTTTATTTTTATTTTTTTAAATTCAGGCGATAAAAATAATCATCAGCATACACGATAACAAGATCCAACTAAAATGGTCGGGATAATTTTCCATTTATTGAGTTTTTTGTATTGTTTTTCCCAATAGGCATATAAAAGTATACATACCTATTTACTTACGAAAAAATCAAATGACTTCTAGTTTAA
The DNA here is from genome assembly GCA_023531105.1 of Papaver atlanticum. NCBI lineage: Eukaryota > Viridiplantae > Streptophyta > Magnoliopsida > Ranunculales > Papaveraceae > Papaver > Papaver atlanticum. The sequence goes on from JAJJMB010000948.1 coordinate 4,622,307, forward strand.
ACAGCAACATAGCCCTAGAGGCTCTTCATCTTTATCATTTGGTTCACATATGCCGCTTAAATATTTTTCTAATCTGCAAAGAGTAGTACAATCTTGATCATCTACACATCTGCCTTCTATTACAGTAGTACACTTATAATTTATTACTTCTCTTGTTGCTACTGTTCCATCAGTATTATCCCACGAGCATCACCCATTAGTCAATTGTTATGAGTCATTATGATTCGCGAGAGTGATAAGATATCAAAAGCCAGGTTAAAAGAAATTATATAATAAAATAATAACAATAAAACAAATAATAAAACTATCTCTTTGCTTTATTAAGGGAAAAGAAGTATCTATTTGGTAATATCAATATGCTGATTTCTTGAAACTAAACAAACTAACTGTTAATCCTTCCTGCAGCAGCCTCAATTGAGTAAGAGACACCACCCAGAAGTAACAAGCATAAGATGAGAGCTACAACCATACGAATAGTGGTGAAATTGCACACCCATTGTTTCTTTGAGAGACTTGTCATTTTCAAATTTTATTTTTATTCTCTTTTTTCATTACTTGATTTGTGCTATGGATTTATAATAGGCTCTATAACAAAAATTAAATAGGATATAATAATTACAATTGGATTATTCGCTGATTTCCTTCCTTATTGAATTCTCAGGACTTAATTACAATAAGATTCATATCAAATACAATAATTAAGTTAGCCAGATTTTTTTTAGGATTTTAGGTCATCAACTCCGTCTTAGGAAACACCAAGAGTCAACAAATACATGCATCATACTCTTTCTTTTTTGGTTAAAAAAATTGTGGGTTGATTTGAATAGCTAACTCTCATTTACTAAAAAAAAATACAGAGTGCTAGTTAATTTAAGATATTTTATCATTAACACACGATGCTTAATGATAAACAAAATTTATATCTTTCATCCATCCCGTAACTCAAAATGGGATTTATTAACATCTTGTTGATCTTCATTGTCTTGTCATTGTTCCCAGATTTTCGTAAGCACCGCTGAAAACACTAGCAGACATGGTAACAAAAAGGTTTTGAGAAGCTCTAGTAAAATCTACTAAAGCGCACATCTCGTACAAACAAAGTTTCCATCAACTAATTTATTAATGAAAAATACAATAAACTGCAAACATTTTCGACAATCTTTGGGAAGACAATTTTTGTCTTATGCACGGAAAACAATAGAAATTAGTCATAAAAACATAGGATTACTAATAAGATGATATCATAGTTACCATACGCATTACGAGATTCATCCACATCAATGTTGTCAATAGATTAGAACTTTTAGAGCATTACCTATTTCATTCAAAAACGAATAAGGATTTATACGTTTAATACTATGGTTTTACGTTTTCTGCTTTTTCTTGGAAACGCATATTGGTTTGGGTACTTTTTATGTAGTAAATTTTATTATACGGCAAAATTCATATGTATGGATCTCGGAAGCACGGACACTAACACGGGACACTACACAACACGGACACAGGGATCGGTAAAAATCCAAAATCATCAGGACACGGACACGTCTATATATACATTAATAAAATGGTTTTTATATACTAAGATCATAGTGTTATAGTATATCAAATACATTAATCACGCAAATACATGAAAAAAAACTCAATTTTATGCCGTTAGGTTAACTCACATATAGAAAAATTAGCAATTATACTGATTTCCTTGACACACTAGGTTACCAAACTACTAAAATGGAGTATAGATTACTTCACATGTGTCGTGTCAGTGTCCCACCATGCGCGTCGTGCGTCCGTCGCGCGTCTGACGCGGACACGTCGCCAATACTGATGTGTCCGTGCTTTACTGGTATGGATAAAAATAGTTAGCTTATTTGTTTTACATAAAAAGTACGGTGGTTATGCATTTTTTTGCTATTTTTTACGCATAGTCATTACCGGATGTCTCAACTAGCATTCATAGATGAAGTGTAAAGACCACGGTTCCTGGTAGGCTCAAAAACCTATAATAAAATACTGCAAGTGCACAGTGTCTAACTAGTAGACAATGACAAGTACAGGTCGTTCCCACGATGAGTGTGAAAATACTACTACTAACTAACACCAAGAATAACTAATTAACAAGATGATGTTTTAACGATTTTTCAGAAATTCAGAACAAAATGAAACAACTAACAGAATGGGTAATGGGTTGCTAGGGTTTTCGGTTTCTACCAATTAATTATGCAAACTCTACTAATCTTTAAAAAATATTCCATGCATTTTCTGATATTGTTTCTCCGCTGAAATTTTTCTTCGCTTCATGGGTAGTGATTCTAAGGCATTACTTATCAATCCTAAAGCATATCACGTCAAAGAACTTAACCCAACCATGCCATATCAATTGAAAAGCATAAATAATCAAGAAAATCACATGAACAATTAAATACCAAGCTATATGAAGAAAAACTACTAATCAATCAAATCACTGTTAAGCACATAAATGTAGAGTTTACACAATGAAATTGGTTTCTACCTAAACCCTCACAAGCAATTTAGTTAGACATGGCTTTCTTAAAAACCAAAAATAAAATCAAAATGAAATCTCTAGCTAATCAGAAACGGAATCGAGAACGAAAAACTTCAAACCCTATTATAAATCCACCCTTTTATACTTACCAAAAGTCCAAAGATATTATTACACATCCAAAATATCGTAAACAAGGAATGTATATATCTATTGTCGTCACTTTCCTCATTTGGATCATATCCTTAGAGCATCTTTCCCGTGACTTTTTCCATCTCTTTATATTCTCTCCTCGAAGATCTTCCACATTCGAAGCATAATGTATAGTTCACTAGAGAAATGAAAAATTAAGTCAGTATGGTAAGTAGAAAGGAAGTTAATTGATGTCGTCATATTGCACGTGGTGGTAGTATGGTGTAAGACCCATCAACTTCTCGTAATTCCACCAGGATCAAAATATTACGTCCAATTTATTTGAAGCCCAATCTCACTCCATGGATGGAAACCAACGACTGCACGGCTCAAACCATTGAAACTACAACACTGGTTTTTCTCGGACCATCTGACCACCTTTCATTCTCTGCACAGCAGCTTCCTCCACTGTCCATCTAGATCACAACTCTAACTTGATTGCTTCCTGCAACGGACCTGTTTAATCCACGGCAAAACTCCCAAAACAGATCCACACAATATCCTTCTCCCAACTCCGGTCTCCATACTGTTGAGTAAACAAAACTCGGTGCGACTTTTGTTTCGCTGCCAATTCGTTCTTCATCGAGAACCGGCCCAACTTCTTTAAGTACATACATCCATCTCTACCACTGTCAAGAGTATTGAAGTTAACTCTAACAACCAGGACCATGAATCAAACAGCACCTCTCTCCATCGTCTTTCCGTCTAACTCAGTAACTCCAGCTCTTTAATGTAAATATCGCACCATTGCCGCTTCATTTCTCCTCGGCCTTTCTAAAAACACGTTGCAGGCAGTTTTTAAACTATGCAAACCCATATACAATGCCAGTTCATTCTCAGCAAACCAGCACCGGCTTATTCCAAATTCATGCCAGTACCGAGATCGACAACAGCTACAACACTACCTCTCTTCAGGCAAACCAATATCCTACATTACAGCATCGAGCCATCACCATTCACGACTATCCAGCTTCCAATCTCCATTCTGACCGGCTAAGTCTCGGCCACATCTCCTTCCTCTGACGATGCTATTGCAAAGAACTGCCGCAAACTAAGTCTCGATCAAGCACCAAACAAAACTCTTCTCCATCTTTCCATGCATCTGAACTTATAATACAAATTCTTTCCCCATGTCGAGCACATCACCACTTTCCATTTTGTAACCATCCAAGACATACATCCACAAACACCAACCGAAAGAAAGAGCTCTTCTGTCCATGACACAAATTTGGACCCAAATCACACCAACATCCCATCTCAGAACCACGCTATCAACAAACCCAATTTCAGTCCGAGTACAAACCCCAAATGTCTATATAGCATGACCATCACCCCCACTAGTAGCTTGAGAACTCACTGCCATTCATTACTCCGGCATCATATAGAAATGTGTGGAGTTGCCACATCATCTAGAATAAAAATACTATCTCGTAGCTCTTAGTGGATTTGAGGTGCTCGAGTGCGTTAACAAAGGCCATCCCTTTGTTTCCTTCAGTTCTCTGACCGCAAGCTTATTATATGGTGCCACTAACTTGAGCAGTCAGTTTTGGCAGCCACAATCTCAATAATTAAGCTGTCCCCTTTGGGTGATGTGAGTGATATTGGTGATTGTTGTGGCAAACGCCATTTTAGCTCTCATTTGGCCATATATTCCACGGATGATCGAAGTCGTTTGTACTTTCCACAAAAATATTAAAATAATATTATTAGTCAAAATATTGAGTCCTACCTAATATAAATATGGGTATAAAATATAGCACTTATGTGCTTATCAGTTCCCCTATCCCCGGACATGTATAAATCATGGATCGTGACATATATGTATATAGACATCTTGATAGAAGGTCTTACAATCTTATCTTGATTGTTTTATCACAGATGGAGAAAGTCATCTACCACGATCTGCTTTAAATATTAGCATTAAAAGATAGCTCATTAGATATCAAAGGAGAACGATAAATTACTGTATTTTTTAAGAAAATGAGAATGAAGAGAAAAATATTATGGATGACGCCCATCCAAAAATCAAAAAAGAATTACAATCTTATAATTATTTCCCATTTATATAAAATTTGCTCAATCGAGTATCTATCAAAAATTTCCTTCTGAGAACACCACAAGCAGGGTTTTTTTATCGATATCAACAAATTAATTTGATTCTTATATTGCCTTTTATGGACGCAGTAGTTTTTTCCTTTCCTCGGCTCGCGGTAGTTTCTTATACTACAAATGCATCTCCAATAATTAGGTCCTACAAATTAGGAGGGGTGAAATACTGATATGAAGGTGTTAAATAAAGTCTTAACTACACCTTCGGAATGACCCCTAACTAATTCCATGTCATCAATTTTATTTAAAAATATTGACATTTAATAAAAAATCATGCTAAATTTTTTATTTTGATGCTTATCTAAATCTAGAATACATAGAACAACATTAACTATTGGAGATGATTTTTAGGAAAAGAGTCTTATTTAGGCCTATGTTTGAAAACCCTAACAAATGGAGGTCTAAAAATGAATTCCACACAAGATCTTTTTATGACCTACTATTGGAGATGCTCTCATATATGTGTGTTGCATTTTTGAAGCATGTGCACTTTTTGAAAATTAATTATTATTATGCCCGTTTATTCTTAAAAAAAAAACTAAAAAACTAAAACACCCACATACCAGGGATATACACGATTACAAGGCCACGTTACATTAGTTTGAATAGTTTTATTTAGTTGTTTATTATATTTGTTCTTCCAAGGAAAATATAATATACATTTCCCTTTCTTCATGAAGATCAAATAAGCTCTAATTTAAACAACTACAAATTCCTAGTGGCTTTTCATCGATATCATTTGGTAAACATATGTCGCTGGAATATTTCATTTGATACGAATGATCTCTATACCTTGGTAGCTATTATTATAAAGGCGGAATTCAGAATAATAATAGACGAAAAGTTTAGAAAACATAAGACACAAGAAAGTAATTCGAAGAAATATCTTCTCTAAATTATGAACAAGAAAACGATTTACAATTATCTCTTCGTTACGCTCACAATCTCTCTAAACAGTAGTTAACCCTAAACTGTTTGCTAAGCTTACCTTAAACAATAACATGGGTAAGCTTTCTCTAGGTTTGTGTGTTTAGTTACAACCAAACCTATTTATTTATAGACTTTCATCGTACTCAGCCGACAAGGTCTTCTATCAGGAATCTATTTCTTAAACTAAGAGTGTTTCTTAAAACAAAACTCTTTCTTAACTAGGAATTCTGCCCAAATAAGGTTTCCTTCCTAGTATAGGATTCTTCCCTCAACTTAGCTTGAGGTTTACTAAGTTCCTAAGAGGAGTAGGGTTACACATGTATCATGGGTCCCCTTTTTAAGAACTTGAACTCATGTGAAAGTTAAAAATGAAGGTTAGGGAACTCAAGAGCCCCTTTTTCCTTGTTAAACCACGTGGCCTTGCTGGTGTTAGAGCATAGCTCGGTTGAACCCACCAAGCGTTGGTATGTCAAGTTTGGTTGTCATATTTTAGTGAATCAAAACTCAATTAAAGAGTCGCTTGATTATGTACTAGAGACAACTTCGTATAGGTTAGGCTAGAAAGACTAGGATTATGAGACATACAAGTATTACTCGAAGAGTTGAAGAATGCGAAGAAGTAACAAGCTACATCGACGACATCATCCTTCCTATTTAGGTTAGTAATATTGTGACTTGAACTGTTTCATTCCTAACGTATCTTTCAAGTCGTGCTATATTGAAAACATAACTGCGAAGCTGTGAATGATTATACTCTAGTAGACATAGTGTTAAGGAATTACAATACGAAGTATAACTCTTATCTTTTGAACTTCGGATATAAGACATCGACATAATCGTGTGAATGCTATTGTGATTATGTGTATGGGTATGGGTGAAGATTTCGTCCTAGAAAACAATGTTTACATTCGTTTAAAGGAAGTACATTCATGAACTTGTTTTATGAATCGAAAGGGAAATAGCTAGGCTTATTGGTATTGTTATTCATTGCATATCTTTGGATTACCAATATATGTGAGTTAGTAGAACCGATCATAACTTGTTATGTATCTTGGTAAAACTAGTCACAATGCCTGACTTATGTATTGGTATGACTTTTATTAGTGCAATCGATCCTAAGTAATCACCTAAGATGGTATGATCGATATTTGTAATTGGTGTGACCGATCCAAGTAATTGGTGTAACCGATCCTAGTAATTGGTGTGACCGATCACAAAAGAGTGTGTAATCGATCCTTGTAGTGGTGTAACCGGTCCTGGTAATTGGTGTGAAAAGACGAGGGTACCCCAATATACCTCAATCTAAAACTTTTCCACCTATAAGTCCTTTCTCCGAAAGTGATTGTCTATGCACTGAGTCGAGACAATACAACTAATCGGTTCACACTTCGTGTGATTGTCTATGGATACGAGATCGAGACAATACGACAACAAGATAACTTGTGTTATTGACTATGGATACAAGATCGAGACAATACAACAACGAAATATGTTTACTTGATAATAGGTTAAGACTTAACCAAACACAATAGGATTGCTATCAAGTAAATAGGAATTAACGTTTGTGTATTTTACTTCTAGTTATAATAAAAACAATTATAATTGCGGAAATAGAAAAGTAAAAGACGCAGCAAGATTTTGTTAACGAGGAAACCGCAAATGCAGAAAAACCCTGGGACCTTGTCCAGAATTGAATACTCTAAGGATTAAGCCGCTATATAAAATCAAACCAACTTCGTATAGTTGAGACCAAGCAACTAAACCTATAGTTCACCTAGTTCCGTCTGTATCCCTGCGCCTCAAACTTGCAGTAAGTCACGCACTTGAAACAATTCCTTTGATTCATATTCCAAACAGTAAAGGAACAACAAATCTGTTCGGTAACAACTCTTTTCAAACAACGTGATATGAGTTTGACAAAAGGCTCTTCTGTTTATCCCAATAAACTCCTTTGTCAGGTTCTTAGATCTATCCAATAACAACTATCAAAGTAATTGTCAAGATTTTGCAGTCAATACTTTGAATCACGAAGAAACGTATTGATGCCGATCTACTCAACTAATCAATCAAGATTATCACAAAGATAAACCGATTATAGTTGGATCCCCAGCCGATCAAGTTTTGTGCACACCAAAGATTATGATCCCAAATAAAAAATCTTCTTCGTCTTCAAATCTTCTTAGATCTTCAATAAACACCTACACACAATCAACTTGAATCTCTTGTGATTAATCACACACAAAACGGAGTTTGTTAAAAATGGATTATCACAAGACGTCTTTAGATCTACAAACAGTCTAAAGATCTCCCGTCGAAACTTCGATCTAGTTTGAGTGAATCTTATATCATAAGAGAAGATTCTCAACCATAAACAAACTAGGTGCAATCAAAGTTCAACAACCGTTAGTCAATCAAATCAATTAAAAACTAATAATAAACTGCAATTACCTAGTTTCCCACCAACGGTACTAATAGAGCTTCTCAATCCCAAAGAAGTCATTAAACCGAGCGGCCGTAAGAGATTTCTCCTAATTAGGTTACTTTCCTCTCCGAATAGGCGGCTCCACCAGTAACAACACAACTAGGTAGTTTTGCTGGCTCTGAGGATTAGTTTGCTTGAAATGTAAACTTCAATATATATAGACCAAGGAAGTTTTGACACCAAGGAATTTCCAAAACCGAAAATATTCTCAAGATATGCAATATATTTCCAAATTCGGTTTTCATAATTCCTTGAAATGCTCTGTCCAAATATTGACCGAAATCTCTTAGAAAATCTCCAACTAGTAAATGCACATTACTAATTTTTATTTTCTAAAGATATGCATTTTAATTGTTGGAAATTAAAAGCATATAAAACTAAAAACCTTAATTAAAAGATTCTCAATTTATTTCGATCCGAGATTCTCCTTTAGCTATTAAGGAATATCTTTAAACAATAAAAGGTAAGAATTACTGCACGTGTTCAAAGTATGTCGACATCGTTACTTGGTAAATCCTTTTTCATATTTACCATCTTGGAACCGATTTGCCACACTTCCAAACAAGTTTAGAATTGGTTCATCCGACTTCCAAGAACTATGTGATTGATTATCCTATCAAATCACCAATCATGGGTTTCACGGTTATACCAAAAAAAGTTTCGGTTCTACCTACATGTGGGTACTAGAATTAGTCACGCTAGTTACCAAAACTTGGTTGACTAGGCACTAGAATCGGTTCCCACATATATATGGTATCTAACTTGTATTTGTTGCACATGTTCATAGGATCGATTCCACTTTTGTGATCGGTTGCACCTCTTACTAGGATCGGTTCCCCAATGTCTACAGTTGGTCATACCAATTACAAAAAAGCGATCATACCATCTCAGGTGATTACTTAATATCGGTTTCACTAATAAAAGTCATACCAATACAAAAGTAAGGCCTTGTGAATTGTTTTACCAAGATACATAAACAAGTTATGAGCGGTTATACTAAACACACATATTGGTAATCCAAAGATTTGCAATGAATAACAAATACCAATAAGCCTAGCGATTTCCCTTTCGATTCACAAAACAAGTTCATGAATTTACTTCCTTTAAACGAATGTAAAACATTGTTTCCTAAGAAGAAATCTTCACCCATACCCATACATAATCATAATAGCATTCATACGATTATGTCGATGTCTTATATACGAAGTTCGAAAGATAGACGTTATACTTCGTATTGTAATTCCTTAATACTAAGTCTAACTAGAGTATAATCATTCACAGCTTCGCAGTTATGTTTTCAATATGCACGACTTGAAAGATACGTTAGGAATGAAACAATTCAAGTCAAATATTACTAACCTCAAGTGGAAGGATGATTTCGTCGTTGTAGTTCTTTACTTCTTCACATTCTTCAAGTCTTCACATAATACTTGTAAGTCTCATTTCCTAATAACTTTCTAGCTAACCTATACGAAGTGGACTTTAGTAAATAATCAAGCGACTCTTTAAATGAGTTTTGATTCACTAAAATATGACCAACAAACTTGACATGCCAACGCGTGGTGGGTTCAACCGAGCTATGCTCTAACAATCTCCCCCTTTGTCAATTTTAGTGACAAAACTCTTACATCATATGGATAAACAAATTACAAGAATTCATTACACATACGCTTGATTCCAAGTTTCAACAGCACAATAACCTATATACATTCAATCCATAAAATGCCACTGTTGACATTATAATAACAAAGCTAATACTCCCCCTAAAGGTAAGATAGGTAGATTTTCAATCCGCACGTCTTTGTTATTCCCATCATCATATGATATGTTACTCCCCATTAGTCTATGCTTGACTCTTTCGTTAGATATAACGCTTAAGCACCATTGTCCTTTCCCTTAGTGATACCAAATCAATATCAAATCACTTGTTTACTCCATATATTTCTCCCCCTTTTTGTCACAAAATGACAAAGGTACGAGCAAATAAAGGACAAACCGAAAGGATCTTACAAATCTCAAAAGACTTGCAAAACCTATAAGAGTTAAGCACGAGGGTTCCACACACCATTTTTGATAACCAATATCAAAACCGAAACTACAAAGTAATTTTGTCTTGATATGTTACCAAGGAAACAATTGCCCGAAGCAATTTTCCCTAATAGTTTAGCAAAACAAAAAATAGACTAAGCACCTTAGTTCCTTTGCTAAACCGATTGTACAAATACAATCGCTTGTTCGATAAGACCAAAATAAAGATCAGAATTAACTCTATTTTTCTCATCAGGCTCTAGTTATTCTCATCAATAACTTAGACCTTTCACTTTTAAACAAGACAAATACTAGGTTAGTTAACTAGCATTTCTTGTTAAGGCATTCGATTAGACTTGAATAACTGAAACATCCACTTTGATAGGTCTAACTAAGATCAGAATTAACTTAGTTTCTCTTATCCGGAATCGAATCGAATTGGACTAAACAATTCATCCCGAAAACCTTTTTTTTTGTTAAGCCATAAACAATTCATACAAACCAAATAAATCAACTTGCATAATTATTTACCTCAACCGGAAGCAATTGAAACAAACATAGCCATTATAGTACCGCAATTGCACCGAAATTTTGTAAGCCTAAGCAATTGATACCAAACAATAAAACAAGATAACAATAGTTTTTGTTAACCAGAAACAATTGAATCACACACACATCCATACACAAATAATGGAATAAACATCAATTGTACCGAATTTTTTTTAAGCAAAAGCAATAAATATATGCAATAAAATCATGCTTTTCTTAAACAGGAAAATGATTAACTAACAAATTCGTTACCTCAAATTCCGCATCCTCTTCTCCCCTTAAGATATGACATTAAGCGCCAGTTCAAGATAGAACTCTTCCCCGTTATGTTGCCATACTCTCGCAAGACAAATGAACAACAACAAAGACCAACCTTTACAAGAGAAAGGTTTAAAACCGGTTTTAACTATTGCAATGCAAAAGTTGAAACCCCGAAACACATATGCTTTTATGCTAAACCAAAAAACGATTCAACATATTGTGATTTTTTCACATATTGTTTCAAACAGAACCCCTCATGATCCTTTGATAAAGCCTACCAACATGGGCTAGAACTTAATCCCTCAAAATCAAAAAGTCACCCAAACCATAAGGGTTCACACAATATGAGATCAAATATTAAGGTTATGAAAACTGAAATCAAACATCACATAAACTCAAATGCAATACACCATAAAAATTCAACAAAGAATCAAGTATTGCAATTAGCTCTATCTTGTAGGGAATTGAATTGCGAAACCAACGCAAAAAGAATGAGGTCATTCCGAGTTCGGACGAAGAAGTTATGGGCAAAACAGTTTTACACTCCTTCGTATGCACCTATCACTAGGATCGGTTACCAACATTGCACCTATCACTAGGATCGGTTACCAACAGTTACTTGTGACGGATCACCACACTAAAGTGTTTTTGACATAACTTTTGCATACGATGTCCGAATTCAGTGATTTTTGGCTCGTTTTAACCGTAAAAACAAGAGCTACACATATATGATCAGTAGGTATCAACATAATAAACTCAAAATTACCGTTTCTATCAAAACCTCAAATATATATAGAGAAAGTATGAGTATATAAGAAAAGGAATCTCCCTAAAGATGTTAATTAGCCATATAATAACCGAGAGATCATGTGCTCAGTTTCATGTGCTTCCTCACCCTTCATAAGATTGAGAACAAAGGTGAGCATGCACATTCCAACACAACTAGGTTGTGTTGAGTTGATCCTTGTCTTGTTCGTCACGAGTGACTAAGATAGAATCATCATTCTTGACCTCTTGCTCGGTTTGTTTTCTCTTGTTTTTCTTCTTTGACTTGTGATGAAGAGTGTCATTATCACAACATTTACTAGTACAAGAGATTTCAGACATGATGTCTTTCTTTAGTCTTTCAAGAAAACTCTTGTAATTATTGTCGCCAACAATTAACAGCTGAAAGTCATTCTTGTGACTAACTTTTGGTACCTTTTTGGCTATGGAGGATTTTGGGACCCATTTAGAGGAGGGTTTCGCAAGAGCAGATTTCTCCTTCATACCATTAGAACCATTGTCCTTTTGGATATTTTGCGAAACAACTTTTCTCCAATCTGGAACATCAGATCTTGTCTTAGCATTTACAAAGTCATCTCTCTTTCTATATTCGTGTCTTTTATGAGATGGCCTTGTCGAGCGATAGGCAAAATTTGAACTATCATTGTAATAATTCTTTTGCCTAAACTTTGGACAATATCGATGATACGAAAGAAAGTGTATCTTTTATCTTATGAATATTGCATCCCCATTCCACATGCCCTTTATTACCACAATAAAAACAATGCTTAGTAACATACGAAGTCTGAGTTTTAATGTTACCTTTTTGTGGATCCTCTTGCATTGGAGCTCGACCATTTTTCTTCTTCCTCTTCTTATCTTTGTTCAACATTGTTGGTTTCTTGACATTAGCAGAAGTGCTCTCTTTGATTGCTGCTGGTTGAACACGATTCTTAGGCTTGACTGGTTTTACTTTTTTACAAGAAGTACGAGCATCTTTTACATCGGTGGAAGCCTCTGGTTTAGAAGAATTTGTAGCTTCAACGAATTTTACCTCTTTGCTAATATTTGAAGCATCTATTCCCTTATATCCCAATCCTCATGTATCACGATGATTTCTACTTGCATCTAACATTGAGGTTAAATTGTTTGTGCTATCATTGAACTTTTTCAAGTTCAAATTTTCTTCTTCCAACGTCTTGATTTTATCAAGAGCACCAGCTAGACTAGCCTTAAGGTGTTTTTCTCGTGAGATATATTCACCTTCCTTTTCTTCAAAACTCTTTTGTTAAGTGTTAATCCTTGCATCAGATTCAGCAAGTTTCTCTTCCAACAAGAGAATTTTTTTCAAGAGAAGCATCACGCTCCCACAATTCTGCTTGAGAGAGAATAGCGTTTGCTTTTTCTTCAAGACATTATATTTGTTGAGAAGTATCTTCCCTAAACTTTTTGTGATTTTGATGCATCCTTTCACATTCAATAGTAATTGCTTTAAAATCATCCCGATTTTTCTCAATTACCTTTTTGTAAGTAAGCAATTGCTTACAAACATATTCTGAGGGTGGTTCAATAACCTCTTGCGATACGTTAACTGAGTCTTTCTTTAGTTTTCGCTCTCGCTTAACTCTACTTTGACTCAAGTCTTATAGGTTGGATCGCACCAAACACAGATTGTTAGATCTTTTCATGTTTGCCTTCTCTGATACCAATTGAAAAGACGAGGGTACCCAAATATACCTCAATCTAAAACTTTTCCACCTATAAGTCATTTCTCCAAAAGTGATTTTGTATGGACCGAGTCGAGACAATACAACTAATTCATTTGAGTCATTTGAACTAGTTACGGTGAAGATGAATAAGGTTGATATGAAAGTGCTTATATGGCTAACCATTTGGTTAACTATTGTTGAACCAACGACTTGTACACGTTTAGGTACGGTTTCACAAACCTAAATGACGTATACTTCATTTGTGTATAACGATCTAAGTTCAATCCAACGGTTGAAAGATATTAGCTTGAATCTAATCCGGTTTTCATCTAACGGTGAATATTGAATGCTCTGTTACCACGGTAACTTAGATTGCAAACCCTGATTTGGAGACTATATAAAGGAGAACTCTAGCAACTGGGAAAGTTAATCCCCACACCTCCTGTGTGATACTAGTTGTATAAGCTAGAGTCGATTCTCCTTTAACCTTAGGTTTCTACCGAGATCCTGTAGGTTAATGACTTGAAGACTTTATTAGGATTGTGAAGCCAGACCCAACTATTTTCTCTTTAGTTGCGTGATCTGATCTTGCCCGATTCTATCGTATTGAGTACAATTGAAATAATTGACTCGAGATTAATTTCTCCGATATGCAAGATAAAAGAAATCACAAACATCTTCGTCTCATCGTTTGTGATTCCACAATATCTAGTTTCACCATCATACGATTTAGATTATTGTGAGGTGATTGATAATTCTAGGCTGTTCTTCGGGATTATAAGTTCGGGTTATCGATTGGTTCCTGTTCACCTTGATTTACCAAAAGACGGAACAAAAACTCTTGGGTATTTCTGTGGGAGACAGATTTATTCAATCATATAGACTTTTCTGTGTGAGACAGATTTGTTTATTAAAGTCTTCGACTTTGGGTCATAGCAACTCTTAGTTGTGGGTGAGATCAGCTAAGGGAATCAAGTGCGTAGTATCCTGCTGGGATCAGAGACATAAGGAGCGCAACTGTACCTTGGATCAGTGTGAGATTTATTGGGGTTCAACTACAGTCCAGACCGAAGTTAGTTTGTAGTAGGCTAGTGTCTGTAGCGCTTAATACAGTATGTGTTCAATCTAGACTAGGTCCCGGGGTTTTTCTGCATTTGCGGTTTCCTCGTTAACAAAACTTCTGGTGTTTGTGTTATTTCTTTTCCGCATTATATTTTGTTATATAATTGAAATATCATAGGTTGTACGTTGAATCAATCAATTGGGAAATCCGACCTTTGGTTGTTGGTTGAAATTGATTGATACTTAAACATTGGTCTTTGGTACCGTTCAAGTTAATTTCTCTTGTATCCAATTAGACTCGTAGATTTCTATTTGCTTGAGTAAGGATTGAATCGATAAAATGAGATATAACTCTTTGATATACTTTTTATTAAGATTGAGTCTGAATGTCTAGTTAATTCTCTTAAAAGTATATTGGAGTTAGTCCATACAGATTGTTAAGCGAATTATTGGGTGAGGTTGTTGTACCCCCACTTTTTCAGTTGCCATCTAGATACGAATCTAAGAAGCATGCAATCATAGAAGCAAATGATCTTTCAACTCTCTCACGAAGCACTTTCGTTGGAAAATTAAAGATCTTTGATCATGAATCACAGTCTATTCAAGCTAAAAGAATCGCTTTTAAAGCTGCAAAATTTCCAAAAGCACCATTGGAAAAGGATAGATTAATAGATGATTATGATGAACCGGTTGCAGAAAATTATGATGATGAAGTTGAACAATCATTATCGTTGGTCACCAGACAATTTTTAGATCTCTTGAAGAAAAGAAACAAGAGATTCATAAAAGATACTCATCGATCTTCTCGACCCCATGATCGAGTTCCTGTCAAGAACAAGAAAGATCAAGAAGAAAATGATGAATATCAACCTCGGTGCTTTAAGTGTAAAGGTTTTGGTCATATGGCTAAAGATTGTCCTAATCTTAGGAAATACACTGGAAGAAAGGCATTGGATGTAACTCTAGACGAGACCTCTGACTCATATGATTCCCAAGAAGAGGAAATAACTAATATTGCATTAGTTGTCAATATTCCCTCCTCCTCCATTAGTGATTTAACCATTTTAAGAATGGACATGTCTTCCGATATTAATAAATCATCTAATGGAAAAGGGAAATATAAGACTAAATGCAGAACTGTCTCAAAGAGCAAAATAGTTAAAAGTTGCATATGCAACACCAGTCAATCTCTAGATACTTTGTTATCTCGAGGTAACAAGAAAAAGGTTTTTCATACAACACTAGATCAAGAACACACTGTTTGTTCTAATTCCCATAAATGAGAGAATATCTCACACTAATACCACCTAATCGGTATTAATCTTACGTCCTCACCTTGTGTGCCGAATCTGTGTGTGAGGAAATAAGAAAATTCAAGGCACTTATGTGTAGATTATGGGAATAAAAAGGAATCTAAAATATGAAAATATATTTAAGATATTCGTATTTATAGGAATATTATATTTTTGGAAGTATGAAAAATATAAAAAGATCCTTCTCCTTCTTTGGTCATTCCTTGTCCGAACTATGAGTCAGGATCCGATGTCTTCTCTTGATAGAGTACTGGATCTGAAAGATCACTCTAAGAATAAGTTTGTACCTTCTCTTGATTTTGAGAATTCAAAGAGAAAAATCAAAAAGAGAGATTGGCTTAGAAAGAAGGAAAGAGAGAATATGCTGAAGAAATATCAGTGTATTGAAGCATTGATACACTTCTGTGTTCAATCAAAGACAGAATTACATATTCTTGCAGAATCCTTCACAAAAACTTCTCAACAGCAAGAAATACTGGTCAAGCAACAAGGTTATCTACTTGAAGAAATTCACAAGCTGAAGACTGAAAGTAATAATCTTCCTTCCTCTACCTCTGATATGAAGGACTAAGTTGCAACAAAATAGACAACAGTTTTTGAATTCTTTCAATTATTGTGTAAGGTCTATTACTAAATAAAACTATTTATTATTTATGAATAAAATTATTATTTTATAATTTTTCTTGTGATAGTTTTTCGATTACATGGCTTGTGCTTGAATGCTTTATATTATTGCTATGTGTATGGGATGTTTGATTTCGGTTTTCTTAAACTTAATATTCGATCTCATATGATGTGTGAACCCTTATGGTTTGTGTGGCTTTTTGATTTAACGGGATTAAGTTCTATCCCATGTTGGTAGGCTTTATCAAATGATCATAAGGTGTTCCGATTGAAACTCATATGTGAAAAAGTCACTATATGTTGAATCGATTTGTGTTTAACATAAAAGCATATGTGTTTCGGGTTTTAAACTTTTGCTATTGGCATGCATTAGTTAAAACCGTTTCAACCTTTCTCTGGTAAAAGTTGCTTTTGTTGTTGTTCTTTTGTTCTTGCGAGAGGATGACAACACAATGGGGGAGAGTTCTAACTTGAACTTGCGCTTAATGATATATCTTTCTGGGGAATTTGAGGTAACGAATTTGTTAGTTAATCGTTTTCCTGTTTAAGAAAAGCTTGAGTTTATTGCATATATTTTGCTTTTGCTTAACAAAATTCGGTACAATTTATGTTTATTCCATTATGTGTGTATGGATGTATGTGTGTGTGTGATTCAATTGTTTCCGGTTAAGAAAAACTGGTTTGATATCTTTCTTTATTGTTTGGTATCGATTGTTTTAGACTTAACGAAATTTCGGTGCTTTAATGTCTATGTTTGTTTCAATTGCTTCTGGTTAAGAGAAATAATTGTGCAAGTCAATTTATTTGGTTTGTATGTATTGTTTATGGCTTAACAAAATACGGGATCATTTGTTTAGTCCAATTCGATTCCGGATAAGAGAAACTAAGTTAATTCTGATCTTAGTTATACTTATCAAAAGTAAAGGATTCGGTTATTCAAGTCTAATCGAATGCCTTGACAAGAAATATTAGTTAACTAACCTAGTATTTGTCTTGTCTAAAGTGTAAGGTATAAGTTATTATCTGAATAATTAGAGCCCGATGAGAAAATAAAGTTAATTCTGATCTTTATTTTGGTCTTATCGAAATAAGAGATTGTATTTGTGCAATCGGTTTAGCAAGGGAACTAAGTTTCTTAGTCAATTTGTTAAACTATTAGGGAAAATTGCTTCGGGAAATTGTTTCCTTGATAGCATATTAAAACGGTATTGGTTATCTAAAATGGTATGTGAAACCTTCGTGCTTAACTCTTATAGGTTGTACAATTCTTTTAGATTGTAAGATCCTTTCTGTTTTGGTATTTGCTCGAACCTTTGTCATTTTGTGACAAAAAGGGAGAGAAATATATTGAGTAAACAAGTGATTTGTAATCACTAAGGAAAGGACAAATGTGCTTAAACGTTATATCTAACGAAAGAGTAAAGCATTGACTAAGGGAGGGAAACATATCATATGTTGATTGTAGTTATTTGGACTACAAATGGGAAATAACAAAGATGTGCGGATTGAAAATCTACCTATCTTACCTTTAGGGGGAGTATTAGCTTTGTTATTTAAATGTCAACAGCGGAATTTATGGATTGAATATATGCAGGTTATTGTGCTGTTGAAACTTGGAATCAAGCGTATGTATAATGAATTTTTGTAATTTGTTTATCCATATGATTGTAAGAGTTTTTTCACTAAAATTGACAAAGGGGGAGATTGTTAGAGCATAGCTCGGTTGAACCCACCAAGCGTTGGTATGTCAAGTTTGGTTGTCATATTTTAGTGAATCAAAACTCAATTAAAGAGTCGCTTGATTATATACTAGAGACAACTTCGTATAGGTTAGGCTAGAAAGATTAGGATTATGAGACATACAAGTATTACTCGAAGAGTTGAAGAATGCGAAGAAGTAACAAGCTACATCGACTTCATCATCCTTCCTCTTGAGGTTAGTAATATTGTGACTTGAACTGTTTCATTCCTAACGTATCTTTCAAGTCGTGCTATATTGAAAACATAACTACGAAGCTGTGAATGATTATACTCTAGTAGACATAGTGTTAAGGAATTACAATACGAAGTATAACGCTTATCTTTTGAACTTCGTATATAATTCATCGACATAATCGTATGAATGCTATTGTGATTATGTGTATGGGTATGGGTGAAGATTTCGTCCTAGGAAACAATGTTTACATTCGTTTAAAGGAAGTACATTCATGAACTTGTTTTATGAATCGAAAGGGAAATCACTAGTCTTATTGGTATTGTTATTCATTGCATATCTTTGGATTACCAATATGTGTGAGTTAGTAAAACCAGTCACAATGCCTGACTTATGTATTGGTATATGACTTTTATTAGTGCAACAGATCCTAAGTAATCACCTAAGATGGTATGATCGATATTTGTAATTGGTGTGACCGATCCTAGTAATTGGTGTAACCGATCCTAGTAATTGGTGTGACCGATCACAAAAGAGTGTGTAATCGATCCTTGTAATTAGTGTAACCGGTCCTGGTAATTGGTATAACCGATCCTGGTAACTGGTGTGACCGATCACAAGTAATACCATGAGAATATGGTAACCGGTCCTGGTAATTGATGTAACCGATCCTGGTAACTGATATAACCGGTCCCAGTAACCATATTAAGGTAGAACCGATCCTTGTGTCTTGTAGAACCGTAAACCCATGATTAGTGTTTGATATTTGATCAATCACATAGTTCTTGGAAATCAGTTGAACCAGTTCTAAACTTGTTTGGAAGTGTGGTATAATCGGTTCCAAGATTGTAAATATGAAAAAGGATTTACAAAGAAATAAGATGTCGACATACTTTGAACATGCTCAGTAACTCTTATCTTTTATTGTTCAAAGATATTCCTTAATAACTCAAGGAGATCCCGGTCCGAAATAAGTTGAGAATCTTTTAATTAAGGTTATTAAATTTATATGCTTTTAATTACCAGCAATTAAAATGCATATCTCTGGAAAATAAAAATTGGTAATGTGCATTTACTAATTGGAGATTTATAGTAGGATTTCGGTTAAATTTGGATAGAGTATTTCCAGGAATTATGAAAACCGATTTTGGAAATATTGCATATCTTAAGAATATTTCGGTTTTGGAAATTCCTTGGTGTCCAAACTTCCTTGGTCTATAAATACCCAAGTTTGCATTTCGAGCAAACTATCCTAAGAGCCAGCAAAACTACCTTATTGTGTTGTTACTGGTGGAGCCGTCTATTCGGAGGGGAAAGTACCCTAATTAGGCGAAA
Organism: Papaver atlanticum; assembly: GCA_023531105.1. Taxonomy (NCBI): domain Eukaryota; kingdom Viridiplantae; phylum Streptophyta; class Magnoliopsida; order Ranunculales; family Papaveraceae; genus Papaver; species Papaver atlanticum. Next base: position 4,642,099 of record JAJJMB010000948.1, read on the forward strand.
TCTCTTACGACCGCTCGTTTAAAGACTTTTGTGGGATCAAGAAGCATTACGAGTACCGTTGGTGGGAAACTAGATAATTGCAGTATTATTAGTTTTCGATTTGATTTGATTGACTAAAGGTTGTTGAACTTTGATTGCACCTAGTTTGTTTATTCTTGAGAATCTTCTCTTCTGATATAAGATTCACTTAAACTAGATTGAAGTATCGACGGGATCTTTAGAACTGTTTGTAGATCTAAAGACGTCTTGTGATAATCCATTGTTAACAGACTCCGTTCTGTGCGTGATTGATCACAAGAGATTCAAGTTGTGGTGTGCAGGTGTTTATTGAAGATTTAAGAAGATTTGAAGACAAAGAAGATTTCTTATTGGTTTCATAATCTTTGGTGTGCAAAAAACTTGATCGGCTGGGATCCAACTATAATCAGTTTATGTTGATAGAATTGATTGATTAGTTGCGTAGATCGGCATCAATATTTAGTATCTTAGCAGATCCTATTATTGATTGCAAAATCTAAACTCTGCTATTTTGGTAGTTGTTGGATAGTCTAAACCCGACAAAGGAGTTTATTGGATTAAACAGAAAAGCCTTTGTCTAACTCATATCACTGAGATTGAATAGAGTTGTTACCGAATAGATTTGTTGTTCCTTTACTGTTTGGAATACGAACCAAAGGAATTGTTCCAGTGCGTGCACTTATTGAATGTCGGAAGCGCGGGGATACTGAAGAAACTAGGTGAACTATAGGTTTAGTTGCTTGGTCTCAACTATACGAAGTTGGTGTGATTTTGTATAGCGTCTTAATTCTGAGAGTATTCAATTCATGACTAGGTCCCGGGGTTTTTCTGCATTTGCGGTTTCCTCGTTAACAAAATATTGATGTGTCATTTACTTTTGTTTTCCGCAATTATAATTGTTGTTATTATAATTTAAAGTAAATTACACAAACGTTAACTCTGTATTACTTGATAGTGATCCTATAGAGTTTGGTTAAGTCCGAACCTATTATCAAGTAATCACACTTTGATTTTTGTATCGTCTCGATCTCGTATCCATAGACGATCACACAAAGTGTGAATACCGATTCGTTGTATTATCTCGACTCAGTCCATAGACAATCACTTTCGGTAAGAGGACTTATAGGTGGAAAAGTTTAAGATTGTGGTGTATTTGGGTACCCATGTCTTTTCAGCTGGGAACTTGACCTTTACATCCATTTATAAAAGCTTCTTTCTCTTCTTATGCAGTCTTCCTTGAGTGGTTCCTCCCTATTAAACCATAAGTCTTCAACTTATGGTAAGATCATAGTGTCGTCGCCGTCAACATCTAGTAATGGTGGTTCAAAAAACTTCAAGTATTCGGCATTTATAACCGAGTTCATTCCTAGATAAGGTGGTAAATCCAGAAAGCATTGTCACCAATCTGATCGAGAATACGAAACAGTCCATATCTCAATGGCTTCTACTTCTTACATTCCCCCTTTAGTCGTTCCTTACCTAATTTTAACCATACCAAGTCACCAATATCGAAATTACAAGGCACGAGATGCTTGTCATGTTTTGCTTTGTATTTGGCTTGTGACTTCTTTAAATGTGCTTCAACAGTCGCGTGAATCTGATATATCTTCTCCAAGAACTTATGTGACTTTTGTCGTTCACTTCCTTCCTTCCCCCCCC
>JAJJMB010000948.1:4643875-4677628 GCA_023531105.1 Papaver atlanticum
CCCCCCCCCATTAAGGTGTCACTAGAAAATACTATATCGAAAGGGCCAGGTGGTAAGTAACCATAGCACGTCTCGAAAGGAGATTTCCCCCAAAGAACTGTGAACTGCTCTAGTGAAAGCAAATTGTAGATATGGTAAACTCTCATCCCAAGTTTTAGGATGCTTATATCCCCTTCACATGTGAACCATAGTCCTGTCGACCACTTCTGTTTGTCCGTCTGTTGTAATCTTCTTCCACCTAGTGTCCATCATCTTCCATGAAGAATCCCAAAAGTGACTAAGGAATCGACTATCCCTATCAGAAATAATCGAAGTAGGTAAACCAAAATACTTCCGCACATGCTCAAAGAAGAGCTTTGCTGCACCATCTCCCGTCACCGTCTTTGTACATGGAATTAATGCAATCAATTGCTGAATCGGTCGACCACAACGAACAAGTAATCATAACCAGACTTGGTCTTCGGTAACCCACCAAGAAAATCCATACAAATACTCTCCCAAGGCCTTGATGGTACTGGTAATGGTAGATATAACCCACGTTTCCTGTTGGAAGGTTTAGATGTGCTGCACAACTTACACCCTCTAACCAACTTAGCCACATCATCTTGCATCTTTGGCCAAAAGACGTAACAACGAAGGTTAAGAAGAGTTTTATTCATCCCAAAGTATCCAGCAACTCGGGATGTGTGTGCCTCAATCCATCCCAGAGTTTGAACTCGCCTTTTAAACCACTCCTTATACCTTCTAACACCTTCTTGAAGTCTTTTCTAGATGTGTATGACCCTGCATACTCTTGAGGAACAATAGGCTGAATTCTCATGGCCATCATTAATGCTCGGACTGGTGGATGAGACAACATATCAGCCAACTTGTTTGTTACTCCCTTCTCGTACTTAATGAGAATGTTGAAAGTCGTCAATTAAGACATCCACTTCATGTGTCGGGCTTGTTGTAGCTTCGTCTGTGCATGTAGATACTCCAATGGTTTGTGATCTGAATGTACCACTACTTCTTTACCTAAGAGATACACTCGCCAATGCTTGATACATTGATATAGCATAAAATTCTTTGTATTAAGGTGCGTAGTTCTTTATAGCACCTGAAAATAATTTTGAATAGTGAAAAAGTGGGGGTCTAACAACCTCACCCAATATTTCGCTTAGCAATCTGTATGGACTAACTCCAATATACTTTTAAGAGAATCAACTAGACAGTCAGACTCAATCTTAATAAAAAGTATATCAAAGAGTTATATCTCAAATTCTCGATTCGATCCCCACTCAAACAAATAGAAATCTGCGAGCCTGATTGAATACAAGAGAAATAACTTGAACGGTACCAAAGACCAATGTTAAAAGATCAATCAATTTCAATCAACAACCAAAGGTTGGATTTACCAATTGATCGATTCAACGCACAACCTGTGATATTTTAATTATATAACAAAATATAATGCGGAAAAGAAATAACGCAGACACCAGAAGTTTTGTTAACGAGGAAACCGCAAATGCAGAAAAACCTCGGGACCTAGTCCAGACTGAACACACACTGTATTAAGCCACTACAGACACTAGCCTACTACAAACTAACTTCGGTATGAACTGTAGTTGAAACCCAATCAATCTCACACTGATCCAAGGTACAGTTGCGCTCCTTACGTCTTTGATACCAGTAGGATACTACGCACTTGATTCCCTTTAGTTGATCTCACCCACAACTAAGAGTTGCTACGACCCAAACTCGAAGACTTTAATAAGCAAATCTGTCTCACATAGAAAAGTCTACAGGAATAGATAAATCTGTCTCCCACAGAAATACCTATGAGTTTTGTTCCGTCTTTTGATAAATCAAGGTGAACAGGAACCAATTGATATACCGGACTTATATTCCCAAAGAACAACCTAAAAATATCAATCACCTCACAATAATCTTAATCGACTAACGAAACAAGATATTGTGGAATCACAAACGATGAGACGAAGGTGTTTGTGACTACTTTTATATCTTTCCTATCGGAGATATAAATCTCAATCCAATCTTATGATTGCACTCAATCACGATAGAAACAACAAGATCAGATCACGCAACTACAAATAAAATAGTTGGATCTGGCTTCACAATCCCAATGAAGTCTTTAAGTCGTTAACCTACAGGGTCTCGAGAGAAACCTAAAGTTAAAGGAGAATCGACTCTAGCTTATACAACTAGTATCACACAGGAGGTGTGGGGATTAGGTTTCCCAGTTGCTAGAGTTCTCCTTTATATAGTCTTCAAGTCAGGGTTTGCAATCTAAGTTACCTTGGTAACAAAGTATTCAATATTCACCGTTGGATTAAAACCTGATTAGATTCAAGCTAATATCTTTCAACCGTTAGATCGAACTTATCTTGTTATACACAAATGAAATGTAACTTCATTAGGTTTGAGTAACCGTACCTAAACGTGTACACCTTGTTGGTTCAACAATAGTTAACCAATGGTTAGCCATATGAGCACTTTCATATCAACCTTATTCATCTTCACCATAACTAGTTCAAATGACTCAAATGAACTAGTTAAAGAGTTGTTAAATTGCTTAGATCTCATAGAAGTATACAAGACACAATCGAAGAAAAATTGGTTTTGATTCACTCGAATCGATTCATGAACATTATAGCCACGGTTTGTAAAGATTGCATTCCTTAATATATATAAATGTTTTAGTTCATGAATAAACCGATTTTAGAAAGTAACCTACCTAAGTATGCTAACAGGTACGCGTACTTAAGTAACCGGATTGAGTTTGTTTTCACTTCCAAACTCCAGCAGAAATTCACAGACGTGAACTTTCCGCCAATACGCATACGGGTACGCATACTGTCCTGGGTTTCCAACAATCGCCAGTACGCGTACGTACACATACTTTGGGTTCCCGGTTTTGGAATTGTACACAAATGTGAAAACACACTATGCTTATATCCAAAGACGGTTACATGTTCTAAACTCTCATTTCAATCATTGAAACATTCTTAGAGGATGTTATATAGTTATTATTCACAAACTATTTTTCATCAAAGCGATTTTCAAGATATTGAAATAATCAACATGACTTTCGTCACGAGTAAAGATGAACTTGGCCAAAGCGAAATCTTACCAACACAAATTTCGAGAAATAGATAAGCGAGATAAACTCGGCTCGAAATAGCAAATGTGTATAATCGAAGTCTATATAGCAATACGACTTTTGTCTCAAGATAGGAGATAGAATAGATAGACTTTTGAGTGATAGATAAGTTCAAGTCTCCACATACCTTTTTGTCGATGAAGTTCCACCAGTTCCTTGAGTAGTTCTTCTTCTTTGCATGATGAACGTAGTGGAGTCTAGAGCTCAACTACACTTACTATCCTAGTCCGAGACTTAGCTATAAGTAGACTAGAAATCAATACTTATAGTTTTGGCAACTAAACTTGACAAACAAGCTTGAGATAGCAACGCTTGCGAGTTCGACCGAGCAATGCTCTAACAAATAGTACTCCACTTGTTTACCATCCTGTAACAACACTCCTCCCATTGCATAGTTAGAAGCGTCGGTTCAACTTCAAAATTACGTTGTAAGTTAGGTAATGCCAACACCGGTGTTTCTGAAATCTTCCTTTTTAGTAACTTAAAAGCGTCTTCATGGGTTTTCTTCCATTCAAAATTTGCCTTAGATCCCGTCAAACCATGTAATGGTCCTGCAATAGTCAAAAAATGTTGGATAAACTTACGCAAGTATGTGCAAGCCCCTAAGAAACTCATGATTTCAGTTACAGTACTAGGTCTAGGACACTTAGTGATCACTTCAACCTTCCTTGGATCAATCTTCCGTTGTCCACCACAAACAATGAATCCGAGATACATCAACTCCTCCTTTACAAACTCACACTTCTTTCCGTTCAATTTCAGTTGGCCTTCATTTAACATTTTAAACACCTTTTCAACGTGAACGAGATGCTCTTCCCAAGTTCTGTTGTATACTAGAATATTATCTCGTTCATTGTTTGTCCACCACAAACAATGAACGAGATGCTCTTCTCAAGTTCTGCTGTATACTAGAATATCATCTAAGTAAGCAAGCACAAAATATTCTATAAAAGGTCGTAACAAATCATTCATTAAACACATAAACGTCGCTGGAACGTTACAAAAACCAAAAGGCATCACCAACTATTCGAACAAGCCTTGTTTGGTTTTGAAATCAGTTTTCCATGTATCATATTCTTGGACTCTCACTTGGTGGTAACCAGATTTGAAATCTTACTTTGTAAAGACTTGAGCTTTTTCCAACTGATCCATCATATCGTCTATCTTAGGTAGAGGGTAACGATTCTTAATAGTGATCTTGTTCAATGCTCTATAGTCAATACACATACGCCAGCCTCTATCACCGCACTTGGCACTATCATTCCTAATTCTAGAAGTTCCTGGACTTGTTTCTTGATCTCATCAGATTCCTCTATGGACGTGTGGTAAAGACCTACATTAGGTAGATAACTCTCCCCGGTCAACATGATCTCATGCTCCACACTCCTCTTTGGCGGTAAACCCGTGACATATGAAAATAAATCCTTATATTTCAACTTCAACCTTTCTAGGTCGCTTTCTTGTTGTGCAGTCAAGATTATCAAAAAAACTCTACTCGGCTTCTCCTCAAGAGAGCGGATCACAAGGAGAATGAACTTTGTGTTTGCATTCACCAACCGCTTAGCCTGAGTGGCTGTGATCAAGCTCAATTTCATATTTAGACATGACACTGTAATTAATTTATAATATATGCGGTATACAATGGGATTAATAAAATAATCTTTAGCTGTTGATTAATAGTTTAAAAAAACAAAGGAAGAAGGCGATAAGAGGTGGAGGTGGGTGGTGGGAGTGAGGGCGGAGAAGGAAGATCGAGAAAAAAATAAGAAGAATAAAAAAGGAAAGCTACTGGATAGATTCTAAATTTTTAAGCAATAATTAGCCCAGTTTATAAAGTGGGCCCAACAAAAAAATATGTTATAAATCAAAATTACGTGAACACGGGCCTAAGAGCATCTCCAATAGAAGGTGGAAGATTTATTTTTTAATGACACGTAGGATTTTAGACCTTCAATTAAAACAAATTCATCTCCAACAGTAGGTCCTATAAAACAGGAGGGATGAAATATTAATTTTGAAGGTTTTAAAGAAAGTCTTATTTAGACCTTCACAATGACCTCCATGTCATATTTTTTATTTTTAATAATTAATTAAAATATGATTAAACGGTTAAGATTTCATCACACAAGATAGTTTATTATTTACGGGGTCCTATTTTTTCTCTATGTGAAAATCCTCCTTAATAAGGGTCTTAATAAAAAATCCACGTAGGATTTTTAACATCCACTATTGGAGATGCTCTAAGGAACTTTCAAAGAAAAATAGAATTACAATCATGTTGGGAGATATATTTCAAAGTTATTTTCCACAACAATAAATTTCTAGAAAACAAAAATTTACTGAGGATTCTAAAAATCAAATCCTGACTATTCTAAAAATCAAACTCTAGCAACATGTAACGATAACAAGCATAAATCATATATAAGGCACAATTGGTTAAAAAAACAAGAGAGAGAGAAAATACAGAATCGACATGGATACATTTTATAATCGAGAAAGAATATCAATATGCAAATAAAGTATTATGGCCCTAGAATTTAAAGGTTATTTCAGTTCTGGGGTAGATGACATTCAAGAGCTATAACTCATATAGTAGGCAAGGCACACTTATTTTTAAAAGAACACGTAATTGGGGGATATGCTAATAAGACAAAAATGAGGATTTAAATAAAGGTTAATTGGCTTTTGGTACTTACATTTTGTCCAAAGTTAGTGTTTGGTCTAACATTTGTCCAACTTAGTGCTTGGAACCTGGACTTCACGTTGACTCCGGCTGACTCTGTTAAATCTATTTTTAATTAATTTTAATTAACATTATTAGTTAATAGATTATGCATTTACGAAACTACCCTTCATTTTGTTAATTATTCACATCAAATATTTGCACCCATCACTTTTTCTCTCTCAAGTCTTATCCTACTTCGTTACCTCATCAGCATCATATCGCCGCCACCATTACAAACTAGGTCAGAGTTTAGACGCAGTTAAGAACTACCAGTACCATTGTTCATTTTTGTGGTTCTTGCTGTTTATTTTCCCCCACATAAATTTCCATTCCTCTTCTTTCGTGAGTTTCTTCTCTTGAGAGAGAAATTCAGGAGTCCTTTTACCTCTCCAATTAATCATTTAAATCGATTCAATCAGTTCTCAAATTCTTATTGTCAACATATCTTAACTTATAAATTCCTTGTTCCTTTTCTCGGATTTTATTCTTTCGCACACAGATCTTATCTGTCTGAATTTCACTTAGAAAAACATACTGTATCTTATCTTGTTACGATTACTTCAATTTATTATCATGGCCATTCTAATGACTATTTCTTACTCTGGTTACCGAGCACAAAACTTGGCTTCATCCGCTGGAATTCGTACAGGAGGAAATTAATTCTAGATTGTTTCATGAGTTGGGCAATCTCGAAATTTTATATCCAACTCTTGATCTCCAACTACACAATAACCTGGAAGAAATGCGGTGAAAACCAGTGCCAAGTTTAACGCCAATAGTTGGAATTGACAAACATATCAATTGATTTTTAGGTTTTGATTTGTAAGTGTTAGAAATGAATCTGTTTGATTAGGTTTTAGTTGAGTTTGATCGGGTTTTGGTTTAATCAGTTTGATTAGGGTATAATGTTCCTAATTCAGATTTGCAAATGATTTTACACGTTCATAAATGGGTTTGCAGAGTCGTGGAGGCAATCGGTGAGGTTGGAAAGTCGTGAATGGAGAAGAAAGATGAAGTAGAAATTAGTTAGGTCAAAAGGGAATATATCTTGGATCATGACCGTAGGCTTGGTGGGTGCATCTTAGTGGTTAGATGCTAGACCCACAACAGGGATATTTTTGTAAACTCAAACAATTTATTTAAGAAAATTAATTGAAATCTAGTCAGTAACAGTCAACATAAGTCAACGTAAAGTCCAGGTACCAAGCACTAAGTTGGACAAATCTTAGACCAAACACTAACAATGGCCAAAATGTATACACCAAAAACTAAATAACCCTTTAAATAATAATTCGCAAGTACTCCATATCCATATATTTTATATAATTCCTAATTTACCCCTCACTAATCATATTTAGTAGTTAATCATGCTTAGTTAAGTTAATAGATTAGTTTGATAATGATTAGTACAAATCATTATCATTGAATTTGTTCATGCAACAACATTAAATCAAGATATTTATGATCATGAAGGTTTAGATGAAGAACCAACCCAGGAAAGTAAACAAGTTGAACATACAAGTGCGCTGAATACTCATGTATAGTTATTAATGTATTGAAATTTGATTCTTTTTCATTAAATTCACCATTGTTATTCCTGAAAAACTCAGTGTCTGCCTGGTAAAAGTATGAATACCATGTCGGCAGCGACCTTCATACTTTCACTATGCCGACACACAATATCCCCCAAATTTGAAATTGTAGTCTGCATTTTATATGTAAAGAGTGCTCATTAAGTACACTGCTGGCACAGAATGTCCGTTATCGAGCATGCCGGTAGTGGCGACGGCATAGTACGTTGCTTAACTTGCTATGCCGGCACATGATACAAATTTCCCATAAACTTGATCCTTTTCACTTGGCTATCGGCATTCATAGATTTTTATCTTTCAATTATTTTGCCTATCTCCCAATTGCATGTTCTTTTAAAACTTTCCTACAATTTTCCTAGAAGTTATGTTTTATATTTATATTTTTGCAATTGAAGAAACTTTTAGTCTGGTATTGATATTTTTTTCTCAACAAATAATAATGAGGGCATTGACTGGGCGAGAAAAAATAATTAAAAATCTTTTTCTCCATAGTTTCTTCTATATTGTTAAAGATAATCAATCAAAGAGGTTGAGCCTCGGCTGCAGACCGGGTTGATGCCTAGTAAGTCTTTTATTTAAAACTGAATATACTAACCATTAATCTTTCCGGCAATGGCTTCAACAGAATATGAAACACCACCCATACGTAACAAGCATAAAACGAGAGCTACAACCATACGAATATAAGTGAAATTGGACATCCATTGTTGCTTTAAGAAATTACCCATTTTCATATTTGATTTTTTTCTTTTCACTGCTTGATTGGTGCAATGAATTTATAATGGGCTTAATAGCACAAATGAATTACAATAGGAATATTCGATGATTTCTTCATTTACTTATAGATGTTCATAATCTAATTACAATAGGATTTCATACATGGTAATTAAATCAGCCAGATTCTCTAAATTAGGTCATTAATTCCCTCTCATCATAGACCAATCATGTGCATTGTATTCTTTCCTTTTTGGCTATTTTTGGTTATTGTAGTGCTAGACTAACCAGGATTTATCCCGTAAAAGCCCCCAAGAAATGAGGTACTCAGGGTAGTCGCTCTACCATTATGATCATAGAAGTGTGGGACTATCATTCATATTTGTCGGTGTAAACTTCAGGATTTTCTCAAAGTACACATATAGTTATTTTTTTGAACGATCTTTCGGGGACAATGGTTTTTCTTAGGGGGCAACAGGAAACACAGGTTGCTAACGCTTGGAGACTTACTCTGGTCATAGCTTGTAAAGTTACTACAATTATAAGGGGTGTCCTAAAGTTACAAAATGACTAAGCTACCTTTTTATTAAACATTATTTATTATTTAATTTTTATTTCCGTTTTTTTATTTCGTTTTTTTATTAAAAAAATTTTATTTCCATATTTTCAGATGGACCAAGTTGACCTTAATTAATTAATTAACAAAATTAGCATGGGCGGATGTATGCACAGACTTCCCCTGGCTAAGCCAGGGGTGGTGAATCAAAGGATTTTTTTTTTTTTTGGGGGTAGTAAATGATAGCCCAGATTCCTCAAGCTCTGTTACAATTGCTGTCAATCCAGGGTAGAAATCTTTTGTCAAGCCCGGGTAAAGTTTTATTTGATGTAGTAATTAAAAAGTGTTCATTTGAATTGAATATTTCGTCTTCGGATCATTATTCCACTTCAAGTTTTCAGTTATCTAAATTCATGTGGATGTTAAACGTAAAAACATGTATATTTGTGATGGAAAGTGAAACTACTCCTTTCTTTGAGTTGCCTTTATGTGTTTGTGAAAATGTTTAAGAGAGGTAAATGATATAATACTTCTTGTTTTTGGTTGTGAATATCTCTTCAATTATGAGAATGATGGTCTCCTTTGCCTCAAAGAGTTAGATTGCAGGGATTTAAAACTAGGATCATAGGGTGGGTGAGCTCTAAGGTCTTTTTTGACTAATTTGCTACGATATCATGGTTTCTTGCTCAATCCCAAGAAAGTTTTGCACTGCTGTTCTTATCATGCTTTACTTTTGTACAAGATTCTTGACTATTGTACAAGATTTTTTACATAGTTGCTCTAGATGTCCTGAAAATGTGATGCTTTGCGGTTTCCTTATTGTGTTTCAGTGGAAATCATTTGTTGAATGGTTGCCCCAACTGAACTTTTCGCTTATCTCACTTCAGATAAATAGAAGAATGGAATTTGTATTTGTAAGTCACAGCTTCGTGGGTGGGAAAATCGGGCATTAGAAGGTTCTTTTCTTAAGGAGTGCAGGCTTGTCAAGTGTAAAAACCCCACGGTAAATTCTGTTTTTATAGTCTTGTAAAATACTATTCCAGTAAGTTATTGTGGTGTTTTCAATGCCTGAAATCAGGCTCTCTTCTTTGTTTCAATGGAACCCATTACCAAGTTAATTAAATTACACCAAACAAAGTTGCCGAAGAACAATGCTGGCATGATGCAATTGTTAAATTAACCTGGTTAAATATTTACTGCACAAACTTCAAACATCTTGTAGATATAGTTTCTTTCGCTAGTACTTTGAGATTAATCTCATTCAATTATTTTTAGAAGCTGCTGCAAAAATGCTAGAAACACTAGTCCACCCTTGAAAAGTGTCAAAACGGGACATGATATACGATTTTGCTGTTAGGACTTCAAATGTTCTTTTAATAAGGTAATTTTTTTTATTTTTTTTCATCACAAATTTTTTATTTTTTACAAGTGCACATAATTTTTTTTCCAAGCCCCCAAGTCTTAAATTCTGGTTCCGCCACTGAAAATTAGTGTTAATCTTTAATTACAAGGGAGTGGGTCGGTAACCTCGCAACAAGCTGAGCACCAACCTCTTTCTGAATGACAAGCCCAATTCTGTGAAAAACAAAATTACTAATTTTATCATAGAAATCCTGACTGGCTATGCAACACCTCAATCTCTTCAGAGAAAACACCATGTCCTCCCCAAACTCGCCAAGGGTAGAGAAAGCTAAAACACCCAAATCATATTTTTGAATTTATTTTTTTAAATATTTTTTAATTTTATGTAGTTGGTTTGGCTAGGACAAAAAAAAACTAATCTAGTCGAACTTAAGGTTCGGCTAGGAGAGAAAAAATAAAACGTAGCCGAACTACATGAACAGAAGTTCGGCTAGGGGAAAATGTGAGCTAACCGAACTAAACATATGGGTTTACACTTTATAGAGAAGAGTTCGCCTAAGGAAAAAAAAACTTGCGAACTAACCGAACTCTGCATTTGGTGTTCTGTGCAAAAGTTCAGTTACAAAAAAAAAATCGTACTAGCCGAAGTGTTTTTTGTGTTCTTGGTTTCAGAAAGTTCGGTTACCAAACTAAGATCTTTTTGAAACTTCTACTAACCGAACTTGTTATTGTATCTTCCATCTTCGCCCTATTTTGATGATTACTATTCAATTTTTTCAATCAAAAATGAATTAAAAGTAATGGATTTGTGGGATATTTACTACTCATTTTTGATGTTTAATACTCAAAGCTAATGAAATAAAATAATTTAAAAAAAAATTAAAAAAAAGAGTTCTTTGGCAATCAAATACTTCGATGCAGTGAAAAAAGATTTACTTAGGCTTAGTTTGGTATTGTTGCGGCTTTTGTAAAAGCACTTCTTTTTTCTTTTTTTTCTTTTTTTTGAAGCATGAAATCTTGATTGATAATTAAAAAGGAATTACATGTGGAAATGTTGTTCCCCTGGTCTCATTTAATATATTTTGTTTCAAGAAATCGGGAACCATGTATTCCCATGTTTTAGTTTGCAAAACTCCCTGTTGACTATTATCCGCCACATGATTAGCGAGAGTGTCCGCTGCCTGGTTTGCTTCCCGGTAATTGTGAGTAATTTTGAATTGAGAATTTCTTCCAGTCTTTTGGTGATCTCAACAATCATGTCTTCAGGTACCATGGAGGATCCGCCAGTTTCTTGATGAAATGGACTAGGGTCTTCGAGTCTGATTCAATGTAGATTTTAGTCCATTGGTAAAGTATAACCGTTCTTAGTGTCGTGAGTAATGCCCATGTTTCTGCCAGCAGTGCTGTTGTGATCCCCAAAGGTTGGGCCATTGCAACAATAATTGTGGTTGTCGAATCTCTGTAAATGAAACCTCCACCCGCGGGTCCCGGGTGGCCGCGGGCAGCTCCATCAGTGTTGATTTTGATCCAATGCGGTTCTGGTGGTTTCCATCCAACTTGAATACTTCTGGTCATCTGGGGTGACAAAGTGTCAGGTGTTGTAGCAGTCATGCCGGCAATGGTGGAGGTAGCACTGAATTTGCCCAATTGTATTCCTGATGCATATGGTTTGCTAATTTGACTATATCAGCAGGAGGTTTATGTTTTCTTCCATATATCAGATCGTTCCTGGCTAACCAAAGTGCCCACAAGATGAAGCAAAAATAAGTTGTTGCAGGAGTAGATTGTTTGAGTTGTAGTAGTTGGTTGATGTGGTTAACGGGGGAGGTCTTTGATGGTGAAAGGTATGTTCCGCTTCATGATGGTTGAAGAGAAGGTCCCAAGCTTCTCTGGCGAACCGGCAGGTGAGAAGGATATGTTCAGCTGTTTCTGGGAATAAATTACATCTAGGACATATGTCGGAGGTAGTAAGGTGAATTTTATGTAATAGAGTGAAGGTAGGTAAGCCTTCGTTAATAGTTTTCCACAAGAAAAGATGTATTTTTGGGGGACATTTTAATGTCCAGATGTGTGTGGAGGGTTGTAGCTGATTTATAGTAGGGTTGGAAATGGAATGGTGAGTGAGCATACGGTACCCGGAGCTAACTGTATATTTTCCAGATTTTGTGTAAGGCCACACAATTTTGTCTGGGGGACCATCTTGCGGAAGGTGGATGTTAAAAATCCAGAGCCTAGCCGATTGTGGAAGTTGTGATAATCGGTCATGGATCCAAGAGTTTGAGGTTTCATCTATAAGGTCAGAAACTAAAGGAAAATTCTTGCATTGGTTTTGATTTAGAGGGGGGTGATCCGGTATCCAATTAGAGTTGGTCAGGATTGAGTTTCATGTGCCAATTTTATGAAAAATATGTGGTGTGATATAAGGAAGAAGGGAATTGAGTTGTTTCCAAAGTGGACTAGCCGAGTTTGGAGGGGGTTGGTTGGATTATAGAAAAGGTTCTTGGTTGAAATATTTTTCTATGCACATTGATGTATAAATTGAATCAGGCTGATCATGAATTTGCCAGACTCGTTTGAGTAAAAGTGCTTTATTGTGGTCTAAGCTTTTCCTAATTCCTAATCCCCCCTCGGCTATGGGTTTCGACAGTTTATCCCATCCCATAGGGTGTAGCTTTTTGATAGATGCATCATGGCCTCAGAAAAAATTCCTAGTAATTTTGTCTACTTCCTTATGAACTTGCACCGGCAAAGATTAGTCTGCATAATGTGGTTTGCAGTAGGTAATAAAGAGGTTTTAATGAGTACTAACCTTCCTTTTTGGTTGAGACATTTTGTTTTCCATCCTTTTGCTTTGCGAGCCATTCTTTGAAGTAGTGGTCGGAAAATATGTGCTGATGTTCTTCCACTTTTGAATTGGACTCCCAAGTACAATGGTGGTGTTGATGTAGCTGGAATGTCGAAAACGCCTTGGATTTCACTGATGACATTGGGGTCAAGTCGTGGATGATGAATTATATGAGATTTGCTGGGGTTGATGTGTTGTCCAGCTGCGTCGGAATAAGCATCAAGTTGTTTGAGATGGGTGCAATGTTGTCTGGATGCTTTGAATGTTAGCAAATGACAACAAAAAAATAAATAATCAAAGTTGTCTGGAATAAGCATCAAGTAGACGTTTGGTAAAATATTAATCAAAGTTAAAGCTGATTAAAAAAAACTATCGGATTCAACCATTGTTGTTGTAGCAAATGACAAAAACAGACATATCTCTGAAAATAGTTTCATTCAATTTTATTAGATTTAAAAATAAATAAATTTTTTACTATTAAATATAAATGTATATAATACTAAATTAATAATTGTCACTATTATTATGATTGTTAAAAATAAATTATTTTAATTAACTGTATTTTTAGTATGTATATATAATTTTCAAACAAAAAATGAAACTAAAATTAAGTAATTATTTAATTTAAAAAATAAAATTTAAAATATATATATATGGTAAATAAATTTAAGGGTAACTTTTGCCATTATAAGATAAAATAGGGATAAAAAAAGATAAATTAAGCATTAATTTTACCTGGCTTGATTGGGGTATACCCAGATTAATTGGGGTATATCTAATGAGACAAAACCCAGGTCATTTAGAAGTAAAACATGCCACCCCTTAACCATGTATTTTCTAAATGGCTAATATACCCTTGTTTAATTAACACTAAAAAAATCTGATTAGGTTAATTAATTGAGTTTAGATGAATTAATTAAGTAGATTAAAACTTATGAATTTAAGTTATGAAATTTTGTTTTTGATTGAACTCATGTGGGAAGATTTTTGATGAAAAAAAATTGTTTTGAGAAATTTTTTTGCAACGGAAATGAAAACATACTACCCAAACACTTCTAAAAAGGGGATCGCAAAGCTGATGTATGAAATCATACTCAGAATTAAAGAAGAAATCAACACTTTCAGTTCTGAAACTATGAAAAGTCGGCAGGGTCGACGAATGAAGAAAATGCCGACTAGCTTTGGCCGGCAAGGTCGATGAATGAAGAAGATGCCGACTTTATTATTTTTGACACACAGGAG
The DNA here is from genome assembly GCA_023531105.1 of Papaver atlanticum. Lineage (NCBI taxonomy): Eukaryota > Viridiplantae > Streptophyta > Magnoliopsida > Ranunculales > Papaveraceae > Papaver > Papaver atlanticum. Next base: position 4,658,075 of record JAJJMB010000948.1, read on the forward strand.
ACTGTTGTAAATGTTTCACTAGTCGGTATCTTATTGATTTTTTACCTTGCCGGCTACCTTATAGTCGGCAAGGTCGACAAAAAATACCTTGTCGACTATAGGATTGTTGACATACAGAGAAAGGCGTTACAAATGCATGATTAGTCGGCAAGGTATTAATTTCATAACCTGCCGACTAAACTATAGTCGGCAAGGTATAAGGATACATTCCGTGCCGACCTTGTAAATGCTAATTTCAGAGTTGAAAAGTCAGCAAGGTCGACAAAAAAAATAACCTACCGACTAATACTAGTCGGCAAGATCACCAAAAAAACACCCTACCGACTTTTGTAAAAATATGGGATCATACGGGATTTGAGATTGGGTATGATTTTGTACCCAATCTCAAATCCCGTAGCCATTTTTTTTTTTGGTTTTGTTTTGATTTTGGATTTTTTTTTAGTTTTGTTTTGATTTTCGATTTCATCACAGATGAACCTCATAGGGTGAATTGGTTTTGAAAATTTTAAAAACCAAGTTTCAGTCGGCAGGGTATTGATAGCAAGGGTAATTTGGTCTTTTAACATATTTTAGACACCCCTTAACACACTACCTTGGATGGGAACAAAATGGGTATACCCCAATTAATCTGGGTATACCCCAATTTGGCCAGGTAATTTTAGGTGGGACCAAAGCTTATGCTTTTGTAGCTTTTAAAAGCTCCTCCTCCCCAGATTTTAAAAATTGAGGAATTTGGGAAGTGCTTGGGTAAGAAGCACTTTAAAAAAAAATTTACCAAACACTAATTTCAAAAATTATTGACATATATAGGTTTTGAAAGTGCTTTTGGGAAAAGAAAAGCATTACCAAACCCAGCCTTAATCGGTTTATTATGACTGAGAGTGATTCAGCCCTGTGGCAGAGTAACAGGATCAAACATGCGCAAGACTATTTGTTGGCCATTCCGATTGATGGGCTTAATCAAAAGCCTCAACATTTTAGAGCTGCATCTTGCGCTATAGATTTGGGATCCCTCTTTTCGAAGAAGGAGACATGTGCTCCAGTTGTGGCAGGGAAATGGATATTTTTGGAGATCATGCCTTGCACTGCTTGCATGGAGTTGGGCTCAAGTATAGACATGACCTGGTTCATGACACCTTTGCCGACATTCGTTATCGTGCGGGTGTCCCTGCTGGGAAAGAAGTGGATTTGGGTCTCCTATCAGATACTTGCTTGGCTTTGAGACCTGCGGATATATTAGTGTACAACTGGGACAATGAGCACGATGTGTGTACGGATATCACGGTTGTTTCTCCCTTCACAGATGGTGGGGTGCGCACCTTTGTTCCCAGTGAAGCAGTTGATGATGCTGTCGCTCGGAAAAGAACCAAATATTTAGAAAAGTGTACAACTCAAGGTTTTGGTCTTGGAGTGCTGGCTTTGTCTACTTTAGGGGAGTTGGGTAGTGATATTGTGGAGTTTCTAAAAGATTACGCAACTATATGGCTAGCCATGATGCGAATGTCATAATGGGGGATTTTCTTTTCCGTAGGATTGTGGTTGTCATTCAAAAAGGGATTGGAGCCCACCTGTTGCTAGACTTCCTTCTAATTCTTGAAATTCTTCCTATCCTGATGAATAAATTATTTTAAAAGAAAATTTATTAAAATAATAAGAAGGTATGTCTGGTATTAATAGAAATATTTAAATAAGGGGTGTTTCAGTTTACTTCTATATATCCTACTAAAAAAGCAAACCATGGTCCCGGAAAAAAAAATGGTTCATTCTTTTTGTTATTAAAAACTTATGGTGGGTTTGTTTGCAGAATTCATGATTTCGAGGATTTATAATCTCATGGGATTACAAATTCTAGGATTCATGTAAGTTCCTCGTGTGTTTGGTAACTCATTTAAAATTCCCAGGAGTCATAGAATTATCTTGTTTTAAAATCCATATATTGTTTGGTACTACCCTTAGAATCTTAAAATTGTATATATATATATATATATGAGATTTAAAATTAAAAAAAGTGGGTCCATAAATCCCTTGATAAGTTTCCCAGCAAATCTTAGGGGGAGGGATCGGATTCCATATGGACAAGCTGAAAAACTGATTCCCGTTGGAAAAGTGTTTCCAGGGATTTGGGCAACCAAACATAATGAAGGAAACGTAATTCCACCAAATCCCATGGACCCATAAATCCCACCTTTAAAATGAACGATGTTTTGGGGACTACCCCAAAACAGTGGGGGACTATTTTGTGATAGAAATGTCTACCCTATACTTATAAGGGGTGTCCTAAAGTGTGGAAATGACTAACCTACCCTTAACCTAATTTAATTTAAAACAAACCTAATAACCACCTATATATATATAACCACCACCTCCTCCCACCACCGCCGCCCACCACCACCGCCCAGCACCTACCACCTCCAACTACTACCACCACCAACCACCACAACCTCTATGTATATAGCTTAATTTAAATTATTAACGAAGATATTCTCACAAACCCATTACTTGTCATTCGTTTTTGGTTGAAGAAATGAGAAGTAATCATCAAAATGAGTTGAAAATGAAAGTTGCAGAGAGAAGTTCGGCTAAGAATTATATGAAACAGTTTGTCGAACTAGCCGAACTCAGCTTTAATGGAGTTTTTTCTTTCAGAAAAAAGTTCGGTTACCTCGCAAAAAAATAAATCCCAGTTGAACTTTTAGTTCGGTTACGTCGCAACTTTTTTTCGTTTTTTTCCTAACCGAATTTTTAGTTCAGTTTTGTCTCAATTTTTTTCTACTAACCGAACTTTTTTCTAAAAACCAATATATTGAGTTCGGTTACGTCGAGAGAAAAAATTCCCAGCCGAACTTTTAGTTCGGTTACGTCGCAACTTTCTTTTTCCTAGCCGAACTTTTCTCTGAAAGCAAAAACTCCATTAAAGCTGAGTTCGGCTACCTGTGTCTTCAGAACCATTAGCCGAACTACACTTGCAGATGAGTTCGGCTACCTGTTCTTCAGATGTCGTAGCCGAACTTCATTTCCATGGTCGAAATCAGTTTATAAATTTCTCATTTTTTCGAAAGTTTTTGTCAATTCAAGCAACATTAACTAAATTTGAAGTATACCTAAGTACCCAAAACCCTCATTTCGAAATCAACCATCTTAAAAACCGAACTACAAGTTTGGTGTTGACAGATCAAAGTTCGGTTACCACATAGAAATTGCGAAGTAACCGAACTATATTTTATCAAAGTTCGGTTACCTATATAAATTTATCGACTAAACCGAACTCAATTTTTTCATATAAATAAGGAGTTCGGTTACGTTTTTTTTTTTGCGAGCTTACCGAACTACATAGTTCGGCTACCTAAAAAATCCTAATTGGCCGAACTGTTCTTCATATTGAAAGTTCGGTTACCAAAATCTAGGGTTTTCAAAATTTCTCCTAGCCGAAATCTCTACTGTAACAACCATTTTCAATGGTTTTTGATGATTTCTAATCGATTTCTTCAACAAAAAACGATTCAAAGGAATGGGTATGAAGGAAATTACCTGCGGATTTTCATTTTAATCGAATCGGACTTCTTGGTTGATGTTGGAGAAGAAGAAGAAGAAGAAGAAGAAGAAGAAGAAGAAGAAGAAGAAGAAGGAGGAGGAGGAGGAGGAGGAGGAGGAAATTAACTAATTTAATTACCAAGGGTAAATTTGGTATTAAATTTTTTTTGGATAAGGGGTAACCCAAAACTACTTCAAATGTCCACCCCAAAAATGAAGGAGTAATCCCCACCTTTTTTGAGTAGTCCCCAAAACATCATTCTTTAAAATTCTACATCCAAATCCAAACCAACCATTACAAAAATATGTGGTTAAGGCTTTATAACAGTATATTTGGTGGGCTATGTTATCCTCGTTTTTATTAGGAAAGCCGAGCCCAACATGTACTCTGATTAGGCATCCCTTTTCTATGTGGCCATTGTGGCGATATTCCACCACCACAAAAACTAGCCGTTAAGGCGTTAACCATCAAATGTTACCATCTACTGCGGTTAATGTGTCCAGCAACCACTGCAATTCCCAGCAGCCATCCCCAAACCCCAATGTAATTACTAGTTCGAATCACATTACCTCACAATCACAGATTCACATCAAAATAGCCTTCGAATCACAGACAAGACAATGACTCTCATATCAAAGGCAATTACACCATTCAACATTTCAGGTTTCGCATACAAACACAAACCATCCCGTAACTACAACTGCTATCAGAGTTACCCTGACATCCAAAATAATTAACTGTTCAGTAGATCTTATAAGTATCAAAAGTTTCTTTCAGTTACAAAAAAATATTCAGCCATTGTTTGATTGGCTCCATTTAACACACTCAGATACAACTCCGTCCACCAAGTTTTAATTCATTCTCTAGATAAGCTAACCACCGTTTAATATGACTGTACTGTTCATCATTCGCTGTTCCCCACTCCGCAATCTTGCTAAAGCTTGAACAAAGCTCATTACGACGCACGCTTTCAATGTCATTCCCCAAACAATTAAAACTCACTTTAACTTTTGAGTAGGATCTCTTCACATCCTTTCTCCATCTCCTTAGGATGTACTTATCTGGAAGCAACCGTACATCATTATGGATTAGTACATTAACTGCATGCCTACAAAGTATGCCTTGAAACTCAAACATTTGACAACTGCAGTGAACAGCACAATCACGTTCATCAAATGAGACGGTAAAGGTCATTCTTTTATTAAAATCCTCTAGCCACACATCCTCCCGTATGACATATCTCTTAACCATGGGCCCCTCCTCAATCTGCAAAAAATCGCAATACATCTTGCCGATCACTTCAACTTGGAACTCCTTAAATTTCGAAATGGTGTACACTCCTTGAACTTGCTTCTCTATTGGATATGAAGTCACAGTGGGTATCAATTTCGAAAATGACTCGGCGTCATCCTTCATCTCTTTTACCACCTTCTTCCTTAGTGCAGATTCATACTGTTCTACAAATTCCTTTAAGGTTGTCTTTGACTGGATGCATCCATCAAAGAATGGCTTCATGCTTTCATTTTGCTGAGCGGTGGACATCCCTGCCCAAAAGGTGTTTTTTACAAAACATGGTACCCAGAGATGCCTCTGGTTGTATAGTTCACTCAGCCAGTTGCACTCTTCCAATCCATATTTTCCCACCACCTCATTCCAACGTTGTTCAAAATTATCCTGACTTTGTGTATCAAAGACTGCATCTTTCAAAGCCACAGAAATAGCTTGATGCTCTCCGAACTTGCCTAACTTGTCAAGAAGCTTCTTCATCACATGCCACAGACACCACCTGTGCTTTGTTTGAGGAAAAATGATCTCAATCGCATTCTGCATTGCACTGTCTTGGTCAGTTACTATTCCTTGAGGAGCACACCCGGACATGCATGCAAGCCACTTACTAAATATCCAAACAAAAGTTTGTGCATCTTCATTTGAAATCAATCCACACCCAAGTAAGAGTGACTGACCATGGTGATTCACCCCGACAAAGGATATGAATGGTAAGTCATACTTGTTTGCCAAACATGTGGTGTCAAACATTACAACCTCACCAAACTCCTTGTAGACTTCTCGACTTCTACCATCTGCCCAAAATACATTCTTCGGACGATCTTCATGGTTTAATTCTACATCAAAGTAGAAACCTATGTTTTCTGCAACCATCTTTGAAAAAAATGTCATAAGTGCTTGTGCATCTCCTTTGCAGAGTTGTAGACGTCTTAATTGCTCAATCATATTTCCACTGTCCTTTTCGTTTCCACCAGCCTCATTCACAGATGAAGTAGAAATCTTGTCCCCTCCTCTATCCTTGCATTTGGGTTTCCTATGGTATTGCACGAACCGAGATATGTTAGGGTTTAACTCATGATTATGCTCAAGAGCGAGTACAGAAATCTCCCATCCTCCAACCATATTTAACCTTGCTGATAATCTAGCCTTGCACCCACTCCGCATGCTCACATGGGGTCTCAAGGGGTTTCGAGCTGTAGTTTTAGGAGTCCCTTCTCGAGCACAGCAAAATGTCACACTTCTAAGATTCCCTTCTACATTCTTCCTGTTTGATTTCTTCTTCACTGAAAATCCCATACGTTTACCATAATTCTTATAGCATTCAAACATTTCTTCTATCCCATCAAACGTCAACCCAATTTTCGGCTCACTCTCTGCATTTCCATGCAATTCACCAGATACCACCCTTGTTTCTTTGGTGACAGCTTTATCAGCAAAAACTGCCACTACTGTCACATCATTAGCTGAAGAAACAGACACCCCCTCCATCTCTGAAACAAGAAAAATCAATTACCAAAAATCAAAACAGCATAGCCAAGCACAACCGATCATCACATGAGTTAAACAACGTATTAAGATTTCTCATGGTATGATCAATTTCATATTGAATTTCAGGTTGTGAATTTAGTTTGCCCTAATTTTTGATAATCATTGATCCCAACAACAATTTCTAAACCTAACATGAACTACTTTATTTTGAAGGACATAGAATGAAAGTGAGTAAAGAAGAAATGAGGTACCTTTATTCAGCAATGTGATTCAGAAAGAAATTTCCCACCCTGGAAAAACCAAACAGTCTGTAGTAAGCCTGGGTTGTTAGAAGAAGCTAGGATTTGTCAATATCAGACATTATCTCTTCTTCTTCTTGAATTTAAGTTTTTAGAAGAATTAGTATTACTTCTCAATTTACATGATTCATTTATATACCCAACAATTTACAAGCTTTTCGGTTGTATATATTTCTCTCGCTGGAGAAGAAAAAGAAGAAATGAGTTATGCACAAGACAGGGGATTCCTGTGGGTTCTACCAAAAAAAAAATATGGAGAAAACTCGATAGGCCTCGTGGCAGTTCTCACTTTATACGGTATTTCATTCCGGAGAGTATTCACTAGTGTCACTTGCTTGCATTCGCATAAATTTGCATTTCGCACTCGATCGGACTTGCACTAGCCTTGGCATTTGCTAAAATTATTCGCATTCACCGTGACACAGAATTAACATCATCCTGTGATCATAGGCCTCCTCCAAGGATGTTAATGGGGTACAAATTTACTGGGAGGATAACAGATCCATACAGGACAAAATAGTCCTGAATTGAACATTCTTCAGTAAACTGGTTTCCCTATTAGCAATGTTGCTCTTCCAAGACAACTTTGTTTATGTACGGGATCCTGATTTATGAGTGTTTTTTTGTTCAATGGCGGAACTAAGAATTGAGTATGACAGGGGCTTGACAACTTAGTTGGGCTAGATAATTTTACTTGGCCGGGTATAAGCGTGTAAAAGAGACCTGAGACTTGTGTTTTTTTTTTATGGTGCATGGAAGCTCTAAAAATTTATCTAAGTTAGAGTGTCTTTGATGATGTATAAGCTCTAAAATATGGATGATACGTTGAAAAAATATCTAAAATAATCATAAAAGTGTGACTTTATTAAGAAATTTCTTAATATGGTTTTGTTGAGATCTGTTAGGAATTTTTCCTTAAGAAAATGGAGTAAATTTTTGATGGGGGCAACTTTTGATGGGGGCGTGAGTGATAAATAAAATTTTGCCATCTGTTTTTTCAGTTGACCATCTCTTCCGGATTAAAAGGGATGATTATTATAAGAAAGGGTATTTTCGGATTTCAAATCGACATTAAAAATGTAAACCAGTGTAGCCAATTTATGCCTCTTGTTGTTCTTCTCTTTTTCTTTTTTTTGATATGCTAGACACAGACACTAAGGACTCGACATCCTAACTATGCGTGGTAAAGCTTTACCAACGACATCTTGACTCAAAAGACTATTTACAACATCTGGTGCAGTGTGCAACCATTGACCTTCAAGAACCTTTTTACTTGCTGATTTTGCAAGGCAATCAATAACTCCATTGGCTTCACTGTATTGATGAACAAACATAACACTTGTGAACTTTGTCTTCACCAGATTTATATCTTCAACAAGACCTTGCAACCTCCATGGGGGTTTGCTCTTCGCTTCGCAGAGCTGGATGGTGTAGGTAGAATCGCTCTCGACCTCCAACTTTTGAATACCCATATCAACAAAATCTGGCTAATATAATTACCGTATATGATATCCTATTGTTATTAAATCCTGAAAATTCACACAAAGAAAGAAATCAGCGAACAATCTTATAGTAATTAATCCAGCCTATTTAATTTTTACTACCAAGTCCATTATAAATCAATCTGTTGCACTAATCAAGCAGTGAAAAAGAACAGAAAAATCAAATTTGAAAACGGGAACTTCCTCGAAGCGACAATAGGTGTCCAATTTCAATACTGCTCATTTGGTCGTAGCTCTTGTGTTATGCTTGTTATTTTTGGGTGGTTTCTCTTACTCGGCTGAAGTTGTTGCAGGCAAGATCAGTGGTTGGTACATTTATTTTTAAAGAACTGAACGTTTTGATTTGTAATTTCTTGTGATGCCAATTTGATTTCTTGTTCTCATATGTGCCATAAAATTTGATCCTAACAAATAACTAATGAAAGATTCTCGTGCGGTTATGCAGATGGTGAAGCAACAACAAGAAAAGTTATAAACAGTAAATGCACCATTGTAATAGAAGGTTATTGTGTAAATGATCAACATTGTGCTACTCATTGCAGATAATTGAAATATTCTGGCGGCAAATGTTTACCAAATGATATAGATGACGAGCCACTAGGAATTTGTTGTTGTTTAAACTAGAGTTTGTTTGATCTTCACATGCATGAAAAATAGGGAATGTATATTATATTTGCTTTGGAAGAACATATAACAAACAACTAAATAAATGAAAAAATGTTCAAACTATTATAGCGTGGTCTTGTTATCGAGTATATCACTGGTATGTGGTTTTTTTTATTATTATTCCAGAATAAAATGGCATAATAATAAATTAATTTGGTAGAATCAAGTATACGGGCTGCGAAAATGCAACACACATTCAAGAAAAGAAAGAGGATCACATTTGTTTTATGTTTTAAACAAAATAAAAACTATTATAACCAATTAACTGGAAAATAAAATGCTAAAAGATGGAGTCACATTTGTAATTCTTCACAATCATACTAATCCTTCGTCCTCCTTTGGTACACTATATTGAGGAGGATGCTTTCATTGGAGATTTCTCTGTTAGAAAAGTTTATGACAAGCTGACAGATGTTTATGACGACTGTAATTTTATAAGGCTACTAGATTGTAAGTCGATACTTCTAAAATTTCTTTCATTGGCTGTGACTGTATGCATCATTTAATTCCTACTATAAGCATATATGTTGCAACATAGAGGAATTACACTAGGTTCCAAACTTTGCAGTAAGGAAATAAAGACTAGTGGCCATCTAATCTTGCATTGCGAATGGGTAACAATTTGTGGCACCATTTTTATTCTTCTTGGCACACTAAGTGGGTTCCGGATGACAGTTTTGAGAATCAGATGAGAGGTTGGAGAACTTGTAAGATCAATTTTAGGCAAATCGTTTTTTGGGGAGTCATGCCTTATGCAATCATGTACAAGTTGTGGAAATAAAAAAAACTACCACGTCCGTGGAGGGCAATATAAAAAAATGTTATATTGATACCGATAAAAAAAATCGCCCATTTGTGGTGTTTTATTGATACCGATAATGGTTTTGAAGCTTTTTTCTTTAAACTTCCAGTTTGAAACATCGGTGACCCTAATAATTAATATTACTTATTAATATTCAACCTAATGAACCAGAGAAATAAAATGTTCAAGTATCAAACCTTTTTTAAAAACAAAGTTTTGAGATGATATTCTTAAATAATAAGTTTCCTTCAACCATGGTTTTACCCATTACACTGATATCCATATCCTCTCCTTTTACTTCATTATTGCCATTTTCTTTTGTAAATTTAATGATTTCATTAGTGATAACTTCATGTTCCAGATAGTTAAACGGCTATTTCTTGGTGGTGGAGGTAAATCGCCTCATAAAAAATGGAAGCATAATTAGAAGACATGTTTATTGAGCTTAGCTTTCCTTATAGACTTAAGTCTCTTTGGTTTAATTTGAATTTCATCGTTGAATGTACAATAAAAAGTAACCACAAACCGATATCTTATTATATTGTGTTTGATTGATAAATTAGGTTTAAATCGAAAAAACTAAGGTTTTATGGCAGTTACAGAGTGAAGTTCGGCTTACAAGTTAAACGAATTATCAGACGAACTACTCGTTGTTCTTCATTTTGAAAGTGTTGATAAACAATTCGGTTAATAATTAAACACGAAAATATACTTCACTTTATGAAGAACAATGCTAACACTACACCAAATTCTGGGATTAGAAACAGAACTAAACTGTTACAAATCGGGGTTGTAACGGCCGTCGCCTGTTTTAAAAGTGGGTGTTACATTTTTTCACAACGGAAATGCAGCCGTTACGAATTCTTGGTTGTAACGGCGTTAGTAACAGCTGAGGGCCATTACGAAATGACACGTGGTAACAGCTGAGGGTCGTTACGAATTTTTTGTAACAACGTGGTCGTAACATCCTCGAGCCGTTACTACGTGGCACATTAGTAACGTGCTCGATCCGTTACTACGTGGAAAGTTGAAACAGTTGCTAGCCATTACGAATTTTTTGTAACATAAAAAAAATATACTGCCAGTCAGCCTTGACCTGGTTAAAATTAGTCAATATTGACTAATTTTAACTAGGTCAAGGCTGACTGGCAGTTCATTTTCTGTCGGAAATAAGCCGGAATTCTAAATTCAATACCTGCATACATTCATCATCCACACTCAACATCAATTTCTTCAATCTGTTCATATCACATTCATTCAATTCATATCAGATTTATATTACAAAAGAATTGAACAGATATAAATTACAAAATAACTGAAATTTCTCTAAGTACCAAACTTTTTTTTTTTTTGGTTAAGTATCAAATTTCTAAGGGAATACATGGAAGGTCCCAAATTTCTAAGGGAACACATAGAAACTTACTAACTGCCTACAAAACTTGAATACATGGAACTTACAAATCTTAGCTGCTTTGTTCTCCACCCTTTCTGATGAAATAGAGCATCATTCAAATAACCGCAACTAAGCTTTATATCCTTTGCAGGCTTGCTTTGTTGAAAGCTTGGGCATCAGAAAACTCGATGTAGGCAATCTGCAAAATACAACAGGCAGCATTATTATGACAACATTGACAAGTAAATTGGAAGAAATAATGTTCAAAAAACGCAGTTCACGTAAATGCAAACAAGCAATAATTACATAGGTGTAACACCAATTTGTTTTGTTTATTAGATGTTGGAAGTAAGGTATACTTAGAGCAGAAGACATACTAGAAGGGAGAAGTTATTGCTGCAGGGAAGTAAGAGAAGTGGAGGAGTATAAAATATGAAATTAGGAAAGGCAACGATACTTAACTAGTTAACTGCAACTAGGTAAGATGAAGCTTCATAACTTGGCACTCTCTTTGTCTTTCATATAGATTCTGCCAGGCAATCAATGCAATTGGTTCTGCAACAAACCAAAGTCTATAAGCTCTCTCACCAGGTAATACATGTGAAGTATACAAGATGATGCCAAGTATACAAGTGAAGTACCTACCATGTAATCTAGCAGGTACACATGTTGATGCCAACCCCCTCGCAAGTATAAACTGAAGGTCAAAACCACACATTATAAGCAATCTCTAAGTTAACTTGAAACAAAAATGAAATTATCAGTGCTCACAGTAGCACTACCTGATATCATGGGTTCAGGAGTGAGAACAACATTTCCGATTGTCATCCTATTTCTTTAAGCTCCAAAACACCAGTATCCACTCCAACTGCTTCTGAAAGGATTTAGAAACATACATTAGATGCATTACAAATAAACTATAGTTCAGAAGGAGACAAGTATTCAGTATACCCTGCATCATAAGATGCCATTAAGCCAAGGTAGTAAAAATTAGTACAAGTGGTTAAATTTCCAAAAGCATCCGTAGTACATGAGAAAGAGAACTTGGAACCACTTGCTAAAGGAAATAATTTACATAAGTAAAGAAGTTTAGCATCTTTACTTGAAATAGATGGAAACATCCTCCTCCTCAGTAAATGTACTTTCAGCTGGAAAAATCCATAAGCTTCATAAGTTGGCACTATCTTTGGTCCTGCAACCAACCAAAGATAATAAGCTCTCTCACCAGAACTGAGTACACAATTGTAAGAAACAGAAAATCAATCAAGTATACAAGTGAAGTACTTACCTGGTAATCTAGAAGGTACACAAGTTGATCCCAACCCCACTGCAGTTCACTTCCCACCAGCGCAATACCTCGCAAGTATAAACTGAGTGTCAAATCCACAAATTTAAACTTAATAATACAAGTATAACCAAGTGAAGTACTTACCAGGGATTGATATTTCCCCAGCTGGCTACTACTGCTTCAACTGACCTTGTGTGAAGTCCCTGTGCATTCGCATATAACATAACAAAAACCACCTACATATATATACAATAAAATGATGAACTTAAAGAAAATATCCATTCATAAGCCGGTTTGTGTTCACATATGTAGAAAAAGTTACATTGGACCAAAAAAGTTGCTTCAGGTAAAGCTCTTCTTATGCACAACTACATAAAAGTATCCATATCAGTCACCACACACAAAAGTGTGAACCGCCAAAAAAAATCAAAAGAAATCCTAAATACTTTTTATGCACAGCTGCATAAGAGTATGCGCATCAGTCAGCATACGTATAAAAGTGTGAACTACCAAAAAAATCAAAAAAAGATCTTAAATACTTTTTATGCACAACTGCATAAGAGTATGCGCATCAGTCAGCATACGTACAAAAGTTTGAACTGCACAAGTATAACAAAAAGATCCGTATAAGTCAAGGCAGATATTACGCGATGCTCAAAAAGGCTGAGATCTATTAACTCAAAAGGTAAGAGATGGTGCGTCTTTGTTTGAGAGGCACATCTTTGGATGAAGCACATATCCTCCAATTCCAACTTCTCTGAAGGTCGCTGCATACTTGTTAGCTTTCACAGTGATTGCATCTGGCTTAAGAATATCATCGATACATACCTTGGCAAGATGTATAGGTATAGGATCTCCGTGAAACTTATTTGCTAACTCACCAGTATAGAGCTCACCAGTTATAACTACTTCATTCTCGAAGTCCAGTAACGAACAAAGCCGAAAACCACGTACTCTTGATGAAGCTGGTGATGCAGTATTCCCAGCAGGTGAACTTGTCGCACCTGGTGATACAGTATTCCCAACATGTGAACTTGTCGCAGCATGTGAACCTGTTTGAGGTGAAGCAGAAACACTACATGGAGTATGCGAGGCTACATATCTTGAGGTGCTGGGCACGTTCGAGCCAACTGATACTGGAATTGCAGATTTAATTTCATCCACTAGTGACACAATTTCATAAAGCTATCAATCAGAACACCCACCTTGACACCTATTTCTTCCACCATCCCACCAAGACCACCCTCCTTGGCTTTCAGTTCAGTTACCTTGTGACGTGCTGGAGCAGAAAGATTGATTTGCGTACGAGATATAGGACCAACAGAACGAACCCGTCCTCTAGAATCCTGCCCAAAAGCTTTATTCATTGCACTAGGTTCTTCTACTGGAAGACCTGCATCCTGTTTTTCTTTGATCTCATCTTGGGCCTTCTTGGGCTTCTCCTGTAGTGTTGAGCATAATAACCGAGTAAATTCTAATATCTTAACTACCTAGTACATAGTTTTAAAAGAGTTGAAATAACTGTAAAGTAAAATAACTCACAGCGAACGGCACCGCGCTATGTAAAATAGAACCACCTTCTTGTGTATGAGCTTTAACCCACACATCTTCAGGAGTGATCACTGCATCAGGATTTGCGGCCTCCTAAATTTACAAATACAATGTGAATCATATACTTGTCCATAAGAGGTTGAGGTAAGTTGTGAATATAATCGAGTTAGCGGTAAGTTGTGAATATAACAAAGTTTGAGGTAAGTTGCGAATATACGTACCAGTTCAGCTCTCACCAAAGCATGAGGTTTGAGACCACTACAATGTGTGTAGCCATATTCTTCTATTTTCCTCTTATGCTCAATTCTACTTTGCTTTGCCTTTTCTTCTCTTTCATTTTCGCAAAATTTTATCAAATCCTCTGATTTGACACTTGGTAGAACATTTAGAATCCTTTCTTCATGAGTAGGGAGCACATCATAGTAGGCAAGGCGTAACTCAGACTTGAATCTCCTCCATGGACTAGCACCGTCCTTAAGAATATTTTCCTTTAATGTCTCAGGTATATCAAATTCATCCTGGAAAGATAGAAAAAATTAATGCCTTACTGATTTGCAACAATCATAAAAGAAGTTAAATGACGAGTGAACAAAAATCATGTCTTGGGTAAGTATTGTACCTTAAGGGTTTTCCAAATATCATCCTTATACTTTGGAGCCACAACATCCCAACTTTTGTATGAAATATGCACATGTGTACGAGCCAAGGCGCCTCTCCGGTGACCTAATGTTGTTGCGTTCCTGGAAACTGGTTGTCCATATTTATTGACCTCTACTGCTGCCATACCCTGTGAAATACCAATGATTAACAGAACAGAGCTAAAAAAGAGCATCCACGTTATCAAAAGAAGCTACCTAACTACTCAAAAATAAGTGATCAAACAGATAAAACCAAACAATTCATGAAAAGATAGAAGTCATTGACTATATTGATGGATAAGATAAAACACATCTCATCTATTTCAGTTCAAACTACGGAATCAATAATGAGCAACTTTTCTAAATTCTCATTGTCTGTAAGAACTGACTGATAAGATGTAGGAACTTCAAATTTATCAACTGAAGACGTTAACCCCTGTCGTGAGTGCAACACTACGAACCATCCCTCTTCAATAAGATCCTTTGAGTAGAACACTTGAGTAGCTTCAGACGCAAGGATAAACGGCTCATCGACCACTCTATTTATGCTTTTCATCTTCGACAAGTTGACCTTTACAACCTTTACAACTGCATCAACTTTGTAAGCATTCTTATCTCCAACACTAACCCAATCACAGTAAAAAACAGTTTCTTCAAATTCAATATAGTTCAAGTTGATTATCTCTTTAATGACGCCATAATAAGTTATTTCTGCTTCCTCGGTCGACTTCGCTTGTAATCTTGTAACAACTTTCATTGACACACCGTTGTTCTGTGATACATTCTTCACCCCAAAACTTAGTTTGCTAAAAGTAAACCCATTGACTTGGTATTTCTTATATGATTGTGCCTGGAAGAGTGGTCCTTGCACGAGTCTCCAAAGTGTTGAATCAGTTTCTTTGGTTTTTAATAACTGTTATACAGCATAGCAGAGTCAGTATCACAGCCAAAATCATAACAAGTTGTATTCAAACCACTACTGAAAGCTTTACAGTAATATATTACCTCATCGCGCAACCATAGATGAAAACTCTTTGAGGTCTGACCATTAGACGTGTCACCGTTAATATAAGAATCATACTTCCTATAGCCAATACCAATTCAAAGACTATCAGATGATGCAAACATAATAATCAGACAACAACTCAATGTTAACTAACAAAAACATTCTACTAAAATGCACTAAGTCACCATCATGCTACTAGACTCTAACATGGATATTTTCATTTCTGCCGAGGAGGACTAAACAGAATTCAGACTTGAATAGACATAAAAGAGTTAAGTAAAAGTTACCTTTGCCAGTCATCTATTCCAACATACTTAGATAGGATCCAGTTGCGGCACTGTTCAAATTGTGCTTGAGTCAGAGTAATACTCATTCCAGAACTAAGAGGCATTTCATCGGCACCATCACAGTCATCATCCAAAAAAGCCTGCCGAGTATGTTTATGAGTACCATCACCATCATCTGACACGTCCTCCATAAGGTATAAGCTAGCTTCTCGCAGTGCATACCCTCTTGCAATGCACCCCTCAATGTACCTTTTATTACGCACCAATCCTTTAAAACCTTTCATTAACCTACAAGAAAAGTTAACAGATCAGCAAGGATGATTAATAGTTCAATAATACTAATTCTCAACTTAAAAATTAAACAACAAAGTAAGGGGTTATATTTACCTCTCAAAGGGGTACATCCACCTAAATCTGACCGGACTGCAAATTAAAGCTTCATCAGCCAGATGAATCATCAGGTGGATACTAATAACAAAAAAAGATGGAGGAAAATATTTTTCCATTACGCACATTGCTTCCACCAGACTACCTTTGCGCACAAAATGTTGAAAAATATACTAATACGGAGAAGAGAAACTCGCAGATCTTTAGGTAATGAGGTCGCAGTATGAACTAGCAATGGAAACAAAGATTGCATCATTACATGGTAATCGTGCGACTTGAAATTCTTCAACTCCGGTGGACTAATGCTCACGCAGTTGCGAAGATTGGAACAGAAGCTAGAAGGCACCCTCAAGTTCTTCAGCACTGTACAAAAAGATACTTTTTCATCTTTTGTTAAGGCAAACGATCCATCTTCCATTGTTGTTTTACCAGTTGCACTATCCTCTTTCACCCATAACCGCTTTTTAATACTCACAGCTTCCATGTCTTTACGTGCATTTACACCATCTTTTGACTTACTATTACCCATGAGAGTGTTAACAATATGCTCAGTTATGTTCTTTTCTGTATGCATAACATATGTACAATGACGGACTGTGTTCGATCCCCAATTCGGCAAATCATGAAGTATGGACTTTCGAGAAAATAACGAGTGGTCAGAAAGATCTTCATCGGCAACCTGTTGCAAACTATCCACTTCTGCTCCTCTTTTACGTTTCTTTGCTGGTGGTTTACCCTTACCCTGTTTACTTTTCATATCTTTCACCATCTCTTGAACTTGCAATCCTGTTAGTGGTCATGGAGCTTTACCATCTTCTACCCCTCCACTAAAATTTGTTTTGTCATATGTACTTGTGTTTGGATGGCAGCCATCTTCGGTGTCCCATATAACATATCTTCTTACTATACGGCAGCCACTCTGAAACTGTTTCTTCACCACAGGTAGGACACGCATAATACCCATGAGTCACACATCCAGATAGAGTCCCCAATGCCAGAAAATCATGAATGACCCATAACAACCTTGCTTTCAACAGAAATTCAGAGTTAGTGAAGCTGTCGAATGTCATAACACCATCATTCCATAACTCTTTCAACTCCTCTATCAATGGATGTAAGTAAACATCAATATCTTTACCTGGTGCTCTCGGACCTGATATCAACAAACATAACATGGAGAATTCGCGCTTCATACACATCGAAGGAGGAAGGTTGTACAGACACATTATCACCGGCCAACAGCTGTAATTCAGACCAAAGCATCCATTTGGGTTGAAGCCGTCAGTTGCTATCCCAAGAGTAACATTCCATGCTTCCTTAGCAAATTCAGGACAGAAATTATCCACACACCGCCAAGCTGTAGAATCCACCGGATGACGCATGACATTAACATCTTTCTGTACTCTAGAATGCCAAAACATTGCCTCTGCTATCCATGGTATACTATAAAGTCTTTTCAGCCTTGCAATTATCGAAAAATGCCTTAATGTCTTTTGCGCAACATGTGTAAGTTTTCTCTCATCATTAAAAACTCTTACGCACCGAGGTTCTTGACATACAGGACACTTCACCAATGAACTATTATCATTCCAATAAAGTATATTGTCATTTACACAAGCATCATAAGTCACATAATCCATCCCCAGCTCTTTAATAATCTTCTTGATATCTAGATACTTACATGGCAGGGTGTTACCTTTGGAAAGCAACTCTATCATCAATTTTAATATTGCGGTAACACCATTGTCTGAAATTCCATACCGAGTCTTTATGTTGTTCACCATTATCGCAGCGTACATTACTGACTTTCCATTAGGACATGAAGGATATAATGGTTCTCTTGCCTTATCAGCCGCTGATCTCTTTTTCTGACCATACCTGCTGGTTCCAACATTCTCATCCAACCCTGCTGTAACATTCTTATCAACACCTGCTGTAATATTCTCATCAACACCTGCTTCTACATTCTCATCCATCCTTGCCCTAACATTCTCATCCACATCTGTGGTAATATTCTCAATCAAACCTGTTGTAACCTCATCATTATCTGCTACACATTCAGTTGTAGTGTTATCCTTATGTGTTAATTGTTCTGCTTGTACTGAACTTTCCCCATGATAGCGTCATGATGTGTACACCTCATGAATACCATTTTTGAGCAAATGCAATGAGATCTCACTCAGTGTAACTAAACCTTTACCATTCATACAACATCGACAAGGGCATGAAAATAAATGACTCACACCACCATTATTCTTGGAAAACTCTATGAATGACTTCACACCATGTCTGTATTCTAAAGACTTACGAGGACACTTCATCCATTTCTTGATCACATCAGATGACAAATTACCCTTAAAATTGATATTTAACAGAATCAAATAAAATCACTTAGTCCTAGTGGTAGGTTTGCCGAAGCCCTTGAGGTTAGCAACAGAAACATCCTCTCAAAGAGGAGAGAATGAGCTATAAGTAGCTTTTATAAATCACCACTAGGACTGTTATCATCATGCTCACATAGTACATAAAACCAGACTTATTTATACAAAACTTAACATGAGTACATAAAACCAGACTATTATAATCATGCTAATACCAACTTCTATTATAATCAAGAAAACTACCCTAACTTTAGTTCATTTAAACTTAAAAAACTACCTTAACATGAAACTAAAGTTCAAATCATGATGAGCATATTTATGGAACATACAAACTGGAATTTAGGTTACTAATAGCTGAACTACAGGGTCTGGTTATTACAGAATCACTGAAGTATATAGCTAAACTACAAAGTAGATGTATCTATCTCACTGAAGTATATACAGTCATCTACTTTGTAGTTTAGCATCTTTTAATACCAATGAATGTATGTCAAGTGGATACCTGACATACAAGTTAATGTTTTTTAAGAAAAAATTATGCTATCTTATCTATCTCATACCTTGGCAAAGCACCAACTTTCGCATCTTGCTTCAGATTCCGTAACCGGTGCTTCTTTTCTGTTTGTCTCTTGGAAAAAGGATCCTCTCCTGGCTCTGCAAAGACCAAGATATAGAACACCATTAGCCAAACTTTTAAAATGTATCGACTTTGAATCTCTTTTGAGGATATAGAACACCAAGATATAGAAAATTATTCAACATTGTGAAGTTATAACCATTGTGAAGAGCTTCACATATCTCTCACGGGTAAGAATTAATATGTTTTCATCATTTCCTGCAATCTCAAGTATATATTGTGTATCTATATATGCTCAACTTAGTATGCTTCAAACAAAATCTGACCACATATTGCATTCAAACATTAAGAAAATATTGTACTGATACCAAATTAGAAGGATTTCTAAATGAGCTGGTGCACTCACTATCTTATGAGTAAGTACATTGCTTAAGAACAAAGCAATTGCCTCGCTCATAAGATAGAGAGTG
>JAJJMB010000948.1:4677638-4690335 GCA_023531105.1 Papaver atlanticum
CATTGCTTAAGAACAAAGCAATTGCCTCGCTCATAAGATAGAGAGTGCTCTAGCTCTCATCAAACCTTCCAAGAAGATATAAGACTTCAGCAAAATCAATCCACATATTGGATCAAAAACTGTCATTTAAACGAAAAGCACAATAAGTACAGCACAAAATGAAGTCAGAACTATGAAGAACTAGGATACTGAGAATATACACAGCACTTGCACTAGTGGATAAAAAAACTATTATAGACTTATAGTATGTAAACATCTATCAAGTGAAGCTAATGATGTCAATTAGCACCAATAACTTATAATCTAGAACTTATTGAAATTAGCTTACAAACTAGAAATTAGCTTATTGATCCCTAAAATAGAAATTAAAATAAAACCCTAAAATCAGTTCAATTTTTCGAAACTTATACCTTCTAAGTCTTCAAAATTATTCAATCTTCAAAGTTCTTCAAACCCTAACAGGAAATCAGAAAAAAAAACAAATCGAATTAGATTTAGAAGATTAACGAAACGAAACTAAGATGAAACAAATCTTATTATATTCACAGATTAACAAATCGAAAAACTAAAAAATAGATGAAATGAAGCCCTAAAAAACAGATCGATTGAAAAACAGATGAAACCCTAAAAATCGAAAAACTTATAATGATTAACACTTACACAGATCGATAATTTCAGGCTATTGAAAAGATTACAAAGATTTCTGTGATGGTTTCTCGACTAATACGATTTCTGTGATGAAACTAGGGTTTCATCGCCAGAGAGGAAAGAAAAGAGGTAGGAGCAGAAGAGAGGAGAAAAAAAAGAAAAGAAAAAGAAAGAAGATGATGAATCCCGATCTGTTATACTGGCACATATCACGTGAATGGCACACTGCATGGGAGGAAATATCCTCTAGTACAACTCACTGTGGGTGGAAACATAATGCCACACATGTGAATGGCACACACACATACTAAAGGTGTTACGAACGAAGTGTGACCAAGCGTGTGAGTGGCACGCCTATAAAAAATTTCGTAACGGTTCAGACTTGTTATGAATTTAAAAAAAATTAGTAACGGCTTCAGCCTGTTACGAAATTTTCGTAACGGGAATTTTGTAACGGCCACAAAGCCGTTACGAATCCGGAAATTTGGTATAGTGTAAGTTCAGTTGTCATGTCTTTTGCTCTAGTCAGCCGAACTTAGGTATGTTTATAAAATTTTAGGTTCGGCTAATAAAATACAGAAAAAAATAGAAAAAAATATTAAACTTTTTTTTCCCAATAACTGAAACAGGTAGTTAACTCAGCTGGTCATCCCCGTTCCTCAAAGGTTTCATGTGCTTCAGGAGGTCCCAGGTTCGAGTTCCCGATGACGTAATATTGCAGAATTTGACATGGAAGGTAGAGTTGGAGTACGTTGGTTGAGCTTAGCTTGTTAAGCTTCCAACTAGTTTCTCGTAATAATATACCCCTTATTCTATATATATAAATTATAAAACTAAAATAATAATAATAAATATTAATGATTCTTCTGATTAGTTATCCTATAAATATTAAAAAATAATAACA
Organism: Papaver atlanticum; assembly: GCA_023531105.1. Taxonomy (NCBI): domain Eukaryota; kingdom Viridiplantae; phylum Streptophyta; class Magnoliopsida; order Ranunculales; family Papaveraceae; genus Papaver; species Papaver atlanticum. The sequence goes on from JAJJMB010000948.1 coordinate 4,679,191, forward strand.
TATTTTTTTTTGAAAAATAAATATATAATTAATTAAAAGAATTCTAAAATAAATAAATGATAAGGGCAATGTTGTCATTATGAAATATGTTGGATAAGGGGTTATTGATTTTACTACATAATGACTCTATTTTGTCCTTACTGAGTACAACGCATATATTTGTGGATTGTTGGTATTTAATTAGAGAGAATTAATGACCAAAATCTTAAAAATCTTGCTAATTTAATTACCGTATATGATATCCTATTGTAATTAAATCCTGAAAATTCACAAAAGGAAAGAAATCAACGAAGCTTAATACACGAGGGACGAGTAGTCCTAGCCGGATTCAACAAAGCTTTCAAAGTAGCCATTTCTGGTACTATCGGAGTATTAGGGATTCTCTCCTCAGTAAAAGGAGAACGTTCAAAATAGGACTCTCCGAAAATCGGACTTTCTAGATTAAGGTAATCGAGACGCTTAGAATTGCTAGGTTTTTCTTTAACAAATCTACCTAGGGCGTCTCTTTTACATTCAGGCATACACAAGAATTTCCCAAATTGGAAGGGTGAGCAATCACAAATCAATGACGACTCAACCAAATCAAACCTATTGATTTCTAGCAAACAAAAAGCATGATGGCTCCACTTATATTGTTTCTAGACCAGCTTCTACTCTTCCAAGAGGCAACTGGGTACAATTTTAGGAAACCTCGTAGGACGATCCGAATAAAGTAAGTCGAAGAGAAGTAGGAGAAGCTCAGAGGATCTTTGATACCCCCACCTCTTTGCCAACGCTTCCCTAGGTTACAAGGCGGCTCTAATCGACTTCCAGTAATCTTCCTGAACTTTGAGCTAGGCTAACAAAATACCCAATACGATCCTTTTGAACGACTTTCCTATAAGCTCGTTACCTTATCGGTCTTGTTCTAGTCAAAATTTTAAGCTTGGGTTCGCGTTCGGTATTGTTTTCCTAAGGCGGGCAAGAAGAGAACGGTGATGAAATCCGAACCCTTATCTTGTATGGACAGGCCTTGCCCTTTACTAGGAAAATAAATGTCTGTATTCAAAACCTCAACATATATGCACCTTAAGGAAGACAGTAACTCGCTGACAGGGCATTCGCGAGTGTTCAGAATCTTACCTCCCGTTCCAGACGGGGGATGAATCAGTTGTAGTCGACTCGGGCCACTGACTCCTGTGTCAGTGTACGAACCCAAGGTGCAGAGACAATATCGTAATTGTCCTCCTTCTCTGCAAACAGTTTTATATTTAAGGGTACCCTTCCGTAGGGTATAAAAATGAAAATAAAAATAATAATGTCCAGAATCCAAAAAGTCCAAAAAGAAAAGAAAAATTACAAAATAATAAAGAAACCCTAATACAGTTTTTTTCTTTTCTAAAATAAACAAAACCCTAAAAAAAAAACTAAAAAAAAAACTAAAATAAAATCGTCTTCTTTTCCGTTCTTTTCGCTTTAATCTTTAGCTCCAAGTCTTTACGAAATCACCAAACTCCTTGGCTCAATTTTTTTCTTTATGTTCCAAAACCTGTAGACAAAAGATAAATACCCAAAAACGTAAAATAGAACAAAATAATAAAAATAAATCTAAAACCCTAAAAACAAGTCCGCGTCGGCGGCGCCAAAAATTGATGTAGTTTTGAAAGTTGTAAATAGTGATAAGTAGAGTTCGTTCAACTCGGACTTGTGAAGACTCGATTCTAGACTTATATTCCGATTAAAATAGCAAATAAACAAAGATGATATCAATATTACGAGAGACCGGGACTTAGGATTCCACCAAACTTCACAATCAATTGGTCCATACGATGATTCATAACAATACTAGCTCTTTTATAAACTCTATTCCTTTGCCAAAAGTAGATTTTATAAAGCATTAGATGTAAATCATAAGCATAGTGCATCAAAATTTCTTAGACTAAGCATACACTATCAAACAAAATCACAAATAATCAGCGAAAATCATAAATCGATTGAAAAGCAATGAAAAAAGTCATAAGAATCAATTATAATTACCATCAATTGTGAAACATGGCTTCCTCCGTCATCCCAGTATTGGGGTTTAGCTCCTCATGGTAAAAGCATGCTCAAAAGATTGATTCATGGCTCAAAAAGTGTTTTTATTGAAGAGAAATAATAATACAGCAAATCTGCAACGCTTTTCTGGTGTTACAAAAATCACCGTTACAATGAAGTGCTGTTAATAAATGATAAATCAGTTCTGTTGTTGAAGAACGACACTCGTCTGCCACTGTTCTGTGTGGGTCAATGTTCTTCGTGTTCTTCAGCAGCAGAACCCGGTTTCCTGCACCTTTGATTTCTCGGCTCTGTCGTGTTCTAAACTTTCCCTAACTTTCGACACCCCTTTTATATGACCCAACCAATCTATTTATATCAAAAAGAGCGACTAAATCTCTCCAAAATCTTCCAAAATCTCTTCCTTTCTCTTCTCGGAAAAGTTGCGGCAATTTCTTGTTTTAGAATTTATACGGGTTTCTGAGCTTTCCTTTTGATTCTAAACTCTTCCTTAGATAGATACCAATCTTTGGGAAGGTTTATAGCACTTTAATCTCTCTAAAATTTCCTAAAACAGGTCACACACGTGACTTTCCATATTTTGCTGTTGAGATAAAAATCCGTCGATTGAGCCCAGTTTAATTGATTTCAACGCCCATATTAGATTCCTACACCCATAAGGAGTCTATCCTATGAAAATCAGAGGTTTAGTCGACCTCAAACTCCTCCAAATCACTACCACCAAAACTGCAAAAAACATGTTTTCTGTTTTGGTTTTGGTTTCCCGACAAAAACAGAATTTGAACGTGAATGGGAAAGGTTACCCATTATCCAGTGGTCGCCCCTTATCCGTTGCTGGAGTCCGCATAACACTCGTCCCTTGGGTTGCATTTATCAACTTTTCGAGCCAATTTCACCGCAAAAGCTTATTTCTCCAAAAACACCTACAAAGAGATAAAATACCAAAATAAGTACAAAAATGGGTACTAACAATATACACAATAGAGATGAAAATAGACACATAAATGCGTCTATCATGAAGCAACAACAAGAAAAGTTATAAACAGTAAATACACCACTATAATAGAAGGTTATTGTGTAAATGATCAACATTGTGCTACTCATTGCAGATCATGAAATATTCTGGCGGCAAATGTTTACCAAATGATATAGATGACGAGCCACTAGGAATTTGTTGTTGTTTAAATTAGAGCTTGTTTGATCTTCACATGCATGAAAAATGGAGAATGTATATCATATTTGCTTTGGAAAACAAATATAACAAACAACTAAATAAATGAAAAACTCTACAAACCGTTATAGCGTGGTCTTGTTATCGAGTATATCACTGGTATGTGAGTTTTTTATTATTATTTATTCCAGAATAAAAGGGCATAATAATAAATTAGTTTGGTAAAATCAAGTATACGGGATGCGAAAATGCAACACACATTTGAGAAAAGAAAGAGGATCACATTTGTTTTATGTTTTAAACAAAATAAAAACTATTATAGCCAATTAACTGTAAAATAAAATGTTAAAAGCTGGAATCACATTTGTAATTCTTCAAAATCATATTAATCCTTCATCCTCCTTTGGTACATTATACTGAGGAGGATGTTTTCATTGGAGATTTCTCTGCTAGAAATTTGTATGACAAGCTGACAGATGTTTCTGACGACTGTAATTTTATAAGGCTACTAGATTGTAAGTTGATACTCTTAAAATTTCTTTCATTGGTTGTGTATGTATGCATCATTTAATTCCTACTAGAAGCATATATGTTGCAACATAGAGGAATTACACTAGGTTCCAAACTTTCCAATAAGGAAATAAAGACTAGTGGCCATCTAATCTTGCATTGCGAATGGGTAACAATTTGTGGCACCATTTTTATTCTTCTTGGCACACTAAGTGGGTTCCGGATGACAGTTTTGAGAATCAGTTGAGAGGTTGGAGAACTTGTAAGATCAATTCTAGGAAAATCGTTTTCTGGGGAGTCATGCCTTATGCAATCATGTTCAAGTTGTGGAAATAAAAAAACTACCACGTCCATGGAGGGCAATATAATAATCAAAATGTTATATTGATACTGATAAAAAAAATCGGCCACTTGTGGTGTTTTATTGATATCGATAATGGTTTTGAAGCTTTTTTCTTTAGACTTCCGGTTTGAAACATCGGTGACCCTAGTAATTAATATTACTTATTAATATTCAACCTAATGAACCAGAGAAATAAAATGTTCAGGTATCAAACTTTTTTTAAAAACAAAGTTTTGAGATGATATTCTTAAATAATGAGTTTCCTTCAACCATGGTTATACCCATTACACTGATATCCATATCCTCTCCTTTTACTTCATTATTTCCATTTTCTTTTGTAAATTTGATTATTTCTTTAGTGATAACATCATGTTCCAGATAGTTAAACGGCTATTTCTTGGTGGTGGAGGAAAATCGCCTCATAGAAAATGGAAGCGTAACTAGAATACATGTTTATTGGGATTGGCTTTCCTTATAGACTTAAGGTCTCTTTGGTTTAATTTGAATTTCATCGCTGAATGTACAATAAAAAGTACCCACAAACTTATATCTTATTATATTGTGTTTAATTGATAAATTAGGTTTAAATCGAAAAAACTAAGGTTTTATGGCAGTTACAGAGTGAAGTTCGGCTTACAAGTGAAATGAATTATCAGACGAACTACTCGTTGTTCTTCATTTTGAAAGTGCCGATGAACAATTCGGATGATAATTAAACACGAAAATGTTAGCCGGACTTCACTTTATGAAGAACAACGCTAAGTTCAGTTGTCATGTCTTTTGCTCTAGTCAGCCGAACTTAGGTATGTTTTTAAAATTTTAGGTTCGGCTGACAAAATACAGAAAAAGATTAGAAAAAAAAAAAAATATTCCAAAAACTGAAACGGGTAGTTAGATCAGCTAGTCATCCCCGTTACTCAAAGGTTTCATGTGATGCAGGAGGTTCCAGGTTCGAGTTCCCGATGACGTAATATTGCAGAATTTGACATGGATGGTAGAGTTGGAGTACGTTGTTGGAGCTTAGCTTGTTAAGCTTCCAATTAGTTTCTTGTAATAATATACCCCTTATTCAATATATATAAATTATAAAACTAAAATAATAATTATAATAACAATCTCAGCCCCCCCCCCCCCCCCCCCCCACCCACCCGCTTCGGCTCCCTTGGTTTGGTTACCCATGAGGCTTGCTGGTAGGCTAGCACAACAACCTGTTCAATTTATGTAGTAGTATGTTGTTGGAGCTTAGCTTGTTAGGCTTCCAACTAGTTAATGTAATACTCTTTATCCAATAATAATAAAAAAAATTAAATGTTTTATAATAATAATAATAAATATTAATGATTCTTCTGATTAGTTATCCTATTAATATTAAAAATAATAATAACATATTTTTCTAAAATAGAAATATAATAATAAATATATAATTAATTAAAAGAATTCTAAAAAAAATGATAAGGGCAATATTGTCATTATGAAATATGTTGGATAAGGGGTTATTGATTTTACTACATAGTGACTCTATTTTGTCCTTACTGAGTACAACGCATATATTTGTGGATTGTTGGCATTTCATGAGAGAGAATTAATGACCCAAATCTTAAAAATCTTGCTAATTTAATTACTGTATATGATATCCTATTGTAATTAAATCCTGAAAATTCACACAAGGAAAGAAATCAGTGAATAATCTTATTGTAATTAATCCAGCCTATTTAATTTTTTCTACCAAGTCCATTATAAATCAATCTGTTGCACTATTCAAGCAATGTAAAAAGAAAAGAAAAATCAAATTTGAAAATGGGCACTTCCTTTAAGCGGCAATTGGTGTCCAATTTCAATACTACTCATTAGGTTGTAGCTCTTGTGTTATGCTTGTTCTTTTTGGGTGGTTTCTCTTACTCGGCTGAAGTTGTTGCAGGCAAGATCAGTGGTTGGTACATTTATTTTTAAAGAACTGAACGTTTTGATTTGTAATTTCTTGTGATGCCAATTTGATTTCTTGTTCTCATGTGAGCTATATAATTTGATTCCTAACAAATAACTAATGAAAGATGCTCATGCGGTTATGCAGATGGTGAAGCAACAACAAGAAAAGTTATAAACAGTAAATGCACCACTGTAATAGAAGGTTATTGTGTAAATGATCAACATTGTGCTACTCATTGCAGATCAATGAAATATTCTGGCGGCAAATGTTTACCAAATGATATAGATGACGAGCCACTAGGAATTTGTTGTTGTTTAAACTAGAGTTTGTTTAATCTTTACATGCATGAAAAATGGGGAATGTATATTATATTTGCTTTGGAAGAAAAAATATAACAAACAACTAAATAAATGAAAAATTGTTCAAACTATTATAGCGTGGTCTTGTTATCGAGTATATCACTGGTATGTTTTTAAAATTTAGGTTTGGCTGACAAAATACATAAAAAATTAGGAAAAAAAATTAAACTTTTTTTTCCCTCCAAAAACTGAAACGGGTAGTTAACTCAGCTGGTCATCCCCGTTCCTCAAAGGTTTCAAGTGCTTCAGGAGGTCACAGGTTCGAGTTCCCGGTGACGTAATATTGCAGAATTTGACATGGAAGGTAGAGTTAGAGTACGTTGTTGTAACCTAGCTTGTTAAGCTTCCAACTAGTTTCTTGTAATAATATACTCTTTATTCAATATATATAAATTATAAAACTAAAATAATAATAATAATAATAATAATAATGCCATCCATGTGGGTAGAATTTTGCTACTCCAAGCCTGTGAAACTGTACTATAATGATGCCATCCTAACTTCTGCTCAAGGTGTGCAACAAGGGGATCCTTTGGGTCCCTTACTTGTTCTCTAGTTTTGTACCCTCTGGTCTGTAAGGTTGCTACTCAATGCGAATTGGAGCTTCATTCCTGGTACCTAGATGACGGGACCATTATAGGCGATACTTTGGAGATTGCCAAGGCCCTAAGCATTATTCAACAGGAAGGTGTTTCCCGTGGTCTCCATCTTAACATTCAGAAAACAGAAGTTTTCTGGCCTTCAGTGGACCCTAGAAGCAGTCAGGTTGGTGTTTTCCCTCGCAACATTGGCAGACCATCTGGTGGTGTTAAGTTACTAGGAGGACCTGTGAGTCTTGATAAACAGTTTTGTAGTGATATCATTTTGGAACGTGTTGACAAGACTGTCCATCTCATGAACGCTTTCAAAAAGCTACAAGACCCTCAAAGTGAACTTCTACTCCTTCGTAACTGCACAGGGTTTCCAAACTGTATTTCACAATGCGAACTACCTGCCCTATGGCCCTACATACAGCTACAGAACGGTTTGATCAACAATTATCTCAATATTTGCGTCATTTAATCACAGGTGATGGTGCAGGTTTTGGGCCAACTCAACTGCGTTTGGCTACACTTCCGATTAAAAACGGTGGCTTAGATGTGTATACCATGGCTGATACCAGCAAATACAGCTTTGTTGCTTCATACATACAGACGCAGAACCTGCAGCAGGTTATCCTAAGCCTTCCATCTGATACAGTTGCGAGCACCAGTTTTCAGCATGCTTCACAAATTTATATGCAAGTTTGTGGTCTGACTTCTACCAATTTCAACTTCAAAGACACTGCCCCCCGTCCTATGCACTCACTGGCAGTTAAGTACTTTGAAGTTATTAAGAAAGAGTTACCCACAAAGTTTTCTTTGACAGAACGTGAAGCTAACTTATAGCAATGCAATAAGATGGAACACGCCATGGACTTTCTTAAAGCCATACCTATCAGTGGTCTTAATCAGACTGTCGGGCCTCGGCAGTTCAGTTCCGTTCTCAAATACAGGTTTTGTATCCCCCCTTTTGCATGTGAAAGTTTGTGTTCCTGCTGTAATAGGCCTATGGATGTATTTGGCGACCATGCATTACACTATGATAATGAAGTCGGCATGAAATTTCGACACGACCTTGTAAGGGACTTCTTCGCAAACATTTGCTATAAGGCTGGCGTCGCTGCCCGTAAAGAGGTCTCTATGAGCTTTTTGTCAAATGTTGGCACATTGAAACCGGCTGACATTCTTGTGTACAATTGGGAAAACGAACAAGATGTGTGTTTCGATGTTACGGGCATGTCTCCTTTCACCAGTGCTGCCACTCGTAGTTTCACTCCAAAACATGCTATCTTGGCTGCCACTGCCCGTAAGCATAACAAGTATCTTGACAAATGCATTACACATGGTTATGGGTTCAGTGTGTTGGCATTTACGACCCTAGGCGAGCTCGGAGATAATACCGTTGTCTTTTTGAAAAGATTAAAGAATTGCCTTGCTAGCTATGATGTTAATTCTAAAGTTGGTGGTTCCCTCTTTCACATAGTAGGCATTGCTATTCAAAAAGGTGTTGGCGCCCAGCTTGTTGCTAGGCTACCCACCAACTCCTTCCTTGTAATCATTGACTCTGTTTGCTTTCAAGTTGGTGCCCAGCTTGTTGCTAGACTACCAGCACGCATCTTGTAATTATTGAATCGGTTTTCATCTTTTAATAAAAGCCCCCTGTGGCATCTTATAATAATAATAATAATAATAAATGCAAAGAAATATGTTGATGCCCAGCTTGTTGCTAGACTGCCAACCCTCCAAATCGACCCTGTGTAATTCTTTATTTCTTTTCTTTATTTAATAAATGCAAAGAAATAAAATAATAATAATAAATATTAATGATTCTTCTGATTAGTTATCCTATTAATATTAAAAAAAATAATAACATATTTTTTCTAAAAAATAAAAATAAAAATTTAATTAATTAAAAGAATTCTAAAAAATAAAATAAGGGCAATATTGTCATTATGAAATATGTTGGATAAGGGGTTATTGATTTTACTACATAGTGACTTTATTTTGTCCTTACTGAGTACAACGCATATATTTGTGGATTGTTGGCATTTCATGAGAGAGAATTAATGACCCAAATCTTAAAAATCTTGCTAATTTAATTATCCTATATGATATCCTATTGTAATTAAATCCTGAAAATTCACACAAGGAAAGAAATCAGCGAATAATCTTATTGTAATTAATCCAGCCTATTTAATTTTTGCTACCAAGTCCATTATAAATCAATTTGTTGCACTAATCAAGCAATGAAAAACGAAAAGAAAAATCAAATTTGAAAATGGGCACTTCCTCGAAGCGACAATTGGTGTCCAGTTTCAATACTGCTCATTTGGTTGTAGCTCTTGTGTTATGCTTCTTCTTTTTGGGTGGTTTCTCTTACTCGGCTGAAGTTGTTGCAGGCAAGATCAGTGGTTGGTACATTTATTTTTAAAGAACTGAATGTTTTGATTTGTAATTTCTTGTGATGCCAATTTGATTTCTTGTTCTCGTGTGAGCTATAAAATTTGATTCCTAACAAATAACTAATGAAAGATGCTCATGTGGTTATGCAGATGGTGAAGCAATAACAAGAAAAGTTATAAACAATAAATGCACCACTATAATAGAAGGTTATTGTGTAAATGATCAACATTGTGCTACTCATTGCAGATTAATGAAATATTCTGGCGGCAAATGTTTACCAAATGATATAGATGATGAGCCACTAGGAATTTGTTGTTGTTTAAATTAGAGCTTGTTTGATCTTCACATGCATGAAAAATGGGGAATTTATATTATATTTGCTTTGGAAGAACAAATATAACAAACAACTAAATAAATGAAAAACTGTTCAAACTGTTATAACGTGGTCTTGTTATCGAGTATATCACTGGTACGTGGGTTATTTTTTTATTTTTTATTCCATAATAAAAGGGCATAATAATAAATTAATTTGGTAAAATCAAGTATACGGGCTGCGAAAATGCAACACACATTTGAGAAAAGAAAGAGGATCACATTTGTTTTATGTTTTAAACAAGATAAAAACTATTATAACCAATTAACTGGAAAATAAAATGCCAAAAGATGGAATCACATTTGTAATTCTTCAAAATCATATAAATCCTTCGTCCTCCTTTGGTACACTATACTAAGGAGGATGCTTTCATTGGAGATTTCTCTGCTATAAAAGTTTATGACAAGCTGACAGATGTTTCTGACGACTGTAATTTTATAAAGCTACTAGATTGTAAGTTGATACTCCTAAAATTTCTTTCATTGGATATGTTTGTATGCTGATAGACGCATTTATGTGTCTATTTTCATCTCTATTGTGTATATTTTTAGTACCCATTTTTGTACTAATGTTGGTATTTTATCCCTTTTGTAGGTATTTTTGGGGAATAAACATTTTTGGGAAAATTGGCTCGAAAAGTTGTTAAAGGCTCCTGGGAGGACACTTGCTATTCGGACTCTCATTTTGGATAAGGGGTAACCCATTTCCAAGCAGCTGCTAAGCACAGACCGGCACTGGATAGGGGGAGGTCAAATTTCTCAAAATTTCAAAACAAAAATTGGCGGGAATTTTCTTTACAGAAAACAGAATTTTTCTGTTTGATTTTTGGACGATTTTTAAGGAGATTCAAGGGCTAATTTTCGTTGGATTAACCCTGTTAATGATAAACAAGTATGGTATGAGCTGTAGAATCGATTAAACAGGGATAGAAATCCGTGTTGGAGCAAAACAGGGAGAATTCATATTTTGAGTTGTTTTCGGTTTACAAAAGAGTTTGTGAAGATTTTACGGCAAGATAGGAGTGTATGGAGTCCTTATTCAGTCCTGAGAGAGTTTGAGAGAGTTTGGAAACCAATTTAACGCGTAAAAAGAAGATTAAAATCCCATAACGTGCGGTGAAGAAAAAACGAAAATATTTGGATTAACTCGAGTAATTTTGGGGTTTGGTGGATATATATAGGTTGATTCGAGTCATATTGAGAAGCAAAAAAGTTTAGGGGAAAGTTTAGAGCCTTAGAAAAGAAAAAAAAATCAACTGGAGTCGATACAGAAATTTTTCTGCTGCTGCAAAGAAGAAGAAGACGAAGAACATTAGACCCTCAGAATCAGTCGCAGAGGAAGACTTATTTTCAGTGACAACGAGGTACGGTCGCATCTTTCTGCAGTCACAGAAGCTCTTCAGCAACAACTCGGACTCCTGTTTTAGACCTTCAGCAACTAC
>JAJJMB010000948.1:4690735-4736672 GCA_023531105.1 Papaver atlanticum
AATTTAAGTCTAAAGTTATCCTTCACAAGTTCGAGCAACGAACCTTTGTACCACTACAACTACAAAACACATCATATGCATCATTTAATTCCTACTAGAAGCATATATGTTACAACACAGAGGAATTACACTAGGTTCCAAACTTTGCAATAAGGAAATAAAGACTAGTGGCCATATAATCTTGCATTGCGAATGGGTAACAATTTGTGGCACTATTTTTCTTCTTCTTGGCACACTAAGTGGGTTCTGGATGACAGTTTTGAGAATCAATTGAGAGGTTGGAGAACTTGTAAGATCAATTCTAGGCAAATCGTTTTCTGGGGAGTCATGCCTTATGCAATCATGTGCAAGTTGTGGAAATAAAAAAACTACCGCGTCCGCGGAGGGCAATATAAGAATCAAAATGTTATATTGATACCTATAAAAAAAATCGCGTACTTGTGGTGTTTTACTGATACTGATAATGGTTTTGAACCTTTTTGTTTAGACTTCCAGTTTGAAACATCGGTGACCCTAGTAATTAATATTACTTATTAATATTCAACCTAATGAACCAGAGAAATAAAATGTTCAAGTATCAAACTTTTTTTAAAAACAAAGTTTTGAGATGATATTCTTAAATAATGAGTTTCCTGATGTAAAAATATGATGAACTTGTTGATAATAGTCTCACATTAGATGGGAAACTAAAGATCTTACAGCTTAAGTTTTAGATAATCTTAACCTTGGACGTCGGTTTTCAAGATGAGTTAGGCTCATGCACTTCAATATGGAAAAAGAGTAGGTAATTTGTGATGAGTTTTATATAGCCATACCTACTCCACGTCAATTGATTTGATGTTCACGTGTTAGACCCGACGAGGCTACACGTGGGGTAGGGGGTGGGGGAAGTCGCCCATTGTATGGAACATTAAATATCCTGCAGTTTATAAGTCTTGGATAACCCTAACCTCGCAAACCGGCTTTTGAGGTTATTCAGGTCCATAGACTTCAATATAACTTCCACTTCCTGAAGATGTTTATCCATTATCATATTTTATCTTCTCCATGTATTAATCACCCCACTTTTATTTATTTTCCTACTTTCATTAAAGAAAGACTTTTTATTATAACAGAATCAAGAGTGAGTTTTTGAGTGGTAATGCTATGGTAGTAGTATTCTTTTTTACTTATGTCAACGAAGCGGTAACATCAAAGATGGCCAAACTCTTTACATTGCATGCGACAAATTATTCTCAACAAGCCGACCATTCAGGAGGGTCAAATGGCAAAAAGAATTCTTTTGTTTTGTGAATAACTATTTTTGTACTTCAGTGTATTTATGGGAGGTAAAATTTTCAAAAATCCATCTATGATAAAATTGACTATGAAACTACGAATCATGATCTTCTGTACGATTCAATTCTCATTATTTTAAAAATAATCAATTCAGAATTTACAACCTTGTCATACATCATCGAAGATGATAGTAGAAAAGCAAGATTTTTAGCTTTTACAAGGGGATGGGGCTTGGGCAAGCCAGGCCCTATTCCTGTCATTGTTTTTGGTATTTACATAACTCATGCATCTCATACACATTTACGAGGGTTTATAAAACTCATGAAAGTATTGAAATAATCGGTAACTTGAGTTGATTGTTATTTACGTGTGTTGATTGCGAGTCTTAGATCCTCAAAATGATAGCATTTGTTTCGAGTTCCGACTACGCGAAGTTTTAAGGTTTTTATAGGGTGTGATTACGCGATCCACCTCCGCATGTAGCTATTATAAATAAAGTAAAAATGATTACTTTGAGTAGCTTCGATAAAATGCAGAAACATGACTTTGGAAAGAAAAATATAAATAGTTTTAGACATGCTTTATTATGTAACATCTCAAAAACATTAGACTATGGATGGAAAAAAGTAAACTTATACTTAAGAGAACATCAAAATTCAAGTGGGATAAGAGTCTTGAAGTGAACATCAATAGGTTTGGTTCAGTTCAATATTGCAGTGAATCAAACACTGCACTAATATTCAACAATATAAGTTCTAATGGTCGAGCTAACCAACTTAATGAATTTTAAACAAAAAGAGTGTGATCAATAGAGAAGTGCACTAGGTATCACTCATGATAGCTTTGACTTTGGTTTGGCGGCGTTAACCATTGGGGTTTGGCAACTAGGGTTGCAACAGGAAAACGATGTGTTTCATCTCCGGTGTCCATGAATGCGTCTCTCTCTCTCTCCTGATATCACTGCCCAAAATCCATTTATCGAGGGTTCTAATTTATCTGGTTCTTAACCCAATGAGGGGTGAGTCTTGTAATTTGAAATGGTGTAGTTAGTAGATCTAGACCAATTCTTCATAGTTCTTTTTTTGATTTGGTTTTTGTTCCCTCGTCAATGGTGGATAGCCAACTCTCTTTATCCATGAAGAAGGATGATTTTAGAGATTCAGTTATTGATTATGCAAGGCTTGCAGTAGGAGGTTTTGTTAGTTGAAGATTGTCTTATGCTATATGGTCAAAAGGGATGTTGAGAAAGCACAAAGGATATCAAGGGAAACCTTGAGATGAATATACATGGGGAAAGAGCTTATATCTTAAAATTTTCTCTTTAGGAAGATAAAATAACCACACTTGAGCATGGTCCAGTGTACATGTCAGACCCTTCTTTATCAAACGGGTTCAAGCTAATCCGCGACATATCTTGTATCTAATTAGCAATAAGAATACCATTTGATTAAGTGGCTTCTAACAAATTTGTTCAAGACTCAAGATTTATGCCATATGAAATTCCTTATAGAAGTGTCTTGGTGTTGGAGGAAGAGCTACAACTTCTAAGTTTGTCCTCCATCTTATAGACAATGGGAAAAATAGCATACTTTGGAAAGACAATCGTGTTGGTCAGAGTAATCTCTCGAGCACTTTTTCTCCTCATATGTAGTTTGACTCTGAACACCACGTTAATACTAAAGTGAATTATTTTTTGGTTGATGGGGCTTGGAAAGTGTCACCTAACCTGAGAACTGCTCTAGAAAGTGTAGCGGAAGACATTGAGGATGTTCAAACTGACCACCTTATTATAGATAGAGTGGTGTGAACGGCTAGCAAATATGGGGATTTTATTCTCAGGGATATCTACAATTATTTGAGGCATAAAGAAAGCAAAAAAAATGGTGAAAGATGGTTTTTTTCCACACTCGATCATAGGCACTGCTTTGCTGTCTGGGTAAGCCTTCAACGAGGATTGGAAAAAAAAATCAAGCTTTCTCAAGTGGGGGTATGAACTTGAATCATGTCTGCAGATTATGCAACGTCATGTTCGAGGATGACTACAATATTTTCTTTGGTTACAAATACACTGTTTTCATTTGGAAGCATATTATAAGACTTCTAGGGCTTAGAGATATCATTGCACAATACTGGGAAAACCATATTGACTGGTGTATGGAGCACTTCAAGGGTGTCAGATCTGTTGGTATAATTAGAAGGCTTATCCAATACCTTCATCTACCATGTTTGGTGTGAAAGGAACATGCAGATCTTCTCCGAAAAGAGCATGCCTGATGGTCTCATTATCTACAAGATCGTTGAATATGTGAGACTCCTTTTGGCCTTGTGTAAAACTGATATGCATGACTGCAATGAAACACGTGGGTTGTCTGCTAGAGTGGGATGTAACTATGAGTTCCACTTACCAGTTCTACAGGCTATCAGCTGGCAAAAAACTGATGAGGGCGATGTGGCTGTAAACAAAGATGGGTATCTAAGTGAGGGAAGTCCTAGGTTTGGAACTATAATCCGAGACGATCAAGGCACGTTACTCACTCCAGTGATATGTACTTATATCCCATTCTATATCCCCTTGTATGAACTAGAAGGCATTGAAGCAGGTCTCAAACTTGCTCACCTGAATAAGATATAATTCTGAAACAAGCTATGCTACCCAAAGGGATATAAAAGCGAACCTCCCTGGACATGCGACAATGTGTGGGAGTCTATCAAGAAATTCAGACAACTATTTTTCAAATGTACTCCATCGCGTACCTACAGAGAGGCTAATGGAGCTGCTGATCTGCTTGTTAGCATGAAACCTGCTGGTAGGTTTGTTGTAGTTCATTCGACCTCACTTTCTTAAGAGTTGAAGAAAGTCATCACAGAGGATGACATGGGCAAAGTCTACTATAGATAGGTGTTGTTGGAAAGGGGTTACTTCTCCCATGTGTTTATTTTGTTGTGGTCAGTAATTGCAGTTTGCAATTTGTTGTAATTTGCTTTCTTTTCGTTTTTCTTTTTTTACTGTTCCATTTATAGGTTGAGGTCCATCTTAACCCCCTCTCATTTCCGGGAAAAGAAAAAGAATATGATCAAATTTGCTGAATCAATTACTATAAATATATATCATGAATTCCAGTTTCGGTTTGGTTGATATATGAATCTCCTTCCAACCAAAATGTAGTATCTTTGGTTTTGAAAAACTTCATAGATATCCTAAATTTTTAAGTTATATTTTGGCTTGATGTTTTTGCTCGTTTCGGTTTATCTCCCTTATGGGTTGGGCTACAATGTGCTTCCATCACAATTACGGTGGGAAGCAAGGCCGTGAGCCGGTCCGTTCGGCAAAATCAATTTGCTCGGTTTTGGGACGGTTTTACTGCCCAGACGGTCTCTTTGCAGCCCTGATGGAACCCACAAAAGACAAAGATTCAGTACTATCCAGGTCTACAACGATGTTTTTATCGGCGTTAGCTTAGCAAAACACAAGTAATCCTGTCCGTTCACTAAAACCAAAGTCAAACCTTAAACTAGTTGATAGTCGTGGAACCCACCACTCCTTCCATCTTCCAAAGCAAGCTTTTACTCTATAAACATTCCTTTCTCTTCTTTTTTTGAATATAGATTCTTTTCTTTGAACTCAAAATTAAGAATCACAATGGAAACCGGAGAACCTTCAAGAACAGCGGACGAATCACCATGGGCAAAGCTTGGTTTGTTCTCTCCCCTTTGATTTGTCCTTACTACATTGCATGATTAGAAGAAAAAAAGGTGTCTTTTTTATTGCAAAGACAGTTTTTTTTTTTTTTTATCTCTGGGTATTGTCGATTCTTAAGTTTATTCGGGGTATTCCTATGTAACCTTATTGTTGTGAGACCCTTAATCTTACTGCTGGTGTTCTTTATACGATTGTTTTCGTATAGTAATTTTAAAGATTTTTGTTTTGGGGTTTTGCATAATCCATTACTCAAATTCTTGATATTTGTATTTACCCCAATTGATAAAGTATGACAATTGACTAATCAAGTAGTATCTTAATTATGTGTTTGGTGTACAAAGATAGTTCATTGAAACCTTAATTAGAGTCTTTATGATTTTTGTGTAGTACCGTCCAACACGAAGTACTCAGATGTTGAGATAAGTTCAAAGGAGATGGTGGTGTCTTCTGAAACCACATGCACTTCGGAAATCAAAAACGAATGGTGCAAAATTACTAGGAGTAGTGACTTATGTACAATAACTGTGCAAAATTTGAGGTATGCAATTGTGTTTAAGAAGTTTGATTATAATATGGTTTTAAGTCTTTGTGTGTATAAATGTATCTCTTTTGGTCGCGACGTAGGGTTGTTAACCTTCGTCTTTTTTCTTTTTATCAAGTTCGAATATTATTACTGTTGATGGGAATGTTCTGGCGAAAAATGGAACTATGGTCATCAAGTGTGGAAGTGAGATTGTTTCAGGCCCGGATGCTGAAGGTGAGCTCTTGTTTTCTCATATCAAGGTTAATGAAGTAATGCATTAACAAAAAAGTATTCGAACACTTAAAACATTAGGCTTTGGATAAATTGGCTTCATTTATGGTATCCTATTGCTGTTTTTGTAAATGGACCCCAGTGACTCGAGACTAGGCTATCGCTCTGAATGATATTGTAAGGAAGATTGAAGAAATATTAGTAGATCATGTGTAATTTTCTTGCACTCCCAGATAGGAATATACTTAGTCTTAATAAGCTGCTTAGCGCCTGAAATATAACCTAGAGCACTAAGACAGTAAGACTTACACTCTGTCTTTTTCTTATCCGTCTGACTAAGTCCGCCTCGTTGTTTAGCCCTAACAAATTTACCCATGGTTCGAATATTTTGAATTTGGATACGTTGGGAATGTTAACCATATGTCTTCTGTGTAATCCCTTGGTTATATTAAATTATATAACTGAATTTTTTTTTTCATAACGTAAATTCCTTATATCGCGTGCTGTCTCTTATTTGTTGGAAAATTACGTGTCTCTCTTCTAACTTGGTACCAGTAGAAAGTTTTGTTGGATAACTTTCTTGAGGGGCTAAAAATCATAATCATAAAATATAATCATAAACAATGTGGTTGAAACATTAAGATGATGTAGAACAACTACAAACACTCTTTGGTTTTGCTCTTTTTACCTTTGTTTAAAGTTTGATAAGATTCAGTTGTATTATCCAATTTACCTTTTGTTATTTGCTACATCATGTTTGCGGCTCATGTGTCATTTAATTGGTTTTTGTAGGGTACTTGACTTACAGATTCAAATTGATTCCGTCTCCAGAAAATTGCGAGAAGTTGAAGGTGACAGCATAATTGCATCCAAGGATTTAAACTATCTTTTGATTTAATGAAAGAGACTTACGGATTCTGTTTGTTTATCTTTGCCAGATATCTGTAGATGCTGAGCATGCAAAATGCTGTATTTGCCTAAACATATGGCATGATGTTGTAACTGCTGCCCCTTGTCTTCACAACTTTTGGTACGTTTTAAATCGTCTTTGACATCATTTGCAGTTTGATTTCTGTGAAATCTAATACCATCTTTTCTTGTTTCCTTTGTTCTAGCAATGGGTGCTTCTCTGAGTGGCTAAGAAGGTCTCTTGAGAAACACCCTAGAGTTCTCTGTCCCCAATGTCGTGGAACTGTACAATTTGTTGGTAGAAACCACTTTTTGCATAACATCGAGGAGGTAAATTCTTATTAGTCTTCTATTTAAGAGTTGAGTCTTCTATTTAAGAGTTGTTGACAACATGTTGGTTTTGTAGACATGTTTTAAGTAAATAGACAACATATTTAGTCATCTTTATTGTACAACGACGTGAGGATGCCAGTTACATACTAAAGGATGTATTAACTCAGTCAGTTTTGGTTTGAGTTTGTAGGAAATACTACAAGCTGACTCTTCACTAAGACGTAGCAGTGATGAAATCGCCCTGTTGAATAAATGTGCGACCATTAAATCAAATCTTGTAAGTACATCCCTTAACTCCAACACTTCTTAACATTCTTCCTTTGCATGTTGTGGTATCGTCGCTTTTTATTGGGAACTTGTGGAAATACATTAATTCTCCTATGACCAGTTCTCCTATGACCAGTAGATCACACACAAATGAAAATAGTACATTGTGTGTGAACAGAGGAACGAATTCCAGTTGACATTTGATTCAGATATTGCGTGTTTAATATAAATTGTTTTAAGGAAAGGATAACTTGGGTTCAGTTGAATTAACAGAAATACTGAAGCATACCAAGGTGTAGTACTGAATTTTTGTAATGGTGCTTACCGAGGCACCTCAATAGTTTCAAATATTCATTTTTCTGTTTTTTTTCCTTTTTCTATAATTCATTTGTCTGTTACTTGTTCAGGTCATTAACTCAGCTAAAAGGTCGAGGCGGAAAAGACCACATTCACCATCACCGACTGAGGAAAACGAAGCTGCAGATATTTCGTGTCCTCAATGTGGTAAAGTCAATTTCATACAAATTCGTTTTCTACACATCTTGTGTCATTTGCTAATGTAACCCAAAAGTAAAGAAAAAATAAATAGAAGATAGATAAATCCCCAAATCTAAAGGAAAACATAAAACATAAGAGAGGGAAAAACTAAAAAGTCAGGCCTGGGTTATAAGTCATGCATGGAGATTGCACCATCACATGGGATTCACTTTTAATGGAATAAAAATCGAAGTATACAGCAAATTCACATGGAATGCAGCCCCGTTGACTTCTTGAAGTCTTAATTGTGCTTGTCAAACTAGTGAAATAAACTTTATGCTAAAGAGACAAACACCACTTGGTTTACCTAAGGCTGCAGTTAATCACTTAGGTGCACTTGCTAGTCCTAAGTCATTGTCTATATGACAAACCTATCTCAAGGTTCGTTCAATTTTTCTTTTTTGTGACCATTTTGGAATGTGTGTATTCATATTTTAACAATGATCAGGTACTGGGTTTGGTGGGTTCCAATGCAACGGAACTACAGCTCATTTGCAATGCCATGTATGTGGGGGGATGATGCCATCAAGAACTAACACTAGTGTACCTCAACATTGTAAGTTCTATTAATCCTTCTTATGTTTCTTCTTAATAGTATTGGAGATTTTTTTTTTGAATTTAGATCTTTTATTTCTTTTGAATTTAGATCTTTTATCTCGATGCACTGCCGTTTTTAATCTTTTCTTTTATCTCTTGCAGGTCTAGGTTGCGATAGAGCATATTGTGGGGCATATTGGCTGTCTCAAGGGGTGCCTACAAGTAATTCTCATACTGTCTGCAGTCCAGAGACCTTCAAACCAGTATGTAATTGTTTCTAAAACTCTGGAACTTGTTGTAAGCAAAGTTCCTGGATTTTAGTTTCAGTTTTGTGCTAGAATTTTGTCTTTGATCAAGTAGACGACAATATTTATTGTTGAATTCCCAGTTTACTTTGGTTAATATATACAAAGACCAACCATGGGTCTTCAAGATATATAGGTAATTGAGACACTGTGAGCGTTTCTGAAAAGATTATGTTTGGGTAGTATTAGAGAGTAGAGCTATGCGGAATATACTCAATTTAAAACTAAGGATGTTTATGTTCTGTAACTAGTGTGTATTTGAAAACAGTCTTCAAAATGTCGTCCTAGTAGAACAGTCTACACCAAGAGGCTCTTAGCTTCTATCAATTAATCCTCGTTAACATTAAAGCTTTACGGTAATATCTGATTGAACACTCCTTTTCAATTTAAAGCTTTACAGTAATATCTGAAAGACATCTTCATGCAAATAATGTTCCTAAAGTTGCTTATACCGTGCCATTATCGTTTTCTGAAGTATTGGAGTTGGTTATTTTTGCAGATATCAGAATATACCATTTCAGAAATGCCAGCCTTGACACATGAAAATAATCGATTTGAGAAAGATGTATGGATGTAAACAATTTGAGAAATGCCAGCCTTACGTAGTTATTTCTAGATTGGTTGACTTTCTTTCACTTCTTACAATTTTGCAATGTACATATCTTGTCATTTAGATCACGGAGAGGTGCATCAGACAGTCTGGGAGGACATTGCAGGATGTTATTTCAGAATGGATCGCAACATTCAATAGCAGAAATATTGGTAATCTTGATAAACATAGTGTCTTTCTCTTAAGCATAAGTAAGATAACAATGTTTCTAATGCACACACGGAGTCGTTGGTATGCAAGCAAGTGTTATTGGGAAGGCAAACAATTATAAGCATTCCTCTCTCTATGATATGCTTCCATGGTTTTCTTTGCATGTTAGCATGATTAGAAACATGGACGCTGTTTCCTGATCGGTGACAGTGAATCAGTTTTCTCCAAAATTATAATGTTGATATACATTTTTTACTCCCTTTGCAGACCGATCAAGATTGCAACTGAACCATGCAGAGATGATAACTGCTGGGACACATCTTTGCAAGTAAGTTACAATGCCACATCATGTACAATTTAACTATTGGGTAATAAAAAATTGAACATGGAATGTATTACTTGATTACCAACCTTTAAATTTAGGGCCATTAAGTTATGTTGTGGCACGTTTCATGGTGAGAATTGGGTTAATTCCGGAGGATGTAAACCAACTTTACATTTGTTATTTGTCTCTTGGCAGGCGTAGTTTCCTAATTAGTACCATCTTTTGATTAACCTTATTATGATGAAGAGGTTCTCATTGATATGAATATCATTCCTATTTGGATGCAGGGACTGTTATGACAAGTTGGTCTCCTTTCTCTTGTATTGGTATCGAGTTACTACACTCAAACACGTAAGTATTTTCCAAGGGAAAAAAGTGTTATCAACTGCAATTTTTGTAATTGTACTTGAGGTGTTATGATTACATAGTAAATGATACTTTTGATGCCGGTGACCAAATTTCTCAGCAATTACCTGGTTAATTTGATTGTGGGTTTTTTTTCACTCCATGATAAAGTTGGTTAATAAATCATAACCTGGCCGACTTCTTCTGAATGCTTTTATTTTTCTGAAATTTGTTTTCAGACCTTACCACCTGATGCATCTACAAGGGAAGATTGCTGGTACGGATATTCATGCCGGACACAGCATCACAGTGAAGATCATGCTCGTAAAAGAAATCATGTGTGTCGTCCAACTAGGGGAAGTCACTTTGTTCGAAGAACTTAGATTAAGTTGTATAAATTCACTGGCAGGTTAAATTTTTTTCTTTTTTGATAGATAAGAAATGAAACGAGCCATTGCAGAGGATTAGCCGCTGTAGGTCCTTGCTGTGTAATTTCATACAATTTTTATGTTCATGAATTGAAAATATCTAGTGTGCATACCTTACAGTAGAATAGTATACTTTTTTTAACTGGAAGATTACTTGTTCATAATTTTTTAGTTTATCAGATGGTGATACACGCTGGGATAATTTGGCACTTCATGAATCGGGCGATAACTCAGGCGACAAATTTCCAAACGATTCACAAACTCTGTTTTGATTCTCTCAATCCAAACCCTCTGCATGTTCATGATTTCTTCTCTTTGATTTCTCCGTCCCACTTTCTATGTTTTAATTTACTTTAATCTCGAGCTTCTCAATTCCTTGTTCTACAAAAAGTCTATGAACCCTAATTCTCTAGACCCCTAATTCTTTTTTTTAATCGCTCAATTCTGTCAGTTTCTTCTATGATTAATTGATTTTAATACGTTTTCTAATCTTTCTTTATTCTTTTGCAGAATTTATCCCTTCACTCCAACCCAAACCTGATTGGGAGGACTAGGGTTTGTGCGGAAGCAGTTGAGACTTTTGCGGCGGGGGTTTCTTTTGATTGGGTCTTTCGAATACACTGTCAGAATTCAAGCAGAGTTGGGTTTTTGATTCCCTGAATATATTGAAGTGCAGCAGTATTACACTTTTCTCTTCGTTCTGCACCTGCTCGTGCAAGTAATTTCACTACAACACTGCTCTAGCAATCATTACTATCTTTTGCGTCTCTACTTGTATCATCAGTAAACAATCGTTCACAGCTTTTTCTTCAAGAAATTTGACCACCCTATCTTTAGCTCCAAGTCTGCAGCATGATTAACACTTGGCAATCCGCTAATTTTCTATTCATCTTTCAATTCATACTTATTCAATCTATTCTCATTATTTCTCACACCACAATTTACACCATCACAGAGAATTATACCCTCCCAGAGAATTTTCAAAAAACAAGAGAAACCTGCCATTTAGCTTCCCAATTACAAACTTTAAGCATCTCTACCAAGTTTCAAGTGTTATTTTCTGAACAAAATTCAATGGAGGCATCTTCTTCTACCATTAATAAGCTCTCTGATAACCTGCAAAGAAAAATGAATATCTCAAACAAGAATACTAAGCATGTCAGTCTTCAAGGAAAAGGAAAATTTATTGACTCCTTTGCATTAATTGGATATGTATGTAGAGAAGCTCCTGTTACTAGGTCTGCTACTAGTTTTGCTGTCAGACAAAGATGGGGTGCTGAGAGGGAAGTTGTTATTATAACTACAAATCGCAGAAACGTCTTCATTTTTCGTATACACTCCAGGGAGGTCTTTCAAAGAGTTCTTAGAGGAAGACCTCATTCAGTTGGTGGTCATTTGCTGGTGTTATTGCCTTGGCAGTTCCATATGAATGTGCAGAATGCTATATTTCAATTTGAAGTCTTTTTGGTGGAATTCAGATTGAGAGCCGATTTGGATAGAGACAACATTTCTCAGATGATTGCTTCTCAAGCTGGTGAACCAATCACTATATTCAATAGAGATGCTACTGGTGTTGTTAAGGCCAAGGTGAGGGTTGATGTTAATTTACCTCTAGTTAGGAAAGTTCAAATCACTCTTGAAGATGGTGAAAGGGTCAGAATAGCAATCTTTTACTTAAGTTTTCCCTCAGCCACTTGTAGAAGTTGTTAAGTGTTCAATCATAATGAGAATTACTGTGGGTTGATTGCCAACATAGCATGGATAGCTATTCCTGTTTTAAACCTACAAGGTGTGGATCCTTTTGATGGACAAGTGGAAGATAATGAACCAGTAGAACTTAATGGTGATCAGAATGAACAAGCTAATGTTCATGTCATCAATGAAAATGAAAATAATGAGACTGCAAGGGTTAATAATGATGAAATTTCTGGAAATGAAGAGATGATCAGTCAAGATAATGTTGCTCAAGAGGTTGAAAGAGTGGTTGAAAGAGAAATCCATTGTTCTAATTCTCAAGTGCCAGTCCAAGCTGTTTTCTCTGCTGTTTTCTCTTCTGAGTTGAATGTGAATGATCAGAGGTCAAATAAGAGGAAAAGAGGTGAAGATGTAATTTCTGATTGTAATGATATGGATATTTATGCTGAAGAAATTGCTAAAGAACTTCATAAGCTTTCTGAGGAAGTTCAAAAAGACAAGGAGATAGTAATGGAAATGGGTGAATCTTCAAATGGTTTAAGGAACGAAATGACCTCAAATAATTCTGAAATGGAAAATACCCTCACTGCTGTTGTCTCTTCTGTGGATGCTGAAACTCAAGTCCATCACTCTAATCAGGTTCTTTTCAAACTTAAAACAAACTTCTTTAAATCTTTTTTCTAGGCTTGCATTCACATAGATTTTAAGCAAAATTTCTTGCATATTGTCTATCCCAACTTCCTTTATTTTTACTTATTACTGTTTTATTTGATCACATACTGCTTTGTTTTTCTTGGTTCTATAAGTGTTTATTTTGTCAAAATGAAAATGCTTTCATGGAATGTGCAGGGAATTGGAAAATCCCTCACTAGAAATCATCTGAAATATCTTCTAAAGAAGCATAATCCTGACTTCATGTTCTTAGCAGAAACCAAATCAACTAGAAACAGTATGGATATCTTAGCTAGAAATTTAAGATTTTATGACTGGTTCATTGTCCCTAGAATAGGTCTCTCTGGTGGATTTTTTTAATAGCCTGGCACAATAACATTAAAGTCACTTGTATTGCTGATTTCTTTGATATTTGTTTTTTTGAAATTTGTGATTGTTACAACAATGTTTGGAATGTTGTTTGCATGCATGGTGCTCTCAATGTTTTAGGAAAAAGAATGCAGTGGGATAAAATTAACCATTTTTGTAAATTGAATCATAGTATTCCCTGGATTATCATAGGTGATTTAAACTTTATTCTGCATGTTAGTGATAAGCATGGTGGTAAAGATTCGCATGTTAATAAATTTATCCATGATAATATTCAGACTCTAGGTTTAATGGACCTCAGATATCAGGGCATTCCTTTCACTTGGTCAAACAATAGGGAAGGTCAGGAAAACATAAAAGAACGTATCGATAGAGTTCTCTCTTCTTTTTCTTGGTCTAATCTTTTTCCAGATGCTATTGTCAGCCATCTGCCTAGAATAGGATCTGATCACACTCCGATTCTCTTAACCTGTAAACCTGTTAAAATTCATGCGCATAAACCATTTAAGATTTTGAGAATGTGGCTGAGTCATGACACTTTTAAAAACATAATATCTGAAAACTGGAAGTGTAACATTAATGGCTCCTATGCTTACAAAACTCAGAAGAAACTGAAAAACCTATCCTATACTATCTCTAAATGGAATAAGTCTGTTTTTGGTGATATTTTCCAGAACATCGAAATTCTTAATAAAAAAAATGGAACTCTTGCATTCCATTAACCCTTTGTCTGTCTTGGAAATTAAGGATACCCAGAATAATCTGGATATCTGGTATAACAGAGAGTATGATTATTGGAATCATCTCTCAAAGGATAAGTTTAATAAAGACTTTGATAGAAATACTGCTTTCTTTCACCAATCTGCTAATAACAGAAGACGCCTAAACCATATTCATACTTTAAGAGATGATACTGGTCTTTGGATTGATGATAACTCTCAAATTCATAAAATGCTAATAAAACACTTTAAAAATATAAGTACCTCTAATAAAACTCAGCATCTAGACATGCTTAAAAGTCTCATTGATCCTTGTATTCATGAAGAGGATAATATTAAGCTCATTAGGGTTCCTGATGAAGCTGAGATCAAAAACACTCTCTTTAACATGAATCAGTGGGGCTCCCCTGGTCCGGATGGATATCCCCTGGTTTTTTTAAAGCTCACTGGGAAATTGTTAAAACTGACATTATCAATTTTGTTCAAGATTTTTTCCAGAAAAAATATATGCTTGAGGAAATGAATTACACTTATATTACTCTGATTCCTAAAGTTCAGAATCCTTCCACTCCAAGTGACTTTCGCCCTATCAGCCTCAGTAATACGACATATAAAATAATTTCAAAAAATTTAACCAACAGACTGAAACCCTTACTCTCTAAACTCATTTCGCAAAATCAGTCGGCCTTCATTCCTGGTCGTCAAATAACTGACAATATCATTGTAGCCCATGAAATTCTTCATTCTATGAAAATTTCTAATAATAAAAATGGAAATATGGCTTTAAAAATAGACCTTTCAAAAGCGTTTGACAGAATTGAATGGGATTTTCCAAACCAAACCCTTCTTTCTTTTGGCTTCTGTAAAGATTGGTGTCAGCTCATAATGCAATGTATTACTACTACGTCTTTCTCTGTTCTTCTAAATGGTGTGCCTGGTGATAAATTCTTTGTAACAAGAGGGCTCAGGCAAGGAGATCCCTTATCTCCTTACCTGTTTATTATTTGTATGGAGGTGCTTTCAAAGCTCCTGTTAAAAGCAGAAAAAGATAATCAAATTTCTCGAATCAAAGTTACGAAAACTGCTCCTTCTGTTTCCCATCTGTTTTTTTGCAGATGATTACTTTCTCTTCTCTAAAGCTAACTTGTATGAAGCTAAAAATCTGGTTAACATTCTTAATCTTTTTGGAGAAATGACTGGGTAGGTCATTAACTTCCAAAAATCTGGAATCTATTTCACGCCTAAATTCATAATAAACATTGTAAAATTATTTCTAAAATCCTTAAGGTTAGAAAAATCTCTAAGAATGATAAATATTTAGGAACACCTTTATTCTTTGATAGAAATAAAGTTAATAATTTTGAGCCTCTCCTAAACAAGTACTATGCTTCTCTTCAAGGTTGGATTGGCAAAATGTTTAATCATGCTGGTCGTACTGTTTTAATTAAACATGTGCTTAGTGCTTACCCTAATCACCAAATGCAGTGCCTTTATTTTCCTAAAAAAAACTCTTGATAATCTAGATAAAATTCAAAGGGATTTCTGGTGGCAGAAAAAGAACAAAAAGAAATGTTTTTATCCCAAAGCTTGGCCCAGCATTACCAAAGATATTCGGCAAGGAGGGCTAGGAATTAGAATTCCCCATAAACATAACCTTGCTCTTATTACTAAACTAGCTTGGAGGTTAATACATAACCAGGATAAGCTGTGGGCAATAATCTTAAAACACAAGTACTTTAGAGACCATAATCCTCAAAGGAAAACTAGAAAACATAAAATATTTTGGATTTGGTCTAGTATTAGAAAAGGTCTGGAGGTCATTAAATCTAATAGTGTCTGGCAGGTTAATAATGGTCTAGAAATCAATATATGGACTGACTTTTGGCTTTCTAACCAATCGATTCTTGTTATGCCTATTAATACTGATAATGATATGCCTAAGACAGTCAATCATTTGATTAGTGCAAATGGAACTTGGGACATGAATGTTATTTCTAAGTATATTCATTCTGATTTTCATAATGCTATAAAATCTATTACTTGTAACCTTGATATGCAGGATAGAATTAGATGGAAATCTACTAAAACTGGTGATCTTAATCCAAAATCAGCTTATAACTTTCTTACTAAACTTATCTTGGATAAGAATGAAACAAATTTTTGGAAACAAATCTGGAGTTTAAACATTTTGCCAAAGGTTAATATCTTTTGTTGGAAAATTGTTTCTGGTGCTCTGTCCCTTGGCAGGAAAATGTGCAAATATGTTAAAGATACTAACCCTTTCTGTTTACTTTGTGATACTGATACTTTAGAAGATTAAATGCATCTGTTTACCTCCTGTTCTTTTACTAAAAAAGTCTGGGATGTTTTTGGTTTGAATGATATTTATAATTACAAAGACCAACATGATATTTTACATTGGTTTAAGTTCTGGATGAACAATGAAGTTTATAAAAATCGACATGATATCATCTCTTTCATCATTTGGTCTACTTGGAAATATAAGAATACTGTGAAATTTGATGAGGTTGTGCCGGTAACACAAAAACTGATTGATTCTATTAAAATATCTCACCAGAACTGTGCTTATCCCAGGGACAATAATACTAGGAATAACTTGAGCTCTGTCAGAAATAAATCCAAGAATACTCGTGTGCATAACAGAGATGTTTATGACTGGTTTATTCAATTTGATGCATCTTTCTTAGAAGCTGATTTTACTATGGGTTATGCAATTTCAATATTGGACAAAACAGGAAGAAGAAAGTATTGTCGAGCAGGTGGTGACTGGGCCTCTTGCCCCATAGAAGCTGAAGCTAAAGCAGGAATTGAAGCTCTTAGGTGGACGAAAGATTTAAATCTTGACAACTGGTGTTTCATTAATGATTGCCAATCCTTGGTGAAGACTGTGAATGGAGAGGAAAATCTAGAAGACCAGCCTTGGAGAGCTCAAACAAGCATCAATCGATGCAAATTTTCTTTTAATACTTGTAAATCGGTTTCCTTTGTGTTTAAAACTAGAAAGATTCTGAACTTTGAAGATAGACTAGCTAAGGAAGTGAGATCTAGGAGAATACCATTCTTCTCTACTGAGAATATGAACAATTATGAAATATCTAAAATCCTAGAAAGGGCTAATCTCAGATTAGAACCCAGCATATGTAATGAAACCTTCCTTCTATAAATAAATAATAGTCTTCTTATCAAAAAAAAAAAAAAGTTTATCAGATGGTGTTTAAAATTAGCACATCAGTTTAGGTTAAGAATTTCACCATGTGTTGGTGACACTTTCATGGAATCCATGATTTTGAAATCTTGGTTAACAAGGTCCTGAAAATTCGGCACATCAGCTTTATTTTTCTGTTAGTAACTGAAGTCAGGTGCTTGGGATGTTTGAACATATCCCTCCTAGTGCCTTGTACTTGTACTAATTCGACGAGTGATGTAAAGTATACTCCAGGCTCTTCTAATGAGAATCATTCATTATGTGTGTCTCTGAACTAAACAACATTCAGTCACTATCTCTCTAGTGTAAACAACATTCATGTCTAATGTAAACAATATCCAGTTATTCGTTATCACGAATGATATAAACTACTTCGGCCTCTTCTAGATGAGAATCACTACGTCTGAGGTAAACAACATTCAAAATGTATCTTTTGTATATGAAAAGCGAGATGCCTGTCACAGAAGATGTTATTCTACACAAAAACCAGTTTTTTGCAAACCAACCCCTACAAAAATAGAAATTGCGAAAGAATACTTGTGTAAGACTAATTAAACTTAAAACTAACAAACATCTCACACCTTTTTTTTCCTGCCTTCCTATTTTCTCTCTTTCTTTTCCTCTCATTTCCTTCCAGTTATCTTCCTTTTTTCCTCTCAGCAAGTCCATGAGCTTGATCTCTTAAGCACTGGTTTCATCTGTTTGTCTTCTTCTAAAGAAACCATACCCAAATGAGATGGATCTTCCAACATCATCTTTGCCACTAAATATCCAGCAATAGACCATGTCTGCATCTTCCTTGCTTGTTTTCCAACATATCTTCCGAGTTTCCCGTCATAATATTCTGGCCAACCATCTTTAGCCATTCGACTCTCAGTTAGATCAATCGCTCGTCTGGCAATTTGAGGCCTTCCCGTTTTGATACATGCAGCCGTTAACATCCACAAAAGCACTGTCACGATAGGGGGGGATAACACAACATGAAAAAGAACACATCAGTCTAACAATTACTCGTATAGAAAGGTACCGAAGTTTCAGAGAGTTGCAAGATGGACTAACCTGGCCATGATCCACCATTGTGGTAACTCCATCTGGTATTCTTGGGGTCGCAACCTGTTACTATCCTCCATTCATGGCTCTCAATAGCTGGATAGCATATTTTTAGAGGCATCTCGCCAACCAGCTCTTCCCAACGCTCTTCAATAAGATCCATTATTGCCATGGACTGCTCAGGAGTTGCAAGAGAAGATAAAATGGCAACACAGTTACCTAGGACAAACCAACGGAAATCCATCCTAGCAGGACTCACATTTCCAATAAAATATCCACCACGAGTTGGCATAAAATCAAACACCCACTCTGGAATTGAATCGGGGATAACATTAAATTTGTTAACTGCTGTGTGAGAATACTCCTCAGTTTTGTAACGATATATGTCATTAAGCTGCTGGAAATCAAGCCAGAAGTAACTACGCATGTGAAAACTTAAAGCATGCAAACGCTTCACAATTCGCTCCACCATTTCTTTTCCTTCTGCATCATGTTTAAGCAGGGTCAACGCACACCTCAAGGCCATGAAGAAGAGCGCTTGAATTTCGATAGGATAACCATAAATTCCCTGTGAAAAGTGAGTTTGCATCAAAAGAAACAAAACTAAAACATGTAATACAAGTCATAAAAAGAAAATAAGATGGGCTCATGGGCCTAAAATTTTAAGATCCAACTTTGCAGAGAGGCTGCAACAGGTAAACATTTAGTGAGTACTCTTTGAAAGGAATATACCACCCAACTGCTGCATATGGGTCCCAAACACCATCTTACAGATTTCAAGTAGTTCCGTGTAAATGATCCTACACTTTAGGAAATCTAAGACCTTCAAACTGGGGAGTCCATAGAAGTCATTTCCCAAACCTCTAAGATACATTCAAATCAATGAATTTGCATCAAGCACCAATAAATACTACGTATGACTTAATGATAGCACGAAGAAAGTGAGTAGACAAAGAATTATTTTGAGGACGTGAGATGGAAACTTTAACAACAATTCCATGCAAGTCAAAGATGCATGATAAAAGAAAGCCATTTAGTTACTGGTGGAGGAAAACAGTGTTAGAAATTCTAACAAAAGCTGCTTAGAATTGTGAAAATCATTACAGATCTCCACAGAAAACTAGTGAACTCAGCAACTCCTTTGGGGTTATACCACATTCATACCTCTAAACCATTGTACTAGTTTCATTTAGCCAAAAAGAAGATTAGCAATGTGTGAGAGCAGTCTTTGAAAAAAAGGTGGAAACATGAAGTTAAACCTGACGCATGAGAGGTTTGCGGATAGACATGTGCAGGGTAACATAGATAAAGGATAGTTGGTGAATAATGTTATGCAAATCTAGTTGAGGATGAAGGAAATTTGTGAGACCTTCAAATATCATACTAGACTATGACTGTTCTATGACAGCCAGCTCAAAGGTTGCCATTTTGATTCAGGATTAAAAACACAATCGAAGATGGACTGAAGTGTATAGAACCACAAGATAAGAGATGAGAACAAAGAAAAAACAGACTCCGAGTATTTCTAAGATATTCCTCGTAGTTTATTTCCGTTAAATATCCAACTACGGTGGCAAACTTACTCTTATTTCTATAAACATAATAACAGACTACATTTACTTATAGAAGTACACCCCGGAACTTTCATAATATTTTTTAGCCAATCAGGAAATATTGTAAAGAAATTATTTTCTAACTAAAATTTTAATTAGGTTGACACGTGAAAGACTTATCTTTAAATGTGTTTACTAGCCAGGGAACCAACGAGGTAATTGAGTTGGTCAAACTGATCAGAGGTTGCATAAACTATGAATGAGCCGAAAAGGAAAAAAATGAAATACATAAGTGGAACACAAAAGGATACTTTAATTGTTACGAACTAGTGAGTTTTGAAGAAATCAACAAGTTAATAGTAACTTTGCATTTATCCGCACGAACGAGAACCACTTTCATGGACTTTCAGAATTGGGAATCTATGGGAATATATTTGGTCAAAATACATCAAAGTGCATGCCTGAACACCTAGGATCTCTTAAAGCCACGTTCATATTAAAAAGAAGACTCTGGACTTTTGAAGTTTTGTTTTTATTTAGCTTGTTTTCAATCTAATAAGCACATATGAGCTGTATTTGCAAGCAAGATAATTAGGAAAGTATTCGTAAATAGGATAACGACAATCTTACCATTCTTCGATCAATCATGGAGCATCCATCTGCGCAGAGCAAGGTTGGAAACGTGTCAAATCCCTCTGACAAACACAAAGCAAGTATAAGCCTCATACCCTTCTGACACTCATCTGTTTCTGCCAAAGACATATCCCCAGTGGACTTTGTATATGCACGAAGCAGAATAATCCACCAAAAACCAGAATCAACAGGAGCAACTCTTCCAATTGCACTCTCACCAAAATCTGCGATTAAAGTATCTGTTTTCCTAATAGGATCATGGAGAACTTTAAAACTCGCCGGCATCGCACCTTCTCCGAGCTTAAACCGATCGATCCTTTTCTCCCACCCTTGAAGGTGAAGAGTCTTTAATAAGAAATTCTTTACTATTTCTGGCTCACCATTCATTAAGAAGGCCAGAGCACTCGGCACAAAATCACGAACAAAGACCTATTTAAAACATTAAAGACTACTAAATTAGTTATCTAATCCCAAATTAGTTTGAATTTAACAAGTAAATGAAGTATTAATAAGAACGAACGTTCACCTGATCATAGTTGAGAACTTCCTCTGATTGGTGATCATAAGCAGCAATTGTTCCAACCGGTTGACCCCGGAAGAAAACTAACGATCGCCTGAGAGCATCCCAAGCTTCAGAAACCATCGGATGAGGCTCAAATGAATTGCGAGCCGAGGATGCAGGGGTATCGAAAGCAGAACGTGCACCGGGAGAACATGTTTCAAGGTCTAGTCCTCTACTAAGTCCAATAGACAATTCACTAAGAGACCTCTCATCAAATGATCTCTTTCTTTCAATGTTTAATGGTCTTGGTTTATCAAGAAGCTTTGAGAAATCATAATCGTCGATTTCGGAAGCCGAACAGTGTGAATTTACACTTCTTAAGCTACTCAAATTGTAATCCTTATTTCCATCCATACCTCTCCTCTCTTTCCCTACTTTCTCTCTCTCTCTCTCTCTCTCTCTCTCTCTCTCTAAATCACTACTCTTCTCTTTACTGCTCCTCCTCCTATCCAAAGTAGAGCTTAAGAGGGATCTACAATTCAACAAAGCTGTAATTTAAATATTTCCTTAATTTCTACAATGAAAACAACTATTAAGGTAACAAAACTAATTAAAAGATAAGGATAAGAAAAATAAAATTAATAAGAGATTAATTTAGATCTTTATTACAAGACACTATTTAAGTACATTATACAATTAACAACTCATTATCATCTTAATTAACTAAAAATTCCCAAAAAAAAAGAAAAAGTTTCAGCTAAGTAATATAGATAGATCAAGTTTGATCTAGAAAACAGAAGAATATAAATCAGATCTGACAAACGATATGAGAAAAAGAGTCAAGAATGGTTTTAAAATAAATGGTAAGAGATTACACACCTTGTTGAAATGAGAGAAGAATGAGTTACTCCGGTGGAATCAACGGTAAGATCCCGAAGAGTTAGCCGGAAATCACAACAATGTTTGTTGGTTAAGAGAGAGAAAGAAAGGAAAAAGTGAGCATGAGTTCAGAAAGTGGTATAAATAGTTGAAGGAGGTTACAGTAGAAGATTCTCTTTCTTTGAAAGAAGAAACAAAAAGTACATCAAAGTGGTGGAAGAAGAGTTTCACTGGGTTATTTATCAATTATCATCGGTTATAACACGAGGAAGGTGGAGTTACCAGCCCCTGCTGCTGCTGGTAATAATAACCCTCGCCTCGCCTCTTTCCTATGTGGAACGAAACGACAGAAAACCCTTACTCTTTAATTAAACTGCAAGAAATGAAACAATACGTACGGAGTACGTTATACCACATACTTTGTTAAATGCGTATTATTAGTGTTCACAATTTTATTTAATAATTTTGTATAGCCGAACTAAATTCTGTTTCTTAATTAACAAATATGCTAGCATCTGCAAAGCTGATATACATCCATACGTCCTGGATCTTTGGTTAAGCTGGATGAACTCATGATACCTAAATACGAGATTGCACCACGTCGCAAAGTCACCGCATAGTGGCGTGAAAGAGCACATTTTCGTTACATAGTCGCATTCGTATTTTTCTGATTGAACTATTTTAGAACGTAAGCTATAAGTGTCATTGACAAGTAGGTTTGAGCATTTCAAACCTATACTTTGAAAATGGAAGATGATTCGTTTGGAGATTAAATTAAAATCACCTAACAAGCCGTTTGGCCAATCCATTAGCGAGCTATTGCATGGGACATGTCTGTCTCTTCTTAAAAACAAACAATGTACGAGAGCTTAGAGAAATCATCTTAACATCGTTGCAAGTTGGGCATAAATAATTTTTGTAGGTTTGTCTATATTGATTCCCAAGGAGGACCTCTTGGTCGAGGAAATTAATATGGTTTAGAGATTTATAATAATGATTTTATTGTCGAGGAAGTACACATTTTTTATTCTTTTTGATGATCCTCTAATCTTCACTTTAAGATTCCTACATTTGACTTGCTTTGATTCTCAAAATAATAATACAAGCAAAGAAAAAAGGGGACGGAAAGTGTTGCTTCAGCCCTGTTTCCTGCTAAACTTCAGCGTAAACCAGCAGTTTTAAAGAAGACTAGGTGCGCATTTTGTTTTTAAACAGAATGAAAAAACGTAATGGTACTAATTATCAGCTGCCCTCTCCTTCTCGTACCCAAATTCATGGCATGAGGAGGGACAGAAAAACGATTATTTAACAGGTTTCAGGTGCTATGCAATTTATCAAAGTAGGCAGGTTGTTTGTCCTTGCCGCTTAGTGTTGGCATGAATTTATCAGAATGTACATGCCGGTAATTCTTTATTTTGTAAATGAATTCCATTTTCGATCAATTTGGTAAAATGAATTCTTGTTTTGCTTCACTCCCGAGTAAATAATAGCAAAATATGTGACTTTACCTATGAGAAAAAGAAAATTAAGAAAAATTCTTTTGCCACAAAAAAACAAGAAAAAACAAATGAGAAAGAAAAAAAAGTATACTGCTACACGATAAAAATTCTTATAAGTATAAAAAAAAAAATGAAAGCCGCATCTCAGAAAAATGTTTAGAAACAACATAAATTGTTAAATTATGAGCACACCCACATCTTTTCGATAAAACTGAACTGACTTGTAACTTGCGAAGTTTTCCCAAATTCGGTTGATGGAATGTTTGATACGCCAAGGAAAATCAGAAGTTCAAACCTCAGCGTGTCAATGACAAGGTTACTTTGAAATTCTGAGATATTATTCATGGTAATTGCAATACATGTGCAATATGTTTGAATTTTTTTTTTTAAAGTGAAAAGGTATTTAATGAATCTTTGTTTGCAATTTCATTTTCCATTAGCTCTCGTCAATGTCTGTTTTCATAGGTAAGTTAATATGAAGTTGCTAAATTATCCATAGTGGGTGTTTCAATACCACTTGTGGGAAAGATAAGTTGTGTCCTATCTGTTAAATGAGATCATCTTAGAACGTTATTAAGAAATTTCAATTTTTATATGTCATTACTGTTTAGCTAAATGTAGCTACCCTTCTTGAAGAAATCTACTCATCAATTTGATCCTCATGAAATTTGAATCACCTGGGTTAGGTGATTTCTCTCAGTATCATTAATTTCTGCATTTTTGTTTATGTAATGTTGTTGATTTGAATGTGTTGTTTTGCGGGTATCTATAGTTGTTCTTATCATAGAGTTTTGAATTTTTTTTCATCAATGCTGAAACTACAGGTATATCTATTTAGATGCAAAATCAAAAGGAAGAACTCGGCATAACTACGGGTAATTTTATCCCACCTTGATTCTTAACATATTGGGTAGATATAACAAATTAGGAATAGTTGGACAGAACGAGTACTTGCAGTGGGAGAAACTGAAAAGAGAGTCGAGAAAGGTCGATTCATTAGCTTCTTGTTACATCCATTTCGCTGTCTGAAACAGATATTGTTAGAGGGAATGAATTCCATTACGTGCCTTATGTTGTCTCAAGCCCGTTTAGTACTTACTCCCTCGAACTGCTGCAAGTCTAAGGCGCCATTGACATGCTTAATTAATATTTCAAGTTGAAACTATTAGAAGCTCGACTTATCAAGTTAATAAGCCAGTTCGAGATCACTTGAGAGTTACATCTGATGATAATAGATTTTATAAATTGTTGATTTGACTTTTGATTTTGAAAAATTCACTAGTGTTTCCACTGTTTGTATATTTAGCTCACTATTAACAATCACAACGGAGGTTTATGCTATAGATGCCTATTTCCATCACCACCCCCGTTAACGGCATGTCAGAGATGGTCAGACAGTGGGGTTCTAGGAGTAGATATGTTAGTGGAATTTTAATAGAGCTTGATCTTCTACGATTTTCATGTGTACATGGTTGTACACTCTTTTATTTTTAATGTGTACAT
Organism: Papaver atlanticum; assembly: GCA_023531105.1. NCBI lineage: Eukaryota > Viridiplantae > Streptophyta > Magnoliopsida > Ranunculales > Papaveraceae > Papaver > Papaver atlanticum. The sequence continues at coordinate 4,715,514 of JAJJMB010000948.1, forward strand.
AGTTGTACACACTAAGAATGTTTCCTGCAGACTCATGATTGTTGGCTGGATCATGAGGCGCATAATGGACCTAAATTGGTATGAGAGGGAGAGGATTAGTAGGAAATGTTGACTAATGGGAATGGGAAGGGAGTTATATATAGGCTCATAAATGGTTGAGTGAGTGTCATGGGAGATTGGTGCCTCTGACATCTCAGAATCACAACTAACATGCTTGGCAACTGACTGCATTTTATCGTGGACAATTGGGTTATGGATGGAGATGGAGATGGGCTGAAGAGATGGTAGTGAGCCTTGGGCCTTAAAAGGGTTAGGAGAAAAGTAGTAATTTGCTGGACCATTAAGATAACCTCATTTCATCTGCACCTTAATCAGTTTTATTATCGTATTCAAGTTTTCATGTAGTCATTTGGCTTTAGAATCAGTTAGATATTTATACAGTTGATTTGTGCAATATTTACTGGTTGACTGTATGATTAATATTGGCTACATTTTCACAAATTGACACGGGATAAAAATCCCATAACCACTTCAACGGGGTGCACCTACTTTATTTGTTATTCTAAGCTTGCAGATAATGTATATTAATATCTGGGTACATATGTGTACATTATTGTACACATGCTGCTGTTAATGTGTACATATTTATACACTTGTTGATTAACACTCACCTGTTAATGTATACATATTTATACACCTGCTGTTAATATTTTGATTGGTGATGACAGGTTATCACGCACCATATACGATGGATCTGACAAGGTCATAGGTAGGCCTTGCGAGGAATATCGGGTAATGGTGTTTCATTTTGTTTTTAAGTCGTTGTTTGCTTTCAAACTTTTTTTTTGTTAAATTACTTTTCCAAAGACAAAATCTATGTTGTTTTTCGTTTTCATCTTCCAAGGTTCTTTGTTTTTGTTGATTGGAGTTACTAATGATTGCTTAACCGATTTGAGTTTTAAATACTTACTTTCATTTTATTTTATTTTTTGTGTCTAGTATTTTTAAGGATTGTCCTCATCCAGATAAGAAACAAAGGATGTAATTAAGTAGAGATTTAGGTATCGAACCTCGCCAGATAAATTCTGGTTTCCGAACAGAAGGACCCAGATGAAGGTAAACCATGCTCACTCTGTGTGATACAAATTTTCTTCTTTCACTTTTTAGTTAAGAATGACTGAATCTTAACTTCCCATTATTAGGCACAACATGAACGAGTAGATAATAGTATGCATAATTGTACACACATTTTATGTTATTTAGGTGTACGTAGTTGTCAACATATTGATTATTTTGGTGTACATAGTTGTACACTTGTGGAGCTATATTTTATGTATACAAACCCAAAACCAGGGAATGTACTAATGTGTACAGGTGTTGGATTTTTTATCCGTAAAAGTAAGCTTTGAAATTCGATCTCCAAACTGAATTCTGACTATTGTATTGTTCGCAGGGTTATTCAAGCAGGTTCAAGGAAATTCCCAATAGAGTTTCCGATTTCACGGTACTCAATTAGTGTTTTTCACCTATATTTCTTCTTGGTTTTAACTTTACATGTTGGTAAACTGGTTAAAGTTGTAACACACAAAGATGTGTTCACTTAGTATAGAAATTTCACAAGTGATATATTTTAATTAAACGTGCATCGTCAGAAGCTGTATACCTTGCAGCCTCAAACATCGATGCACTTAATAAAGTATGTTGATTTATGGTTTAAAAATGAAGTGGCACTATAGGTAAGTGAGATGATTACATATACTTTATTGATCATAGTACCTTATTAAAATGATACCGAAATTACATGTGTACATATTTGTACACCTATAATATAAGTGTGCATTTTCCTACACATGCGACAGAAATTACATGTGTACATAGTTTCCCATTTTAGGACTCTTAATCAAGTTTTAGTGAGCAATTTTTTTTCGTTTTTTGGATGTCGAATCAGTGATGCTATGATTCACTGAATGTTGGTTACGACAGAAATGTTAGGGTTGTCTGATTGCTCCAATACTATCAATTGTATCAATACTTCTCCAGCAAGCAGCAATTCAAGCATCTTCCCACTATAACAACGTAGAGATTGTGGAATCAAGGCCAAAAGCAGCAGTAAGTTAAACTAAAATCCAAAGTCGTTGAGGAACTAGATCTGATTCACATAATATAAACACAGGCTTGCTAATGTATCAATCCAGCCAAATAGTCATATCTACTATAGCTTTATAAATATTGCTTCTATTTGACCACAGGAACTTCCATCAACGGATGCAACCCAAATTTCCAACAACCTCTCGAATCTCGGTCAGATATACAACAGAAAAGATCATTCAACAAAAATATTGGTAAGCATACATTCTTAAAAGTACGTAAGAATTAACCGGTGTATTTTCTTGTACACCGGTTATATGGGTGCATATAAAAGTACACTTCTTTTTTTATGTTTGTTATACCAGGTGTATATGCTTGTACACCTTGCTCTTGCTCTTAGAGATTTAATGGAGGAAGAGAGGGCAAGACAGGACGCTGCTGCAAGGGGTGCAGAAGAAAAAGGAGGTAGACATGCGTCAAGTTCACATAATACAACTATGACTGAAAACGTTGGCATTATGTCTGATGGAGCTAATACAGGCGATTTGATGGTAGGTCTCATGCTTTTGATATTTGTATCATCCGATTTTCTTACTGTGAATGTGAATTATATGATATTCAAAAATGAGGATATTATATCCTTGAGGTCCACATCTCCGTGATTATAGTTGGAACTACCATGTCTTGCTAGAGTAGCTTAGAGTTTAGCTTCTTCAAAATTTTAGGAAACACCACGAATTCCTTCAATTGTGTAAAAATTTCGAGGTAATTTTCGCTTTGTCCCCTTTTAATCTCAATATGCTTCTGTACCAGTACTACACAGGTCCCTCTAGGTTATTCTTGATCCTTGGAAATTTGCACAACTGTTGCCTGCAGATTTTCTGCTTAATTTACTATGACAGTATGTTTATCTGACATTTTTTTTCTTCTTATGAATATGGTAACATGATGACGACACTGCATTGCTAAAGCAAGCACTCGCAATGTCACTGAACTACCATCAGTCTAATCCATCTGGTGGAATATCATTGGAAGACACCGATATGTCTGAGGCAACTAAAGAAGATCAAGAGCTGGCACTTGGTAAGTTACTTGCATAGTAATGATTTATGTCACTCATAGGTTCAAAATGATAGAGCGCCCAAGCCTATCACAAGGTTTGCGGAGGTTGATGGTTCAAATCCATTTAGGTTTCCATGATATGTTTATTTAATATGGATGGCGTTATAGATGGAGGATTCAAGTTGTATATGGTGTACAAACTGGTGCACCTTGTCCTGTCTTTGGATTTTCTGGATTTTTGTAGATGTGTACATGTTTGTACACCAATGTAAACTAAGTTTCTTAAAAAATGAGAATTATATAGTCATACGGGTACTCTTTTTGTAGCTCTCGGAAAGAGCTTTCCGAATATATAAAGTTTGCGAATTTTGGATAAACGGTTCGAAAGATAAATTATTTTTATTTATTTTTTAATATTATTTAAAACTGATGACATCATCATGAGTCATTTTGGACTAAAATGTAAATATTTGGACCAAATTATAAATAAGGAAGGTTATATGTGTATTTTCCATATTTTAAATAACTTTTGGACTAAATTGTACCTAGTTAACTCGGGATGGACTAATCCGTACTTTTTGACGTGTTTTTGGACTAAACCGTTTTTTTCCCTTCTTTGGTTTCTAGAATGGTTCCGATTGATGAAGTGCATTTTTCTAGTGTTTATAACATGACCCCACCAAAAATTGCACATAATCCTTATTATGCTCTCAAGAGATTTCTTAGTAGAAATTATAAATAACAATGAATTCTGGGTGGCATAAGTCCCAATTCGTTCTTTATCAGGATTGTTCTCCCAACATAAGTAAGAAAATTTCTCTTTCATCCCGCCATTTTAGCATCAAATTTGTCCATAAGAAAATTATATGAACCATTTTAATGAACATGTTTTAGAAAATGGTGGCCTAATATGCTATTGGCATCTATTTGTTGAACAACCGAATTAAAAACACGCTCAACCCTTTTGCTAATCTACTACTTTTCTTGAAAGTATAAAAGTATAGCATTGTTTGATTTGGAAGAATAAATTATCAACATCGGTCTTTATCTTGCCATTATAATGCATGTAGAGCAAAGTTCTTTTATGGTCTTCTTATACATATCTTCACTTTTGCTAGCATGCTCACTTATATCATCCCACACGATTTTTGATATTGCATAATTCTCAACAAATTTTTAAAAAATTAATGGCTTCCTTCTTTTTATTTTTATTTTTAAAATTTTCGGTGCAATAATTGGCTTTTAGTTTGTGCATGAATGGACAATATAAAAACACTCAATATCCTATTGCGTATTTAATTACTTTATCTATTGGGAGAATGAAAATACCTTTTAAAAAAACGAGAAATGATTCCCTCACATTTTTATTTTCACACTATCTCACTCGTTGGATGGCATTTTTGTAAATAAAAACCAAATAGTGACGGATTTGAAGCTAATATTTTGGGGATATGTTCTTCTTATAAACCTCCATGTTCCTACCAAAAATGAACGTACTTCGGGACGTATAACACCACCATCAACTACTTTGAAAATGAGCCGTTGAAAATTAACGAATTTTTAACCATTGAAATTAAGACCAATAAATTGCGAGGTTTAACATTTCGGAATGTACTCATTTTTGGTACGCATGTAGAGCATTATAGGAGGAACATATCCCCAAAATATTAGCTTCATATCTATTACCGTTTGGTTTTAATTCACAAAAATGATTTCCAACCTGTGAGAATAAAACTGTGAATGGATCTTTCCTCTAAAAAAAACTCTTTGAAAAGCATAGAATTCCTCTCTAAATTATGGCAATTATTTTATATTTTTGATGTACTTTTATTATTTTATTTTGTGTGTTAGTATCATTTTTATTATTTTATTCTTCGGATGTATCATTTGTTAGTTTTCTTTTTTTGGTATTCATTTGTTAGTATCTTTGTTGTCGTATTTGAGCCACTTGTTGACATTGATGTCAACTGAAATGTTTCTTTCTTCCAAAAAAAAAAGAAAATTGAGATGAAAAGAACCCGGCGAGATTGGGGTATACCTAGATTAATTGGGGTATACCCAAATTTAAATGGACCTAGTGCCCTTGCTAAGGGGTGGTTAAAATGGGTGAGTTTACTTTAATACCCTTGAACTAATTAAACTTAAAAAACTAAACCCTAAAATTAAAAACTTAAGACCTGTTAATCTTCCTTCTTTGCTCTTCCCTCCATCTTCTTCCATCAATCGAAAATCTTCAACTTTGATTTTCCACAAAAATGGTTGATTCTAAACGATCAAGTAGTAATAAAGATTCAACATGTAATATCAAAAGATCCAAATCAGAGGAAAAAGGTAAGGGAAAAGTTGGAACCAGTGAAATCCCTGAACCCAAATATCCAATCCTTGAGCATGTTGAAAAGAAACCTTTACTGGCGAAAAGAAGACTGTAAGTGATGTCTAAACTCAAACCCATTATTGTGTTGTGTTTTTTAATTCTTATATTAGGTTAGAAATCGAAAATTATGATTTCTTGGTCTTTAGTCGGCAGGGTTTTTAAAAAAAATAGATGCCGGCCTTAAGATGTAAGTGGTAGTCGGCAGGGTCGTAACATGAATAACACGCCGACTTTTTATAATTTTCATGGCGACTGTGAAACACGGCCGGCAGGGTTATCAATAACCAACCATGCTGACTATTGCATACTGGGAATGATTTTCTTTAGTCATCGTCTTCTTAGACTTGTAACGTCACGACTTTATGTCACAGAAACTTGATTTTCCTGATTTCAATTTTGTTATAGTCGGCATCTTATATGAATATGACCGTGCCGACTTTATATTAGTCGGCATTGTAGATGAATACAACCACGTTGACTAAGTATTAGTTGGCATTTTTCTAGATTATCGACCATGCCGACTAGGTGACCAGAACCATGTTTCAATGTGTAAAATTTTCATATATTTTTTTTGTGTATTGTTTAGGTTCCCGGAGGAAAACATAGAAGATATCCCTTGTCCTACCAATGCAACAGAGCTATTAGCATGGATTGACAAGCTTTATCCTTCTTTAGAAGATCCTTGTGATGAAACTGAAGAGAAGTGCCCTGCAAGAAAATTATTACTGATGGCTAAGAATAATCCTGAAGAATTTCTAAGGGATATGAACATTCCTAGCAATCCCCTCAACTATATTGAATGCACATCATTAGAGGAAGAAGAAGAGGAGTTTGATCCAAGAACGTTTTTCAAGGCATCTGACTTTTCTGGAGTGAACCCCTATTACAATGAGGCTGGTGAATACATAGTTCTAATAAAGGGAAAAACAAAAGCTAGTGATGGTGAAAAAGCTAGTGATGTGGAGGAAGATAACAACAATCAGAAGGATCCATGAAACTTGTTTGATATGTTTGTGTTATTATGTTTTGCACTCTTAGATTGTGGTTTTAGACTTGTCAGTAACTCTTAAACTTATGTTAATTTTCAGTTTCACTTGCTTTAGAAACTTAGTTTTTTTTCTGCAGGTTTAAATAATATTAGAGTTGTAGTAAGTCGACATGGTTTGAAATGGTCGACCTTGCCGACGGTCCCATGCTCTCTTTTACAGTGTCAAGGATAGGTAGTCGGCATGGTTTGAAATGCTCGACCTTGCCGACTTACTATAATATGTTAGTAGTATAAAAATATTACTTTAAGTACAAAGTACAACCCATTGAATGCTCAACGGCTATAATTTTCAAAATCAAGACATTAAGTGTGTTGTTAATATAAAAGCACTTTCAACTTCATCTTTAACCATGCATAAAGATTGGAAGGTTCAAGTGCAACATAACCAATTATTTGTAGTCTTTGTACACTAAGTGGTCATTTTGCAAATGATTGTCCCTTTGAAGGAAGCAAATGCACCATTGATGGTTGTAAGGGGTTTTTATTTCTCATGAAAGCTGCAATAGGAGACGTATATCAGCCGTATGCTTCAAAATGCACCTGCTGTGGCCTTTTCTATTGGATAGATGAGCGCCTAGCTCCGTATGAAGATGAAGTTGCTAAAATCAACCTTCTACCATGCATAGATCCATGTTGCGACGGTAAGATGAAGTTAATTACCTCTCCTAAAAAATTGTGTACAGGAAAAAATACTATTTATGTCCCAAGTGTGTTAGGGTTAAGTTTTTAAGGTTTGTATGCTCTAATTAAGTGTTGAGTACATCTCAATGTACTAAGAATGTTACAGTCGGCATGTTTTAGTTTATATAAAATGAATACTTCTTCATAGTCGTCAAGGTTGATCCATATTACTATAAGTTATTTAATTTCAATTTAGTCGGCACTATACAAAATTCTAAGCGTGCCGACGGCAGCACAATTAGCATTGTGTTTATCATACTACAATAACGACTATTGTGTGAAGAACATACAAGAACAATAACATTTGTGTCCCTTTTAGTCGGCACTGTACAAAATTTTAAGCATGCCGACGGCAGTACAGTCGGCATTGAGTTTTTATAATACAATAACGACTATTGTGTGAAGAACATCCAGGAACAATAATATTTTTTATCCCTTTTAGTCGGCAAGGTTTTCTTCTTCAACACTGCCGGCTAATTGTTAGTCGGCATTGTAGGAGGACCACGACCATGCCGACCGTCCCAGGCCTTCTTTTCCATCGCTGTCAGGCATATGCAGTCGACAACCTGACAAAATTATAACCTGCTGACCTTGAGAAAAATTCAAACTAATTATGTCATAGTGTATGGTCGGCAAGGTCTTATGATAATTACAGTGCCGACTGTACACTAAAACACTTAAGTCGGCTGGTTAGGAAATACAAAACAATGCCGACTTATATAAATTGGAAGGAGTAAACACCAAAAAAAACCACATCCATTTCATTCATTTGTAGTACTCCAAAGTACATTACACAAAACACGAATGCAATTACAAAAAGATTCCTTATTTCCTAAGCGCAATCACCAATTGCTCAAATCTATTGGAGGGAGTTCATTCAAATCTATTAAACCTCCTTGAGTCAAATCTATGGGATCTTTGTTAGACTCATCTAAAGCATTCCAAAGGTGCATGTTTTCCTCATAAAGTTTCACCCATTCCTTTCTCTTGTTGTTTATGAACTTTTCCCAAAAACTAAACCTACAAAGAGGAGGTAATGGACATTCCTTGTTCAGTTGTAGACCAATAAAATGATTGTTATCCACCAAATTCATAACAATTCTTCTATACTTGAGATACTCCACACCAACCGCATGTTTCGGTGCAAATGCTACACAACATCCGTTACTAAAAAAAATGTACTACGCATGACCACGTATCCGCCAATAGATGGCCATACTCCGACATTCACATCCAATGCTCCCATTTGATCGGTGCATTTCCATCCAGGCCTTTAACACTAGTAAGCAATTCTTTAAAAGTCGCTTCTTTGTCCTCCATCGAACCTTCTAGCATCATTGAGATATAAAAATCCTTGTCTTTTTCTAGTCGGGCAACCATCTTCTTTCTTATGTATTGACATTGGGTGAGATTCTCCTAAACCTCTCCACTTAGGTGTCCCAATTGTTGGGAGGCAACGTGAAACCCACAATTTCCATCATTCGGGACGTCGTCGGTACCAATAACGAACTATCAAATAATTTGAGGGAGTTGTACGCGATACTCTTCCAATACCGATTTTAATACCTTTCTCGGACGACCTCTTTTCTTCACCACATCTCCTTGACTTGCTTGACTCTCAATAGGTGTAATCTTTGGCTCTATGGGTTTTTCAATTGGTGTATTTGTATCCTTCCTCGGCCGACCCCTTTTCTTTGCAATAACTTCCACACTTTCTTGACTCTCAAGAGGTGGAGTGCTATTTGGATTCAAGTTTGAAACCGTTGGTGTAGTTGTTTCTTTCATCGGACGACCTCTTTTGTTTTTATCCGGCTCCTCTTTGTATTCCTCCTCGGTATAATCATGTCAGGATGTATCACATGTTGTACTCAAATACTCTTTAATTTGTTCCCTTTCTTCCGCCCTTGTCTTTTTGGTAGTTGGTCTACCCGGTGGATCTTGTTTCAAGGGTTCTTGAAGTTCTTCCATAAAAGGGTAAACAATCAGCATCAACTTGTGATTCATAGTTCGTTTGTCACACCTATTCAATGTGGGGTACTTGTCGAGGATTATTCTCCCAAGTTCCATGTCGCCAAACTCTTCACTGGGATCTTCTCTTGGAGATGGGATGAAAGATAGTTGCTTCCAGTAAGGATCAATATCTTCAATCGGAATCGGAGTTTTATACCTACCAAGCATATGACGACATGGAAGTCCGATAGCCTTCATTATCCTACACTTACAAGGAGTGCTCGGGTCGTCATACTTTTGATACAACTTGAGATGTTTCATCATGAAACGTATTGGCCAATGCGATACGTTGTAATGTATACCAACAAGAAACCAATCATCCTCCTTAAACTCCTTCAACTTCCGGTACCTACTTTCTTCGAATTGCTTTCTTATCTTGTTGATATCATTATTAGTGTACTCATGGATAGCATGTTGCACCGTCACAATCCCATTTTGACTTGTGAAAATTAGACCTTTTAGTCTCCCATGAGCTTGCTCTACCATACTTGTGGACTCAAGTTTGAAATGTTTATAGTCGTAAGTAAAAGCATACACAAACCTCTCTTTGTGTGGCCTCAACCATTGTCTCTTGCAATATTCCACTACTTTGGGGTAATTAGTGCCCCAATCATCCTCGAACTCCTTCAAGTTTATCTCATATCTTGCGATACTCATCGACCAAACTAACTTATCCCACGCTTTCATGAATTACCCAAATTTAATCTCACCTTGTTTCCATTCTTCGTCTTCTTTCTTTTTCTCTTCCTCTCTCTCCTCTTTAGTTAGTTTACTAAGACGTTCATCTTCCTCTTTTTCACGTTTACTACCTTTCTTTGCCTTTGGCTTTTGGATATGACTCCTACAATTCTTTCTAAGATTGCATTGTATGTGCCACGTGCAAATAAAATTTTGTGCCTTGGGAAAAATTATCCTCACAACGTTCATTATTGCTTGCTCATTTTGTGCCTTGGGAGTCTTGTCTTCGTGGTAGAGAAGCATCAAAGTTTCCAATGCCCAAACATAGCTATCATCCTTCTCACGATCCATAAAACACCATACCACCGTGAATGATTGCTTGTCTGAGGTTTGTCCTATAATGTTCAACAAAGGCATGTTGTACCTATTCGTCTTATAAGTACAATCCATGAACAAAATTTGGTAAAAGCACCAGGCCAATTGAATCTTATCGGGATGTGCAAGAAATATACGATCCACCCTCCCCTCCAATGACTCATGGTGTCTCACCGTGTAGTTGTATTTGTGGGCCAACCATTGTGATTCAGCCATTACCTTTCTTCAATCCCATTCAATTCTTTTGATAGTTGCTTTGGCCGCATAAATTGTAGACAATAAACAAAGGTTATGCGGGTCATCCCTCTTGAACTTACTAAGGAGCTTACTTGGTTTAATTCCCCAACTTGTTCTTACTTGTTCGAACTCGTGCGGTTTCAACTTGGCAACTTGGGAGTGTCCAACAAGACTTTGCGGATCTTTATGGTTATGCCAACCAACATTAACTCTATTCATTCTCCACATGTTATTGGTGTTTTTGTTCCTCCAAAAAATAATCTTGAACGGGATCCACACTTCTTTGACTTCGTCTTGTACGCCCTAGTGGTCTTCTTATCATACACATAACCCTTTCTCATGTGACTTACGTCTGACCCACTACACTCGCATACTATTTCATACCGCGAATTTTTTTGTTGGGTGCTTTTCACTAGAACGCACATCTTCTCTTTTGCTTTCTCAACAACCCAATTGATTGCTTCGTCTTTTTCCTTCCATTCCAAATCATTAACATAATGTGCAGAAGTATCAGGACCCCTAACACTGTGAGCTTGAGGCTGATCCATCATCGGTACCAATGCAATCTACAAAACATTACAAGTTAGTTGATATATACTACCATAGTCGGAAAGGTCGATATATAAAACAACAACGACCAAATAACAACCTGTAGGGTCTAAGAATACAACAATGACGACCAAACTATAGTCGGCAGGGTCGACATATTAAAAAAAAAAATGCCATCTTAAGCATGTTTCACAACCCAGTCTCCTGTGCTGCAAAAATCTTATAGTCGGAAGGGTTCATATTTTCGACCTTACCGACTAAAATACTGCTCATGAAAAGTCATGGAATTTGGTAATAAAAACCATGCTGACTCTTATTGTCGGCACGGTTCGACCATCGCCGACCTTGCCGATACTGGGAAGCAAAAGTGGAAAAAAATCCATCATTTGAATGGAAAAATCACAATCTTCACCACGTAAGTTGTGTACCTGATTATTTTCAGCTCCCTTTTCTTCTTCTGGGTTATTAGATTCTACGTTTGGCTCAAGACATTCATCACTTCCATAACCATCTTGAGTTTGAGGAAAATAAAAGTGAGGATCATGCATGTAATCCATTTGATCATGATTTGGTAGATCATCATACAAGTATTCATCTGTATGAGGAAAATTAGAAGACTCCCCCACTCCAAAATCATGATTAGAATCACTCATCTCACAAAAATCACAAAACCTTAACTTTCCCCCCTAAAACTTCTTCTACTACTTCACTCTCCTTACTCTCAATTATTTCCAAATCCACTCATATAAATCAACTAACTAATCTAATCATATCAATTAAATTAGTGTTAATTAAGGCTGCACAAGAACTGCTCTGGAACCGTAAAAATCGGGCCGAAACCAGAGTAGACGGTACAGGGATCGGTACTGAAAGTTGAGAACCGGAGTAGACCGGTATACGCATTGATTCTGGGGGGAGTACCGGCATGTATCGGACCAAATGTCCTGGTTAATTAGAGCCGTCGATATCTTTGTCATTTTTCAATCCTATCCGTCCATCCTAGGTATAGGAATCCTAATAATATATCGAGACTAACTTTCATTCATCAGTTTTCTTCTTCTTTTTTTCTCTGAAGAGCAGCAGTCTCTCTATCACCGTCTCTGTTTCAGTGACAAGAAAGTAATCTTAGTAAGGGTCACCTTTTTGTGGAAGACTGTAACTGAGTTCGATTTGTTTATGGTTCACTTCTTCTTCTTCTTCATCACCATCCCTGATTGAGTTTGAGTCAGGTAATTCTTCTTGTTCAATTAGTTTCAATCTTTTGTAACTCTCATGGATTGATTTAGGGTTTGAATCGTTTGATTTATACTTTTTACCTTGTTCTGTTAATATTAAGATTTAATTAGGGTTTGATTTGAGATTGAATTAGGGTTTGATTTGAGATTGAATTAAGGTTTTTACTTGGGTACAAAATGAGCAATCTATCTAATGGGTTCTGTTTAATTTTGTCTAATGATATCAATTTCTATTGTTTTCATGTTTTCATGATATGTTGCATATGTTCCCTTGCAAGCCTTTGAGGTGCTAAATAGGGAAGCGCAAAGAACCAGATGATTCCAATCATAACATTACTGTTAATGTAAGACCAAAAGAAACTGTTTTAATCGTTGCTGAGAGTTTGTTTTATCTTTGTTAATGTGTTATTGTTGAGAGGATGTTCTGTAAGGAGAATGTGAACTTGGGTTTTCCTGTGCTCTTAGAGCAGTCCCATTGTTCTCATATATTCTTTTAGAGAGGAAATTACTGTTTGTGAGCATTATGTAGTGACTAGTGAATTAATGGTGCAGGCTTTGCCTGCTTTATCTTTTGGTAATGTGATTCTCTCTGCCATTGTAAAACAACTATGAACATGAAGATAGGACATAGAATTTCAAGTATTCTTTAGATTGGAATAGTTGTACATCGTGTTTGGTTTCTTCCATTCTTTCTTGTTTTACTTTTTTGGTGCCTGTTGTAGTCATATTGGAGTCTCTCCTAAAAGCTTGAAGTTCATTCCTTGCTAAGAAACGTAAGGTTCTTAACTTTCTTTATCTTGTTCTCTCTTGTTGTCTTGCATATTAAGAAAACCTATTGTCCTTGTTGAAACATAGTTTGAATTTTAAGCATTGACAGTAGAATCTATTTTATTTTCTATGTGCCTTCCCCTGTGAGACAGTCAAATATCCATTAACAAGAACTCAATGGATGTCTTGTATGTATGTACCTTTGCTTATACTACAAGGTGTTTGTGTATAGAACAATAATTTCTTAGTCCTTTGTTGTTTCATTGTAATCAATTTCAGATCCAGTATCTTGTTAGTGGAATGTAATCAAATGTTCTAATTTCTGGAAATGAATCAATTGGAACCCATTTTGATATCTTAAAATGTTGAATATGAATTATATTTACTGTATTTTTTCTTCTTTTTCATAGTTTCACTCTGAAAGACACACATTAAGGAAATCAAATACTACTTAGGACTATGATATTAGTATATCTTTGTTAGATGGGCTTGCAGCTGATGGCTAATCCTTAATCTGAGGCCAATGTAGGATTTGATGTGATATATATATGTAGTATAAAAAATTGTAAAACCCAAATTTTTATTCTATCTCATGTTTCCAAATCAGAATGTCATCTAGAAATCCATGTGAAACAGTACATATGTGTATTAATGTACATCATCGTTATGAGCTCTGCTTTAAGCTTCTCTTCATTTCATCCAAACATTAATTTGTATTTCAGTAGTTTTTATGTATTTGCTTGCTATTCGTGGTTATAATACACACAGGTTATGCTATCAGCCTATCACTGGCCTTATTGGAAAGGAATGTGCAGATTTGTGGCCTAGGATTGCAAGTGCAGGTTATGCATCCAATGCCATTGTTTGAGAAGTCCCCCATCCTTTTTTGTTGCCTGTTGCAGATATATTGGGTGCTTTGCAAGATGATTGCATTTCATTTCTTGTCGCAGACTTATGGAAGTGTTGTTTTTACTATTTTGTAACGTTGAACTTTGAACTTAAATATGTAACTTGTTTTAACCTTTGTTTATTTAAGAACAATCAGTTTCTATATTTTGATAATTTTGTTGGTTGAATTTGGTGCGACTTGTATGTTAATGTGTGTCTGAAAATTCAGGTAAAAACCCGGTAAAGATCTGGAACCGTACCGGTCTTACAGGTACAGGTACAGGTACCGGTCCTCAAAATGAGGTACCGGTCAACACCATGTACAGGGACCGGTTCCATAAGAAAAACGGACCATACCGGACCATGTGCAGCCTTAGTGTTAATCACTGCAAGGGCAATTTAGCCATTTAGAAAATACATGGTTAAAGGGTGTCCTATTTTACTTCAAAATGATCAGGTTTTGTCTCATTAGGTATACCCAAATTTGGCCAGGGAAAAGAAGTTCTAGACAGTACGAAATAATGTTTGTTGAAAGTGAGATGGCTAGAGAAAGGGGTGAGAGAAAAGGGGGGAGAGAGAGAAAATGGCGGTCTAATGACTATCTAAGGATTAAAGATCTGAGCAGATCTTTAATCCCACCGCCGTTGCCTTTTTTTTGTTAAACTTAACTGATGCTGCTACTGCAGTTTGCTCCGGCTCTTTATGGAGCAGATCTGAGCAGGTCTCTCTCCATTTTCGGCTACTTAGTTTACTCTTCGTCCCCTGTTGTTGTTTCAGTGTATGTTTGTAGGTATGATGTTTGTTTCGTTAGTTTCAGTCTTGATCTGGAATCCTGGATATGGAATGGTTTCTACGACCATTTCGCTGGGTTTTTTTACAGTTCAACACTGATAGCTTGTTCTAATGGTGGTCCTGATTCTATAGCTTTCAGTGATTACTTTTTTCTCCGACATGTTTCTCCGACTGGTTTTTTTGGTGCTGCTACTGCAATTTTTATGGTGTTGCTCTATGGATCGGTAACTTATATGGGTTGTGATCTTATGATGGGAAGAAATCAGAACATATTTTCATCCTTTGTTCTGATATACGATCATCTCGGAGCATCAACAACAGCGATGGTTTCTGCATCATCTCCATCAATTCCGAGAATATCTGCGTGTTTCTTTGTTTTCGGTGGAGATTGGGTTATAGTTTCTTTTGTGTTCATTTTAAGTGATGTTTCTGTTTTAGATAAATCATGTGTTAGGAGTAGGGTAATAAATGTGATTTGCAGCGGTTATCTTCATTACAGCAAGCTTCTCCGGCGGGAACTTTGTGTACTAACTAGGGTTAGCGATTGCTTGGATCCTGTGATTGTTTTTGTAAGTTTGATTGTTTGGGTGGTTTGTGTTCTGATGATTTTATGCTACAAGTTTGGTGATGATCTTCTTCCGGAGATGCATTACCCCATCTTTGATTTGAATTTTTCTGGCTGGTGGAGGAGCTCTTTAGGGTGGAATCTACACGTTGTGAGAAAAATGGATCAACTTTGGCTTATTAGCATCTCTCCTTGTGGAGGAGGGTTTGTCAGTTCAATTATAAAAAAATGTTCTACCGAGTTGGATCATGCATCAACGATCGGCTCTCCCGTATAGAATTGCGGGTGTTACTATTACTGCTACCTTTCGAAGGCCGGGTCACCGTATTTGGATTTTAACTTCGGGATTCTGGTTACGAGATTCTGTTTGGAAATCACTTAGTGTTGTATGTTCTTATTTGTTATTCGACTCTCTTGTAACTTCGGGGTTCTCCCTGTTTTCTTGTTAAAAAAAAGAAAGAAAGGGAGATGGCTCATTACTTCTAACCCACATCTTCATCTGCTTATCAATCAATTTTATAGGATTCTACTGTCGCGATGGATGGAGGTGCTAGCTCTTGTTTGTATTATAACCTTTTATCCGATAAGTGACTTGCGCTACTAGACAAAATTCAAAGGTGGCTCATGACTTATCTTTGGTAGATATGCATCCCGTAGATATCTGGTTTGTTGCATACGCAGATGAAGGGGAACCCTTTCCACCTGTGAACACAGAAGTAACGATGATGCCATCGTGTCCACAAACAATGTTCGCAATATGATTAAAATTACTGAAATGGTCAAGATACATATAAAATAACTCGTGGTATATATGTGATAGACTCTGAGCCAACAGACTCGTCCTCGTCTCGTATCATAGAAGAACCTATGATTATTAAAACGTTTCATGATGCATAAACAACAAGATTATAAGTGCAGAATATAAATGAGACAATGATTTACGTGGTTCAGCACGAAGGCCTACATCCACGGGGGTTCGGTTTTTCACTATGTATTATATGAGGTTACAATGGATAGTCGAATGACTCTGAGTAGGGAACGATGCTAGGAGGGTTATAGATCAAACTCATACTTACGCTTACAATTTCTCTCTCCTGAAATATAGTTCTCTCTCCAGAAATATAGTTCGCTCTTCCTAAAATTGGTCGCCCTCCTCTCTCTTGTTGGAGTTGGGGTATTTATAGACCCCTTATGTGGGGTACCCCATCTGAAATAGGTGTCCCTTATCAACTTGGACTTTGTGCCAATCCTGATGATAACCTTCATCATGCTCCGAAGATGTCCATCGATCCCCTAGTATAACGATGACTCGCATGTGCTTCTTCCATAAGAATGTTGACACGTATCCTATGTGCGCAGCATTTAATGCATGTGGTTGGGGTGGTCTGCACGCCTCAGACAGCTATTAATACAGTGTCAGCTGTGTTTTCTCTCGTCCGTTGGATCTGGAACTTTATTGGGATGGCAAAAAGAAACCTTATAGATCTTCTACGGTACTTCGCGGCGGTCCGATAGTCAGGTACTCCCTATCTCATCAATCATTGGATCACGCCTAGTTGCAGCTACATGGAAGATGAGGATGGTGCATGCTCCTTGGGTGTTTCCACATGTCATCGTTATCTTGATGGGCCCTTGCTCTTTGGCCTACACATGTACGGTTCTTGACACGTGGTTGGTTGTAGATTATTGATAGACGCATTATTGTGTCTAATATGTCTCAATTGTATATATTGTTAGTATTCGATTTTGTATTTATTTTGTTATTTTATGTCTTTATAGGTATTTTTAGAGAAATAAGCACTTGCGGCGAAATTGGCTCTTAAAGTGGTGTTTTACACCCCAGGATAGAGTACTAAAGGCACCCCAGAAATGCACCGGAAGCACCCTGAAAAAGTGTTGTAAACACCCCAGAAAAAGTGTTAAAGGCACCCACCAAAATTACTAAAGGCACCCTCAAAATGGATAAGGGCTCCCTTAATGCAGCCGAGCTGTTAAAGGCACCCGCGTTTTGGATTTAGGGCACCCCTTCTTCTTAATTTGAATTTCTTGTTTTGGCGGGAAATCATTTCATTCACTGGCAGAATTTCGATCAAAGATTTGATGGGGTTGGAGGTAGATTCAAGGGCTGATTTTTGATGGGTATTTTTGATATGACCTAATAAACATGTTTTGGGCTTTAGTTTCGACTGAATTTGGCTAGATAATCCAAGAGTTGAGAACAGGGCAGTTCGTGCATGGAAAAGATATTCACGGGATTTGGAGAAGTTTGAACGAGTTCTGTGCAAGTTTGTTGGCTCGAGCTACACTTTGGGGCGTGGCAGAGATAAATATGGCAATTTGGCAGCTTCAGAACGCGTGGAGAAATCAAAAATATGAATTATTTCCTAAACAGGCCGTGAAGAATAATGGAGAATTATATGAAGTTATTACGTGAGATTTCGATGCTGTTGGGTTATAAATAGTTGTTGGGGACTCAGAGAAGAGGTGTCGAGAGTTTGGGGACTTTAGGAGGGCTGAGGAGTGAGAAATCAAGACGAACAACAAGCTTCCTGCTGCTGTTTTCTGCTGGTGCAGGGAAGAAGAACATGAAGAACATAAGACCCTAAAGAACAGTCGTAACTGCTACAGTGGACGCGACAGTGCGAGGACAGTCTTATATGCTACAGTAACAACATCACTTCACAATTATCGTTCTTTGTAACAAAGGTTTGTAACAAATATAATTGTTACAAAACCCGATTTTCACCATTTTTTCTCCTTTTCATCAATTATAAAACACTTTTGAGCATTAATAAAGATGAATTTTGAGCGTGTCTATAATATGAGGAGCTAAACCCCAACACTGGGACGACGGAGGAGGCCAAACTTCATACATGGGTAAATTTATTTTATTCTTTTTTATGATTTTTTCACTAAAATTAATTGAAATATGATTTGATTAAATTGGTTGTCATTTAATTAGATGGGTCATGCTTAGCTTAGGTGATTTGATGTCCCATGCTTAACATTTACAATCAATGTTTTGAGAATCTACCTTGGCAAAAATAGAGTCCATGTTTATATTTCTTGAGCTAAAATTGTTGAGAATAAATAAGTGAACCTTATGTTATGAAGATTGGCTAAATCCTTAGTCCCAGTACCTCTTGCACCAATTGTAATACAAGATAAGGGTTCGGATTTCATCACCGTTCTCTTCTTGCCCGCCTTAGGAACACATAACCTACGCGAACCCAAGCTTAAAATACTGATTAGAACGAGACCGATAGGGTAACGAGCTTGTAGGAAAGTCATTCAAAGGGAAGTATTGGGTATCTTATTAGCTTAACTCAAAAGTTCAGGAAGATTACTGTGAGTCGATTAGATCCGCCCTAACGGGAAACGTTGCCAAAGAGGTGGGGGTATCAAAGATCCTTTGAGATTCCCCTACTTCTCTTCGACTCACTTTATTCGGATCGATCTAGAGAGGTTTGCTAAAACGATACCTAGTTGCCTTTTGGAGGAATAGAAGCTGGTCTAGAAACAATCTAAGGGAGCCATCATGCTTGTTGTTTGCTAGATTTTATAGGTTTGATTTGGTCAAGTCAGCCTTGCTTGTGATTGTGTAGAATTCCCTTGCAATTAAGAATGTCGAACTGGTATGATAGAAGCCAATACAATGAGTATCGACCTGAATTTGATTATGGACATCATCATTTTCATGACCATGGTGGGAATAGTAGTTGGGAACGCCAATCTTTTAAAGGTTATGGTTCATCCCATGGTGAGCCCAAGTACTATCCACACACGAATTGGTCTTACGAGAATAATTCTGATAATTCCTCTTTACTAGAGTCGACACGTAAGTTAGCTGAGACAGCACGTAAGTTTGTAGAAATGAATAACTTAGTTATGGACGAAAATGCAACGAGTGAACTTTCTTTACCTTCTTTCCTAGATTATGTCAGGAAATCATGTGAGTCGGCCCAAAAACTTTTGTTAGAGACCCAGAAAAGAACTTCTCTAAAAGATCTAATTATTCAAAATAGTATTTCCAATTTTACCCTTGATATCAATGGTGAATATTTGCTTAATTTAGAGGACGAGGTTAGAATAAAAGACACTAATTATTTAGATAAGGTTCAATCATCTTCGTACTATTATGATGATGAGGATAGTAATAATGAAGAATCTGAAATATGTAGGCATAGTGATCAGGAATCTATTAATCAAATTGAGCTTTGTAATGATTATATTATTTCTAGTTCAAATCCAAATAATTTTTATGATTATTCACCTATTCAAAAGGACAAGGATTTGATTAGGGATACCACCGTTTTAGACGATGTAGTTTTTCCTTTTGATTACGAAGCCGATAATGGTTTAGAGGAACGGGTTTATTATGAAAATGCTGTTTTAGAGTCTAGCGACTTAGAAACAATAGTCTTAGACGAAGAAGATAGACCCGTAGAGATGAGTAAAGATGCACTACCTGATAATAACTTAGAATCAATTGACCATTTCCAAGAATCTGATGATCTAGAAATTAGGGAGATTGTGACTAGTCTATCTAGAGACACTGAAAACTCTAAGTTTGGGGGTGATTATCACTTCCCTAGTGCCTTACCTTTAACTCTCAGAAAGTCCCCTAACTTAGGACTTGATATCTGTGCCTCGACCATTTTACAAGATTACCTTCATACTCGTTTTCCCGAACCTAATGATGTCCAGGAAGAAGTTCAGTCGTTAGAAACCCATCCTCTGGTTGATGTGGTTTTCCCAGGCTATGATACCCAGATTGACTTTGTTTTCCCACCAAATAGTTTTCTTCCAACTGTGGGAACGTTTATATTTCAAATGTGTCGAATATTAAGTTATGAGACTAAGCCTAAATACTTTAGGTTAATAGAATCGACACATTTACTTAAGAATGACCACTACTCTCATTGTGGTCAATTTTGTAAGTCAAATCTGATTGACTTAGAGGATCCTCAGTTATTTAGGTTATTATTTTGTGATTCTAAGTTTTTATTTGAGTTTTTACAGACTCTAGGACCTAATGATTCGGATCCCACATATGAGGAAATGCAGCCAATGAAAATAATTTATTTAGACCCTTTCATAGAACCTGAACCTGAACCACAGTTAGCGATAGTTATCAGGAAACTAGGTAAGGTCATGCGATACTTGTTCACTTTCTTGGCTTATTGTTGTTTCCTATGGTAAGCTCAATTTGGTTTTGAAGACCCATAGTTATTCCGACTACTGTTATACGATTCGAGGAGACTAATCCTTTCCAATGTCTGGCTGAAGACTTTAAACTTAGCACTTCTTGGAAGGTAACCCATTCTCATGCAACACGGTAATATCTTTCCTTAACTCTTTTGCTTCAAATGGTAACAGTTTCTCCTTGTTCATGCTTTTAATTTCATCTTTAGAACATTGAGGACAATGTTAGATTTAAGTTTGGGGGTATGGGAAAAGCTTTTTAGTTGCAATAAATAAACTCCAGAGCCTAGAAATTTATGCCTATTAAGGATGGCACTAACCAATCTAAGTAGATGGAAGCATTTTGGTTTTAGGAGTTGAGGAACCAATCTGAGTAGATGGAAACATCTATAAGAGTCTATTCGTAAAAGCACAGAGCTCAGGTGTTAGAAATAACAAGATAGTTTCGCCATATCTCGTTGAGTCCTTTTCACTTCTGTTTTTATTTTATTTTATTTTTAAAATATGTTTCTCTAAGTGATTAGGTGGGGCTCACGATTCAAGTTGTTACCACTGCTAGGGTGTAATAGAGTGATTGAGATACTAAAAAAAAAAAAAAAAAAAA
>JAJJMB010000948.1:4736772-4747369 GCA_023531105.1 Papaver atlanticum
CCAATAGACCAATCGGAATAAATATTAACACTTGGATAGCAATATGTATGTGTTCTCCCTGTCTCCGTCGCCTAAACAAGCGTGGAATGCAGGATCCACGGGAATTACCATGTAATCTGCTGACAAGAAGCATGTGCTTGGATCCCCAAGATCTAATCATGTTGTTAGTTCTTAAAAAAATAAAATAAAAAATGTGTGTTCAATAAATCGACCGCTGGTTCCCTTGTATATGCCAGATGAGTTGATCTAGAATTAGGATTATCGACCACTGGTTCCCTTGTATACGCCAGTTGTGTTGATATTAGTCAGACTAGTGTTTCAGTCCATTAGGATAGGTTCATTTTGGCAGTGGCCTTCAGACAGATATGAGAAACACCGTTCACCTAGTCAACATCAAAACCATCTATGTTTTTCTATATCCATCTCTTAATCTATCCATGTGATTTGTTGACTCCGGATATTGATGTCCATAGTTAAACTATCTGAGTAGAGCTCTGTCACTTATATATGAATTTTAGTATATTTGAGTGCAAACTCGTGTACAACAATTGGAATTTCGCATCAGGGTACTTCCTCCCATAATCAATAAGTATGCCAACCAAGGAGGTTCTTTAGTGCCATTCCAAGGTTCTACGTAGATAGCTAGGGTCTGGAGTAAAGGTTTTGTGGGTACACCTCTGGTAAACCCTCCCGAGACTATAACTCGGCCACTAGGGCCACCTAGGGGTTTAAAGGCTTGTTGCACATGCTAAGTGCAATCGCGATGCCTGCGACAGTGAGTTAGGATTTTATTTTGTAGATTAAATTTTCTCGGGACTAGCAAATAATAAGTTTGGAGGTATTTGATAGACGCATTATTGTGTCTAATATGTCTCAATTGTATATATTGTTAGTATTATTTTGTATTTATTTTGTTATTTTATGTCTTTGTAGGTATTTTTAGAGAAATAAGCTCTTGCGGCGAAATTGGCTCTTAAAGTGGTGTTTTACACCCCAGGATAGAGTACTAAAAGCACCCCAGAAATGCACCGGAAGCACCCCAGAAATACACCAGAGGAACCCCGAAAAAGTGTTGTAAACACCCCCAGAAAAAGTGTTAAAGGCACCCACCAAAATTACTAAAGGCACCATCAAAATGGATAAGGGCGTCCTCAAGGCAGCCGAGCTGTTAAAGGCACCCGCGTTTTGGATTCAGGGCACCCCTTCTTCTTAATTTGAATATCTTGTTTTGGCGGGAAATCATTTCATCCACTGGCAGAATTTCGATCAAAGATTTGATGGGGTTGGAGGTAGATTCAAGGGCTGATTTTTGATGGGTAGTTGTGATATGACCTAATAAACATGGTTTGGGCTTTAGTTTCGACTGAATTTGGCTAGATAATCCAAGAGTTGAGAACAGGGCAGTTCGTGCATGGAAAAGATATTCACGGGATTTGGAGAAGTTTGAACGAGTTCTGTGCAAGTTTGTTGGCTCGAGCAACACTTTGGGGCGTGGCAGAGATAAATATGGCAATTTGGCAGCTTCAGAACGCGTGGAGAAATCAAAAATCTGAATTATTTCCTAAACAGGCCGTGAAGAATAATGGAGAATTATATGAAGTTATTACGTGAGATTTCGATGTTGTTGGGTTATAAATAGTTGTTGGGGACTCAGAGAAGAGGTGTCGAGAGTTTGGGGACTTTAGGAGGGCTGAGGAGTGAGAAATCAAGACGAACAGCAAGCTTCCTGCTGCTGTTTTCTGCTGGTGCAAGGAAGAAGAACACGAAGAACATAAGACCCCAAAGAACAGTCGTAACTGCTACAGTGGACGCGACAGTGCGAGGACAGTCTTATATGCTACGGTAACAACATCACTTCACAATTATCGTTCTTTGTAACAAAGGTTTGTAACAAATATAATTGTTACAAAACCCGATTTTCACCATTTTTTCTCCTTTTCATCAATTATATAACACTTTTGAGCATTAATAAAGATGAATTTTGAGCGTGTCTATAATATGAGGAGCTAAACCCCAACACTGGGACGACGGAGGAGGCCGAACTTCATACATGGGTAAATTTATTTTATTCTTTTTTTATGATTTTTGCACTAAAATTAATTGAAATATGATTTGATTAAATTGGTTGTCATTTAATTAGATGGATCATGCTTAGCTTAGGTGCTTTGATGTCCCATGCTTAACATTTACAATCAATGTTTTGAGAATCTACCTTGGCAAAAATAGAGTCCATGTTTATATTTCTTGAGCTAAAATTGTTGAGAATAAATAAGTGAACCTTATGTTATGAAGATTGGCTAAATCCTTAGTCCCAATACCTCTTGCACCAATTGTAATATTATTATATATTTTTATTAAATTTAAAAACTCGAATCTTCACAAGTCTCAACGAACCTTTTACTACAACAAAGTTGAAATCACATCAACTATGTTTATACAATTTTCCCCTTTTCTTCAAGCTTGGTGTTTAGTCAAAGTTTGAAGAAAAACGTCTCTTCAATCTTTATATCTCGCAATAACTTCTACTCAGTTTTCGGGGCGGTTTTCTCTTCCTTTAATATAAATATGAGAGGGAATGCTGGTGAAATAATTTTATTCTCTTCTTCATTCTCATTCTCTTCTGATTTGTCTCTGTCTTCATCCTTTTGAAAGTTTGTTTTCTTGTTCTTTACTTCTACTGCTACCTGCTCCTGATTTATCCTCATAAAATCTTCTTTGGTAACATCGTCGCTTTGAAGGATCATTGCTGCTGGTAAAGCGGTTATTCCTTAGGTATCTTCCTTCTCTGATTTCACCATTATTACCGGTATGTAGTTCTTCGTTGCTGTCGTTTCTAGGTTTTGTGATGAAGAACATAATATACGAAAGTATATATACTTTCCCTTGTTCTTTATCACAAAATTTGGAGCCGTTTCATTGATTGTTGTTATGCAGTTTTTCCATGTTCTTGATGATTTTGATGATGTTCTTGGTAGAAACTTCGTCTGATAGCCCTGAGTTTTATCTTTATTACTCTCTGTTACCCCTTGTAGGTAGTCATGGCAGGTAATGAACATAGGAACAGTCCCTATAGATTTCCGCCACAAAGTCCTTATAGATCTCCTTCAATTAGAAGTCCAGACATATCTCCGCCGAAGGGTGTACCTGTGAGATCTTCCCAACAGGATCTTTATACTTGTGTTGCCCCTTCGTTATCCGATCCGAAGGTTATTTCTCAAAGGAAAGGGGATCAGGCCAGAGGTTCTTGTTATGCAGTCGATCATCTCGTCGACCGACCTTCTTCACATCGCTCGGAGTCGTTGGATGTCCAGCCAATCCGTTCTCTTGTTTCCGCTGCCCCTTCATCTTCTCTAGAGCCTAAACGATCCCAAAAGATTGCTTCAACGGAGGGTCCTCCGCCTAAGGACGTGGATTTGGCAAGGAATGCTCCGGTGAAGCGGGAGGCTTCGGAGATGAGCCCTCCGAAGCAGTCATCGGGCAAAGCACCATCTACTGAAATCACTCTTCCTGAGAAGGTTGTTTTCCATCCTCCTAAGAAGAAAAAATGGGCTCTTGTCTCCTTAAGACATATCAACCTTGAGGAATTTAAATAAAGGCATGGTCTTCAACACTTTGAGGTTCGTTTCTACGATCAGGGTGACGACCTTACTTATGATATGATAACAAATTATAAGTATGATTCTATGCATCTTCTAACAACTGTGGGGGCCTTCGAAGCTGGTTTGATGCTACATTTATATAAATATGGAGAATCGTTTTATTATGATGTCCTGGCCCGTCGTGGAGATGGCTCTACTCAACGAACTCATTGCCGCTCGGTGGTTCAATTGAGCGGGAACTATTTACGGACGCTTCATGAATGTTATCTTCGGAGCAAAGGTAAAACTCTGATGAAATGCTAAGAGCCCAATCCCGAGGAGAAGAGTTGGTATACTCCTGCAAACTTTAATTTGTCTTTTGGAGATTATGTTAATGGTAGGAATCGGAAGCGGAGGAGTGTTGGTCTTCGCACCATGGCGACTTCTCGTGGTGAGATTTGTCTGTTAAGCGAAGTGAGTGATTTCAAGCTTCGGTTCGTCCATGGTACTGAGAAAACTGGTAAACCCGAGCCATTCCCTTCTTCAGAGCGTCTCCGTCGTGACCATGACTACGAATGGCATGCTACCCCATTGGAAGTCATCGGACCTTGGGCCCATGACTGGACGCATTTGGAGCATGGATGGGAACCTACTGCTCAAAGCAAACCCCGTGAAAGTGCTCCATATGGCTATGGTGCCTTCTTTCCTTGGAAGTTAAATTTCTCTGGAATGAATTTGTATTACACCGTCGATGCTGAGGATGCTGGTGATGAGGAAAGTTCTGAGGCCAATCTTCATTAAAGAAATATTAAAGACACTACCACTATCAAGGTATGGTTTATAATCGTATTGTGTGTACGGTGTGTGTCCCTTAAATCATATATTGACATGTGTGTTGCTGTAGGCTTCGAGAAAGAAAAAGATTGGTCATGTTCAATCTTCTACCGCTGATGTCGAAGAAGCAGAGATTCCTGAAGTTACCAGTCCGGTGAATGAAGAAGGTCTTGGTGACGAAGATGAAGATGATTCCGACGAAGAGGAGCGTACTGACACTTCTCCTCACAATCGTGAACATGTTAATGACGAAGACCTTGAATAGAGGGTCGTTACTGGTAGTCAGGGAGATGACCGCATGGCCGATCCCGAACATTCTTATTTCCCATACCAAGGGCATGAGGATGTTGATCATCAGTTACAGGTTATCGAGCCGGAAAATCCGTCGGAACCGACTCATGAGTTTTCCTTCGGCAAGATCTATTCTGCTGGCGGTTCTGTTGACATTTGGGCTACGTTGGGGATAGCTTCTGAGTTTTGTTTGTTGTCCCCCAAGGATGATTGGGAGGTCGAGACCGAAGACGTTGTCGAGAAAGGGGCCGATGAAGATTATAGTTCTGATGAGGAAGATGCCGAGCTTCGTGCTACCAAGGAATCTGAAGGTAGACAGCCTGCTGCTGGTAATAAAACCGTCGCTGGTGAATGGGCCGCTGCTGGTGTGGAAACTTCTGTCGGAAAGGGGACCTTTGCTGGTGGATATTCCGAGGGTTTTGTTAATGTTGTGATGCAGGACGGGGACGATGAAACCTTTGGCTGGTTGAAGAATATGGGATTAATGAATGTTCCTTGCCCCACTCCTATCATCCCTGGAGAGAGGGACTCTGATTCTTTCACTAAACAGCGGATGCAGTTGTGTTCTCATGATAGGGTTGCCGAGATTTGGGATCGAGACTTGGGAGCTACCTCTTCGAGCCTCTTGGTCAACCCTCCTTCTTCTATTTCGGATATGATGGCCATAGCTGATGGGCATCAGTATGGCTTCCCTAAGCAAGGTCTTCTTGAGGTGATGTATTACCTTCGCCTGTGATGATTTGGTTGTATTCTTTTTTAGTGACTCATATATTTTTGGTTATTATAGTTGGCGACTAGTGAGTACTGCAACCATACTCTGTACCAATTCATCAGAGCTAAGGCATTGAAGATGGAAGCGAAGCTTCTTCAGATGGATGATGAGCTTGTATCTACTCAAGAGTCTCTCAAGACCAAGGACATGGAGATATTAGAATTGAAGAAGCAATTGGAGGAGAAGGAACGCGCTGGAGCTACCGAAGAAAAGCTTCGTCAGGAAGTTACCTCTCTTCGGGGAGATTTGGAGAAGGCTTGTGCCGAGGCTTCGTCTTCTAAAGGTTTGTCTCTTCTTCTTTTATTCTTCCTTCGCCTTCCTCGTGTTCTATCTGAGTTGGCCGGCCCTGTTTCAACGGGTGATACCGAAGAGTTAAAATGGCTTCGGGGTGAGAGAACTCTCCAAGCTTCCCGGATTAAAGAGTTGGTGTCGAAAATTTTAAAGGAAGCTGAGAAATGGAATTATCGAGCCGATGAGTATAACCGGATGCTTGCTCGGTTTTGGCAAAGGCGGGAGCAAATAGTGGAGATGCAAAATACGATGACTGCGGATCGTCGTCAGTTCGAAGGTGTTTTGTTGTGGACCCGTGAGAATCTTTATGAAGCTCACGATGCATCTTCTCGATTAGAGGCCAAGGTAACAAATTTAGAGGCAGAGCTTCATCAGGCCCGCTAATCTCATGATCCTGAGGTTCGGGATTATATACAACGTCTTGTTCGAGAGAGAGACGATGCAAGGGCTAAAGCGCATGCTCTCAGCAAAGCCTTAACTGCCTCCCATGCCGATGTTGCCCGCTTGGTGGAATCAGAGAAAAACTTAGAGGTTAACATGTATAGGCTTACTAAAGGGATCGAAGAAATGACTAACGAGGTCAATCGTCTTCATCATTCGGATTCTATGTAGCAGGTAGAGTTAGATGAGTGTCAATTTGAACTCGGGAACCTTCGAATTGATTATAAGAAACTTTCCGAGGAATATGATTTTCTTGACGAAGCCCGGGACGCAGTAGTAAATGAGTTTGAAACAGTTTCGATTAATGTCGAAGGTATATGTTCGTTTGGGCGTGAATAACTGTCTATCTGCTTTCTTCTGATGTCTTGTTTCTTACTTATTGTAGAGCTCGAGGGACAACATGGCCTTGCAAATGGGAAGCTTAAAGAGGCTCAATCGGAGTTAGTGAAGCAACAAGGACAGACTAAGTACTTTGAAGGACTAGCTGGGTCTCGAGATGTAGCGGCGAAGGAGGTGGAGCAGTTGAGATCATTGCTGGCTAATTCTGAGCTCAAGTCCACCATTATCACTCATGAGGCCCGTCGTCAGCTTGCTCAAGAGATTAACAATACCTTGGAGCGAATAGAGCTAGGCCTCCTAAAGGAACATAATATTACGAAGAGGTACAAGCGTTATCCTGTTCCCGAGCCGTTCAAGCATGCTTCTGAGGTCTCCTCTGGAGGGAGTGTCCCTTCATCCCAAAAGGAGTGATCCACTGATCGTTCTAATCATGCCAAGTCTTCGTAAGAAAAGTAGGCCCTCGTGCTAGGACAGAGATTTGATCTTTGTTGATTACAAAGCATTGGGTTATTCCTTGTGTATTTTCTCTTTTGTATTTTTTTTTGCTTAACTCCCCAGACTTGTAATCAACTTTCATGGAATAGATCATCAATCTTTTTGGTATGTACAGTTTTGATTTATCTGCGGCGTTACCTCCTTTATTCAATTCATTTATTTAAAAGAAAGAGTGTCAAAGAATACAAAAAAGTGTGTTGTAAAAATAACGAAGGTATGTACCTCCATCATATGTTTTGGACCTGTCACCCCATCGGCTAACCCTGGGCCAGAGGATTACCATACGGTGGGGGTTGATGCAGTGTTCTCGGAAATGTGATGCATTATTGAATTATTTACATGCACCCATTCCGCCGAACCGCTGCCTTATTTTTTGGTTTGGTATCTCTTTCTGCTGGAATCCTTCCCCATGGTCATACACTCATAGACGCTGATTGGGGAGTCCCGAGAGATTGTATGCAAGTACTTTCCCCAGCATAATAGTTCAAAAGGTTTCTATTTGATTGATGTGGTGAGGTCTGCTATTCCTCGGCCAGAGATAGAAACATGTCGAGCGGATACGCTGTCTTCTTCTTCTGGTACTCTTCACACAGGTACAGAACTGTGTTGCTTCATGGATAGTACGGTTTGAGGTATTTTGCATTCCAAGGGTGCCTTAAGATTTCTCCTTTTAGGTTACGCATGTAGTACGATCCCGTTCCTGCGATATCGTGTATGGCAAATGGCCCTACCCATGTTGGTGCTAATTTACCCCATTTCTTTTCTCGCTGATATTGCGGTATAGTACGTAGCACATACTGTCCTTCTACAAAATTTCTAAGTTTAACCTTTTTATTGTACTCCCTTGCTAACCTTCGTTGATAATTCTCCATTCTTTGTAACGCTATTTCCTTTCGTTCTTCTAGATCATCAAGTCTTTCTAGCATCATGTCCACTGTGAGATTTTTTACCCATGCTTCGGTTTTTTTTGTAGGCATGATGATCTCTGTTGGGATAACTGCTTCGGCTCCGTAAGTGAGGAGGAATGGAGATTCACCGGTTGCTGACCTTCTTATGGTTCGGTATGACCATAGTGCGTTGTGCAATTGCTCTCACCATCGGCCTTTATGTTCATCCAGCGATTTCTTGAGGATAAGAGCGAGGGTCTTATTTGTGGCTTCAGCTTGGCCATTGCTTTGAGGATAGATGGGAGTAGATTTGTTTTTCCTGATTTTGAACGTGTCGAACAGCATGTCAATGTTCTTCCCTTGCAGTTGCCTGCCATTGTCAAAGACAATTTCTACGGGAATACCGAACCTGCAAATGATGTTTTGAAAGATGAACATGAATACATCTGCATCCCTGATTCTTGCTAGAGCTTTGGTTTCCACCCACTTGCTGAAGTAATCAGTAGCTACTATCAAGAATCGTTTCTTTCCTATTCCTTCGATTAGTGGTCCAACGATGTCGACTCCCCATTTTGCAAATGGACATGGAATTCCCACTGAATTTAACTCTGTTACTGGAGCATGGATTCTTTTGGCGAACCTTTGACATTTTTCGCATCTTCTGGACATTTTAGCAACGTCTTGTATCATTCGCGGCCAATAGTATCCTTGCATTTAACTTTGTCGGCCAATGATCTCATCCCGCTGTGATTGCCTGCGTCTCCGTAGTGGATATCCTTCAAGATATGATGTCCCTCCTCTCTGGATAAGCAGCGTAATAGGGGTCCGAGGAAAGACTTCTTATATAAGACTCTGTCACGAAGCTCGAATCTCCCCGCCTTCGATTGCACTTTCTCGGCTTGCTTTACATCTGTAGGCAGCGCTCCTTCTTCAAGAAAAAGATGAACTTCGGTTCTCCAGTCTTCCTCGTTACTGAAGTCTTCGTCTTCGTTCGTTCTTGTCAAGATGTCGTCTTCGGAAAAATCTTCGGCTATATTTTCCCCTGCGTCTTCTTCAGCAATATCTTCCCCTACATCGTCTTCTCGATTTGTTATAGTGAGGACTTGTAGTATGGAGATCGAAGGTTCGTATACTATTGCTATCTTGATAGCCTTGACGTTATCATATTTCAGCATTGATGAAATGTAGGCTAAGGCATCGGCAAGTCTGTTATCTTTCCTGCATAGATATCGGAACTTAATGTTGGATATTTGTGATGCCAGAGTTTGGACTAGGGCCACGTATACTGTGAGAGTCTCATCATAGGTGTTATACTCCAGTTCTATCTGTCGAATGACTAGCTATGAATCACTTGTTAGGCGCACCTCTTTTATTCCCATTTCTATTATCAAACGAAGAGCATGTACTACGGCTTCGTACTCCACGATGTTGTTGGTGTGCCCTTCAAATTCCAATCTGAGTGTATGCACGATTCTGTCCCCAGTGGGTGTCGTGATCACAATTCCTATGCCTGCACCTTCTCTGTTCTTGGACCCATCGATGAAGACTTCCCACCTTCTTTGGATGGAGGGTTCGAGTAAATCATTCGGGTTCTTTACGTTTTTTTCCATTTCATGGAATGTCCTTCACTTCTTCATCATTATCCAGAGGTAAGTCTGCTAGAAAATCTGTCAGGACTTGTGATTTTTGGGCAGTTTTGATCTCATGGATGATGTTGAATTGCTCCAGTTGCGTATTCCACTTTGTTATTCTTCCTACTTTTCTGGCATTTTTAAGAACTGCTTCCAGCGGTGATTTGCACGGGACACGAACATAGTGAGTCAAGAAGTAAGTTCTCAGCTTCTGGGTTGCCCATACTAATGCCAATATGAGTTGTTTAGTCTTGGTGTAGTTTCTTTCTGCCGTATTGAGGGTCTTACTAACATAATAGATCGGTTGTTCAACCTTTGTATTGGTCTTGACCAGTACTGCGCTTATTGCATCTTCGGTAGCATCTATGTAAAGGGCAAACACTTCGTCAAGATCGGGCTTTTTGAGGATCGGGATCGTTGCCAGGTATTCTTTGATCTTCTGGAAGGCTACTTCACACTCAGCGGTCCATGCGAACTTAGTCCATTTCTTGAGGATATTAAAAAAGTGCTTACACTTATCTGATGACCTAGCGATGAATCTTCCCAACGCTGCCAAAGAACCGTTGAGTTTATGGACTTCTTTCAAATTTCTTGGAGAGGGCATTTCCACGATGGCCTGAATCTTGGCGGGATCGACTTCGATGCCTCTCTTCGTTACCAAATATCCGAGAAATTTCCCTGATGTTACATCGAAGGTGCACTTTTCTTGGTTCACTTTCATGTTGTATTTCCTCATTGCGCCGAAGATATTTCTCAAGTCCTGAAGGTGATCTTTGCGCAACTTACTCTTGACGAGCATGTCATCGACATAAACTTCCAAAGTTTTCCCAGTCCATGGCTTGAAGAAAGCATCAACCATCCTCTGGTATGTTGCCCCTGCATTCCTCAGTCCGAAGGGAATTCAAGTGTAACAGTAGAGTCCGTGCGGAGTGAAGAATGTTGTGTGTTGTTGATCTATTTCTGCTAGGGCTATCTAGTTATAGCCGGAATATGATGTGATTTCAACTTTGTTGTAGTAATAGGTTCGTAAGACTTGTG
>JAJJMB010000948.1:4747379-4832459 GCA_023531105.1 Papaver atlanticum
AAACACGGGCGCCTTTAACATCTCGGCTGCCTTGGGGGTGCCCTTATATATTTCGAGGGTGCCTTTAGTAATTTTGGTGGGTGCCTTTAACACTTTTTCTGAGGTGTTTTCAACATTTTTTCGGGGTTCCTCCGGTGTATTTCTGGGGTGCTTCCGGTGCATTTCTGGGGTGCCTTTAGTATTCTATCCTGGGGTGTAAAACACCACTTTTCGAGCCAATTTTTGCCGCAAGAGCTTATCCCTAGAAAGGACTTAAAACAACTTTATTAGAAATAAAATGAGTCATAGATAATGTAGTTATGGGTGAAAATGCGTCACACTTACGTGCTTATCAGAATATCCGTCCATAAATGACAATTCTTCGTGTCCTTCGACAGCTTCCACCAGCTGATCGATGCTTGGGAGCGGATAACTATCCTTCGGGCACGCTTTGTTGAGGTTGGTGAAATCGATGCATATCCTTACCGCACCGTTCTTTTTTGGTATGATGACCATGTTCGAGATCCATGTGGGGTATCTCACCTCCCTTATGAATCCTTCTTCCATGAGTTTGTGAAGCTCTTTCTCAACTGCTTGATGATACTCTGGTGCTACTTTGCGTAGTTTCTGCCTGAAGGGGTTTGTGCCCGGTTTTATCCGAAGTTCATGTCGTATTATCTTAGGATCGATCCCTGGCATATCCCCTAGCTTCCATGTGAATATGTCCGCGTATTCTTTGAGTAGCTTGACCAACACTTCTCCTCGATCCTGTTCTATCAGCGTCCCTATCTTGATCATCTTGGGATCTTCTTCCGTTCCTATGTTGATCTCCTTCGTAGATTCCACCGGTGTGAATGTAGGCTTCGGTTCTCCTAGAAGTGGAGCGTTCTTTAATTGCTATTTGGTAAGATCTTCAGCCCCCTTTGCCCCTGAAACGCCTGCTTCGGTAGTTAGAACGGTGCTAACCTTCGTTAGGCTTTTTCCTGAGATTTCTTCGAGATATAGATCGATTACCTTGTCCTTAGCGGCCGCTTTGTTTTTTCCTTTTCGAGCTTTACGTTGCTCATCTTGTTCACTATTTATCCGATTTTGTAAAGCATGACATTCTCGTGCTGTGACTTGATCGCCCTTGATTTCCATTACCCCTTTGGGTGTCGGGAATCTAAGGTATTGGTGATATGTTGCTGCTACTCCCTTTAATTTGTGCACCCATCTTCCCCCAATGATGGCGTTATATGGGGATGGTGCGTCCACTACGCTGAATCGGGTACTAACCTTCATCGGTCATGCCTTGACTTCTAAGATGATATCTCTCAAAGGCTTCGTTGGTGCACCGTTGAACCCATATATGGTGTAGTAGGTTGACATCAGCTGCTCGTCATTCAATTCCATTCATTTGAATGTATGGTAGAATAGAACGTTGACTGAGCTCCCTCCATCGATCAACACTTTCTTTATGTTGCACCCCGATACTGGTAACGTTAATACCAAAGGATCATTGTGATCCTCCATGTCTTCTTCGACATCTTCAGCGTCAAATGACATGTGTGCGTTCATCCATTGCTCATGTTCATCAACTTCTTCTCCATCGATCTTGTACAGTTCACAGTAGTCCTCAAATTGCTTTCTCAATCTTTTTCCTATTTGGTCGGTCAGTGAAGGGCCGTTGGGTTTTGAATAGGAAAAAGTATTGATCGTTCGGTTGTTCTCGGGCAGTTGGACTTGTTTTCTTTGTTGGGTCCTATCATCGGTTTCTACCTTTTGAACATATTGCTTGAGATCTCCGGCATCAATCAGCTTATGGATCATCATCTTGAGATTTTTTCACTTCTCTGTTTGGTGACCATTGAAGCAATGGTATTCGTAGTAGTCTCTTGACTTCTTAGACCTTGGTGGTTGTTCCCCCTTGGACCATGGCCACTCAAGGTTTGTTCGATCCTTGATTTCCCTTAGGATGTGAACATAGCTGGTGTTGAGCTTCGTGTAGACTTGGTCTTCGAACATCTTATTATTGCACCGATGGTCATCTCTTCGTCTTCTCTTATCTTCGTTGGAGTGCTCAGTCGTATTAGTCCTATTTGATCCGCTAGCTTGCTCTACTGAATTCGTACGATGAGTTTTTTGTACTTGTGCTCTAGGATTGTCTCGTTGTATTTCTTCGAGCCTGGCGTGCTTTTCGATGATCACTCGAAGATCTCCTTGAGTCGTGGGAATACTTCCGTGAATCTCAACAAACAATGGGCTTATCCTGTCCAGTCCCCACTTGTAGCAATTGATGCTGACCACCGGGTCTACATTTCCTATTGCTTGACAGATTTTATGCCACCTATCGGTATACTCCCTGATCGATTCCTTGTAGCCGACTGCTAGAGAGAAGAGTTTGTCCATCCCTGCGTTAATGGACTTGTTGTAATGTAAGTTCTCAAGAATTTCTCAGTGAGCTGGTTGTAGGAGTTGATGGAGTTAGGCGGTAGGTTGTCAAACCAGGACAATGCCGATCCTTTCAGGCTTGAAGGGAAATATCTGCAGAGGACTACATCGTCTTGGTCCCATCGGGCCAGGGTTCGGTTGTAGTATCGAAGATGTGTTGCGGGATAGCTGGAGTCATCATAGCAATCGAACGCTGGGATGGGACACTTTTGGGTGATGAGAGCTCTGGCTAGGTGTGCAGTCAGTGGTGCGGTAGCGGCTTCTCTCATTACTTCTTCTAGTCTTCCCCCTCCTTGTCTTGCCTTCAACTTCTTGATTTCTGCCATCATCTTTGCACGAAGGTTCTCCATTGCGAGATGATGCTCTTCTCTTATGGATGATCGCCCTGATCTTCGGTCCTCATCATCGAAGTAGTCTGAATCGTCGGGAATATAGTCTGGGTCGGACAACTATTCCCCCTGGCAGCTATTTGGTTTAATGGCTCGGGGTTGTGAACGTTGGCCACTACCATCCTTCGGTCTTGATTTGGTGGAGGTGCCTTAGAATTTGCTTCATCGTGCTGATTCTCAACTTCCGCGCTTTGGGCAATTCTATCTCTGAGTTCCTGGTTTTCTTGTGCGAGTAACGCTATAGCGTCCGCGTATATCTTATGGTTCCTTTTCACCTCTTCAAGCTCTGCTATCAATTGGATGGAATGGTTCGACCCTTGATTCGGAGTTCCCACCTATGCTTGTCCACCGACGGTTACCGTGTGATCTTCATCTACAGTCTGTATCAGAGGGATAGGTGGATCGTTGGGCGGGGCTTGAAGTTCCACAGGCTGTGCTGGTTGGCTCTCCATTAGCAGAGGCTGGATGGTAAGTAGTGGTTGATTTCGCTCGTCGGTTAGTGGCATCCCGTAGATAGGTTGTTGCATTGTTGACTCTGCCATTCCTTCTCGCTGTTTATTTGCTCGGGTTATGGCTGCTACTTTGGAGGCACCGGCTTTGGCTGCTGCGGCTTTTAGAGCTGCTGCTGCTATTGCGCTGGCATCCAGAGGCATCGTACTTTCCGCTCCATCCTGCTTCTTGTTAGCTGTTCTGAGGTTTTCACCTCTTTGCTTGCTGCGTGTCATAACTGGTGTAGTCCTCGGTGTTGCTTTTGACGATGCCTTGGCTTTTCCTGCATCCTTCGTTTTGTCCATACTTGCTTTTTTCTGCAAAAAACAATACGTTGGCAAAGAAAACATATCCACATGGGTTTTGTCAGTAAAGATACTGTAAGAAAGTGCGTGGTTTTGTATTTTGTTAAGAATGAGCTGAAAACATAACTATAGTGTAGATCCGTCAAAGCGAGCCATTTTGAAATGGAACGTACAGATCTGAAGATTTGTAGCTAAAGAAAACATAGATCGAAGATAGATCCAAAGGATTTTTCCAAGAAAAAATAGATCCAAGGGTTTTTTACAAACAAAAACATGGATCCGACGATTTTTACCAGAGGAAATGCCGATATGAAGATTTTCTGACAACAAATAAAGATCTAATTATGTTTGCAATTTGGACGAAGATTTTAAATCCGCCTGCTTTCATAATAAAAAAGTTTCAAAGGTTTGTCACCCAAAGTCTGTACTAAGAAACAGTTTTGAGTGATTAAAAGGATTCACAGGGAAAGATAAATCTTTTACCGGGACATAACTATCCCTGTTTCTAGCGCCAGATTGTGAACACAGAAGTAACGATGATGCCATCGTGTCCACAAACAATGTTCGCAATATGATTAAAACTACTGAAATGGTCGAGATACATATAACATAGCACGTGATATATATGTGATAGACTCTGAGCCTACGGGCTCGTCCTCGTCTCGCATCATAGAAGAACCTATGATGATTAAAACATTGCATGATGCATAAAAAACAAGATTATAAGTGCAGAATATAAATGAGACGATGATTTACGTGGTTCAGCACGAAGGCCTACATCCACGGGGGTTCGGTTTTTCACTATGTATTATATGAGGTTACAATGGATAGTAGAATGACTCTGAGTAGGGAACGATGCTAGGAGGGTTATAGATCAAACTCATACTTACTCTTACAATTTCTCTCTCCTGAAATATAGTTCTCTCTCCAGAAATATAGTTCTCTCTTCCTAAAATTGGTCGCCCCCCTCTCTCTTGGTGGAGTTGGGGTATTTATAGACCTCTTGTGTGGGGTCCCCCATCTGAAATAGGTGTCCCTTATCAACTTGGACTTTGTGCCAATCCCGATGATAGCCTTCGTCCTGCTCCGAAGATGTCCATCGATCCCCTAGTATAACGATGACTCGCCTGCGCTTCTTCCATGAGAATGTTGACACGTATCCTATGTGCGCAGCATTTAATGCAGGTGGTTGGGGTGGTCTGCACGCCTTAGACAACTGTTAATGCAGTGTCAGCTGTGTTTACTCTCGTCCGTTGGATCTGGATCTTTATTGGGATGGGGAAAAGCAACCTTATAGATCTTCTACGGTACTTCGCGGCGGTCCGATAGTCAGGTACTCCCTATCTCATCAATCGTTGGATCACGCCTACTTGCAGCTACGTGGCAGATGAGGATGGTGCATGCTCCTAGGGTGTTTCCACATGTCATCATTATCTTGATGGGCCCTTGCTCTTTGGCCTACACGTGTACGGTTCTTGACACGTGGTTGGTTGTAGATTATGTTTATACACCACCTGTTGACATATGGGTAAAAAACATTTGACAAACACTTTCTTCCAATTTTTCATAGCGACAATAGTTTTTTTTTTTACTTCGTGGTTGACTGTTATGCTAAACATAAATATAAAAAAATTAACTCCAATTTCAAGAATTTATAATTGAGATTTTCAAGATCAAGAAGCATCAGTTAAGTTTAACAAATGTAAAGAAAATTGGTTGTGTTTGAAAAATTCATACATTATTACTTCCTCTGTTTTAAAATAATAGGCTGGTTTCGTGTAACCAACATATACTTTTTAAAACAGAGGTAGTACAAAGTCTAATTTGTTGTGGCATGTAATATGAGACAGCATTTGCTCGTTTCATATGAGAACTCATTCCGTTTCATGGTTAGCAGGTATTTGGGGTAAACGCTTTCACAAAACATTTGAAAACATTTTCATCTCATGAGCGCAAGATATCAAATCTTAAGTATGGCGGTAGCCATAGGCGTCGCCTTGTTGGTCCCCGAATGGGTATGTGCCCAACTTGGTGTCTTTTTTTATGGTCTATGTTAGTAGCCTAATTAGAAAAGCAGAGGGTACGAGGCTATGAGCTCACACCAATAATTTTGTCACCCTTGCAGAACTACAGTTTGAAGACATTTGTAGCGGCAACTATCTACAGATGTATTGGTTTATGACATTTTTCTCAAAAATTCAGAAAATGCACGATACATTTCCAAACCTAATTCACAGTGAGTACATATTCTTAAATTTTACGAGACTTCTTAATTTTTGGGTGACTTCTTTTTTTGGAAATATACCTTCTCTCATCGCAATTCTATTTTTATTTTTATTTTATTTTTCATTTTTGTACATTTTGGTGAAACCGTTTTTTTTTAGTTATATTGTTTCTTTCTCGAACAAAAATCATGAGATGCTATAATTTATTGTAAAAGAAAAAAGAATTAGTAGAGAACGTCATATAAAACTCCTCGGTGGTTAACATCCTTAATTAAAGCTTCAACGAAAACATTATCCAGGGATTGGAGTACGGATGTTGATGCCCTGACACCTGATCAGGTGATCACTGCATGTAAAGTACTGCAAAGCATAATAAAAAATCAGAGGTGGAAACACCTCAAGCCATTGATTCATTCAGATAATTGTTCTCAGAAATATGACCAAACATTTGCCGTTACATGGTTTATGCAATTCCTAATATACAAGTTGTTCAATATGGCAGATAGAACATCTCATTTCCATACGTGTTCTACAACATTTCTATTGCAACAAGAAGATTTCTTGATAATATATCTAGAAATTAATATAAAAGCATTGACTTTAAAGTTAGTAGCACCATTGTTTGATTTCCAAATAAATTACTAAGTGGAATATGGATGGTGTTTCTGAATCTTTTTCCTTGGCTATCACCAAACTACGTAGTACGTGATGTAAGACTCCTTTTGTAAGACCATCTTTCTCTTTTTTGCTCAGTAAAGATAGTTTTTATAAATAAGGTAATTTGTTACATTTTATTGATCATTAAAATGTCCCCTTGGAAATATTTTTTAACAAGAAAGAATTTGTATAAAACCCTGTTCTTAAATAGCCCCTAATACATGATTGTTATTCATTAGCACCAAATATAGAACTCTTTGAGTAGATAAATTCACAAAAATCCCATCCCAAGTGCTAAATATTGCCTCAATTACTAGTAAAGCTTAGAACAAACCAAGCTCATAACCCGTTTTTAATCCAAAAACCCTAAATCAGCAATCCTAGATTGTTAGTCACCAAAACTATAATTGATCACCATCACTGCTTGACGCTGCCGCCGCTTCTCCAGCCATGAAACCACCATATACTAGATCAACATCAGAAACAACCCATAACTTGAATCTTGAAAATGACATTCAAAATCATCCCTTTAATCAAGTAATAGAACTCTAAATCTGGAAGGAAAAAAAATCTAACAATTGAAGAAACCTCAGTGAAATAGCTTCTCAAACAACTAACTTGGAGCAAACAAGTTCTAGACGAGAACATCTAGGGTTCGTTGAAAACGCCTAAGTTTTTTTCTCCCTAGTAGATCCACAAAAAATTCAAGCATAGAATAGAACCCCAAAGAAACCCACACAAATAGACCCAAGGATGAAAGATTTCGGACTAAAACTGTGATTCACATTAAGCATTGGCATCATTGCATTAACTAGAGGGTTTAAAAAATCAAAATTAGGAGAGGCAGAGAAGATCTGAAGCTAACATCATCATAACCAGAAATATAAAACAACAAATTGAAACCCTAAGTTGTCAACAGTCAACACTAAAACTCATGCTATATGAGATATAAAGAAGGGAATTGAAGGGAAACTCTATCGTGTTATAATTCAAAACAATGCTAAGGATCTGCTTGATCAACTTTCAGTCGGCTATTTTGGTTAAACATTAGCCGATTTTTCTTATTTTTGGGATATTTTAATAATAAAATCAGTAAGGGGTCCATGTTAAAGAGTTTTAAATTAACGATAACTATAATACTTGGGAGGCTGATCATCTGCCATTCAAGGGAAATTTCTTCCTAAGCGGCTGAACATCTATCTTTCAGTTTGAACACTCTTTCACTTGTATATGTGTGTAAGGAGTTCAGGCGAAAGTGAACCTCTACAAGATCATTGTAGAACCTAATTTGATCAAATTTGATCAAACTCCTTCATTTTGATTGAGAGCTCTCACTCTATAGCCCTTACTCTAACTAAAGAAGATAAATCAAAACCAAAAGTCAAAAACATCTGCCCATATGTCCCTCTATATATATTAAGTACGGATTACTAACCTCTTTATAAGGGTAGTGGTCTAGTGGATGTGAGCTCATACCTAACTACTTATTTGCGTATTCGGACACTTTTCACCAACTATTTTTTCTTCTTTTGGCGGGAAAACAACTAATTTTATTTTATTTCGACAGAAATCCAAATATAGGACTATTATATTATATAACATGCCGGTTGTATAATTGGCACCAATACCTCTGAAAATTTATTAAAAGGTAGGAAAGTGCGACTCTTTGAAGTGACATAAAAGATCCATTTTATCATTATGTTCTAGGCTAGTTAAGACTGGACAAGCATCCGACATTATTTGTAATAATAATAATTAAAACTTGGGTCATTTCTAATAAATTATGGATACCGAGGGATCATCGTTTAAAGTGAAAACGAAATTGAGACAGAATCCACACATGAAACCAGTTAGGGTGATAATAATATTGATCTCTAGTTTATACAGTAAAAACATACCTAAAAGATAATATCAAATCTTAATAATATATTTGACTAGGTAATGTTGTTGATGGGAGAAAACGATTTGCTGTTATTTTTAGGAAAGTTAAGAAACGACCGTGCTGGCGGAGACTCCTCAAACGAGCAAATTGCTTAAACCTTTTTCAAACAGATGCACTGCACAGGAGTGCTTTGAGTTCGAGAGATCAATCTGTAGGATTCCGGCCCAAACCAAGACAATGGCCGTTCCAGAGTCAATTCGGTCACAAAGAGGGAAGAGGGTCGATCTGTAGGAGGGAAGCTGAGAAGTATGTATGAGATCAATGATGATCAAGGATTGTGAATGTGTGATGCTTTCTGCAAGTTGGTGAACTTTTGAGTTCAGATGAGATAAGTTTTGATCGATTGAGCGATAATTTCTTGTATGTCAAAATTGTTGTCCTTCAATCGTGGATTCAGAAATGTATTTATATTGCAAGAATAGTAGACACATTGATCCCAGTAAGTGTGACGGTTTCTCAAGTGAAAGAGTGGGACAGTGGGAAATTGTGGTTAAACCAGTTCCATGTCGTGCGGAGACTTGGTTGATTGTCCACCCACTACTTTGCTAACTTCCTCAACCGCACATATTTCTCATCGTGGGTGTACACACGTGCCGTAGGCCGCCAAACCAAAACCCTAGTGATAATCCCCCATGTGACGTGATTGATATGATGTCTCATGAATGTGGAGTCTGCAAGGCAGACGTGTATTTAATTAGTCAGTTGTTAACTTGACTAGACAATGAGTCTTAGTATTGATGAGTCGAGCATAATGAACGAATGTGATATGCTCTAAGACTCATGGATTGAAGATAAGATGTCTTCTGGGACAGTAATGATGTTAAGACGTTAAGTCTTGATATCATTTTACCAGTCGAGATAATAATGATATCTGATAGTTTTTTCGATCGTCCGATGAAGTTGCTCGATCAAGGACTCATTTTGATATGTGACAGGAAATCAAAGATATTGGATGGTCGTCCCTTCGAACCATGTTGCTCAGTCGAGCAAAAATGTTGGCAGCAAAACCAGACATTAAATATAAATTAGAATATTGATTGCTGGATCAATAGAATCCTATAATGTTGACAGTTGAATCAACATGAGAAATATTGCTTGGTCGAGCAATTGATAGTTGAATCAATGAGTTATGAACACAGTTGAATGAGAAAAAATAATTTTACTAGTTTAAGCAAATATTGCTCGTTTGAGTAAATATTGCTCATTTAAGCAATATTGCTCGATTCATGAATTATTGGTAGCCGGACCAAATATTATATAATTAATTAGGATGTTGATTGTTGGATCAACATAAAATGAACTTGC
This sequence comes from Papaver atlanticum, assembly GCA_023531105.1. Lineage (NCBI taxonomy): Eukaryota > Viridiplantae > Streptophyta > Magnoliopsida > Ranunculales > Papaveraceae > Papaver > Papaver atlanticum. The sequence goes on from JAJJMB010000948.1 coordinate 4,757,101, forward strand.
TCAGAATTATGATTTGAAGCGCATTTGTTTTGAAACCCTAATTTTGATCGATTGTTGATAAATTGATGATTTACTGAAAATCAATCAATGAGTGATAGAGGTACTGGCTACATGGGATGATGGCCTGCCATGTAGCGCCCAGGTGCTCGAATAAGCATGCATCAAAGTCCTTTGTAGATCAGTTGGTGAAAAGATGATTAAATAATCGTTTAATCATTATTAAAATAGTGCTCGTCTGAGCATTAGGTGATAAAACCTGATTATGGAGTGATGAGGACCGGCCAAGGGGTATGAGACCGTACCTTGGTGGTCGTGGGACCAACTGATGGTCGTTTCATTAAATTCCAAGTTGTTTGGAAAGAGTTTGAACCCAATATGAATTATGGAATATCAAATAGGTCAAAATCGTAATAGAGTGTGGGACCGGCTTCTGTGAGCCAAGGGGCCGATCTTGGTCGGTCAAGATGGAATGCCTGTGTCACCATATTGCCCGTGACTCAATTTTGAGAATTTTGATATATTCTGGTATGCGTTTGAGCAATATTTTGGATTTTCAGAAGAATTTGATCTTAACTGAAAACTCTCGATTTTGCTTGAGTGAGCAAGTAGAATTTTGCTCGCGCGACCAATATTTTGAGAATATTAAAATAATGATATTTTAATATTTTCCATGAGAAGCCTGGGCGGTCATGTGACCATTTGACCTTTTAGTTTTTTGGTAGTTTGAGCAATATTTGAGAAATATGGTTTTTGCTCAAACGAAAGAGGTTCATGAAATAAAGGAAGGAATAATAATAATAAAATAAGGAATTGAGAGGTGTGGGACCGGCAGTGGCTAGGGAGTGGCCGGCCCGCATGCTCGGTCCCGTGCTCTTCCCTATTTTATATAATTATTTTTCATCACTTGAGGAAATATGGAGGAGTTTTGCTCAAACGAGAAAGTTTTCTAAAACAATGGAGTTTTTATGAGATGAGGAAAATAATAAAATAAAATAAAAAATAAAAGGGGGAGAGGCCTGGACAGACCACAACGGCATGACCGGCCGGCCAGTGGGCCCGGTCCCGCGCGCCTCTCTTATATTTTTATTTTATTATTATTTCTCTCTTGTTTCACATATGTTTCCTTATTCGTCCATATTTTTGAATGCTCGTTCATGCGTTTGGGTGCTCATTTGTGCATTATTGTTAAGTACACTCTCACCATTTTCTCGGGGTTTACTCGGCGGTGGCCCAAAATCCTGAATAGTGAATATTTATTACTAATTCATGGAATTCAGTCGGGAATAAGCAATGAAACGGAGTAATGAAATAGATTGATTATCCATTACTAATCCATGGAATTCAGCCAGGAATAATCCATGAAACGGAGTAATGATATAGAATAAATTATATTTCTATGAATTCAATTGATGAATGTTGTGCTAGAATTAATCTGTGAATGGCTCTATACTAGCATGCAATATGTCTAGGAGCATTATGTTTATTCGAGAATGAGGTATGAGATGATGAAAGCATCATACTTATTCTGAATATTGATTCTGCGTAGTCAGGGAATAGTATGGCATCCTGAAGAAGTTAGCGCTATATACTAGCATGTAATATGTCTAGGAGCCGTCCAATTATTAATAGATTCTATATATATGCATTCTACATAGTCAGGGAACAGTGTGGCATCCTGAAGATGTTAACGCTCTATACTAGAATGCAATATGTCTAGTAGCCGTCCAATCATTTCGATCTATGTAGAAGTGTTGATGAAATGTGCGAAGTGTCGAAAAGCTCAGTTTGAGAGGCTTTACGAATAACATATTCATACAGAGCTCTGAGAGGGTGTACGCTCAGTCAGAGATTGTTCGTGAATTCCACATACGTGTCTGAAGCCGTGTCAAAAATATGCAAAATTGTGATCTCTGAGAGGGTGGACGCTCAGTCAGAGGTTGTTCGTGAATTTCACATACGTGTCTGAAGCCGTGTCAGAAATATGCAAAATTATGATTTTACGATTTTAGGCTTTGTCAAAAATCCACCATCAACATTAAGTCCTCTGCTGAGTGTGGGACAGTCATGTTCCGTAGTAAGCACTGGATGGTAATTTTTATGATTACATACAAAATAAGTAATTGAACTTAGTTGTAAAAGATGTTACCAGAATTCTCGCTCCAATGATGTCACGTACGAGCAATATCTTGAATGAGGATCATGGCAGTATGATAGAGCGTCGTGTGGAGTGATGAGGCACTGCTGATTTGGGTGGTGAAATGACCAACTTGGAGGGTTTAGCACTTGTGAGCCCTGCTTGAAAGAGGAAATCATCGTTCCACCGAGTTGTTGGTCTTCAAAGTACCAATATGTATCACCGGCTGCGGTGGACTTATTTTCGTCGTTGTTCTAAATACCCAAATGACTTGTGGAGGATTCAAATAAGTCTTCATATTGCATCATATTGATAGCTACATGAAATCCTCACTTGATGGTTGAATGGATGAAGATCCATGTGGATGAATGAGGAATTTCGTCATAATTCGTCATCAGAAAATTCAGAAGTTAGGTCTTCGTTGAAAATGCTGTAGAATCTTCATACGATGTCCGTTTTCGACGATCTACCCCAATTTTTTGATGCTCGGGAGATTTCCTAGCTTTCAAAGAAGATTTTTGAGTTTTAAGCTCGTTTAAGGATTGAAATCAATGAAACAGTAAACTTCCAGGAAGTCTTCAGAATTTTTTCAGTTGTCATGTAGTTTGATGTTTCAGCCACATCTTTTTTATCATTCGTCCAATTGTTGTGAATTTTGGATATGTTATATACAACATTCATATGAAGATAATGACATATGATCCATCCCTATATTCTTCACCAATTTCTCCCAGATTGTCTCTTTGTGCATGACAGTGTAAAATCGTCTCAAATGAGCTTGTTGCAAAACGCCCCTTTTGTGTCTTTAGACCAATTGCTTGTGTCTTGAGCGCTTGATGAAGGATGTTTATGATTTTAATCACTTATATTCTGAATTTTGTGATTGCCCTTTGAATTCCATATTTGAAACACTCCATTTCACATAATCGTCACATCATGTGTGAAACGACAAAATAGAGGATGATGGTGTTAGAGCACTGCTCGGTCGAACTCGCAAGCGTTGCTATCTCAAGCTTGTTGTCAAGTTTAGTTGCCAAAACTATAAGTCTTGATTTCTAGTCTACTTATAGCTAAGTCTTGGACTAGGATAGAAAGTGTAGTTGAGCTTTAGACTCCACGGTGTTCATCATACAAAGACGAAGAACTACTCAAGGAATTGGTGGAACTTCATCGACTAAAAGGTATGTGGAGACTTGAACTTATCTATCACTCAAAAAGTCTATCTACTCTATCTCCTATCTTGAGACAAAAGTCGTATTGCTACATAGACTTCGATTATACACATTTGCTATTTCGAGCCGAGTTTATCTCGCTTATCTTTTTCTCGAAATATGTGTTGGTAAGCTTTCGCTTTGGCCAAGTTCATCTTTACAAGTGACGAAAGTCATGTTGATTATTTCAATATCTTGAAAATTGCTTTGATGAAAAATAGTGTGTGAATAACCTCTATTTAACATCCTCTAAGAATGTTTCAATGATTGAAATAAAGAGTTTGGAACATGTAACCATCTTTGGATATAAGAATATAATGTGTTCGCGCATTAGTGTATAAATCCAAAACCGGGAACCAAATGTATGCATACTTGTGTGTGTACTAAATGGTTGATGGAGACTGGGTAAGTATGCGTACCCGTACGCATACTGGCGGAAGTTCACGACCGTGAATTTCTGCTGAGTTTGGAAATCAAAACCAACTCAATCTGGTTACCTAAGTATGCGTACCCGTACGCATACTGGCGAAAAGTTCACGTCCGTGAATTTCTGCTGAGTTTGGAAATCAAAACAAACTCAAATCCGGTTACTTAAGTACGCATACCCGTACGCATACTTAAGTGTGTTACTTTCTAAATTTGGTTTATGCGTGAACTTAAATATATATAAACTAAGGAATGCATATTTACAAACCGTGACTATAAAGTTCATGAATCGATTCGAGTGAATCAAAACCGATTTTGTTTCGATTATGTCTTGTATACTTCTACGAGATCTAAGCAATTGAACAACTCTTGAACTAGTTCATTTAAGTCATTTGGACTAGTTATGGTGAAGATGAATAAGGTTGATATGAAAGTGCTCATATGGATAACCATTGGTTAACTACTGTTGAACCAACTAAGGTTGATGTAGACTCGGAATGTTTCGCATTAATCATTCGATCACTTGAAAATTGCTTCGAAGCTAATAATTTGTGTGAGAAAGATATTGTTGTCTTTTAAAAATGTTTCAATGATTGAAATGAGAGTTTAGAACAAATAACCATGATTGGATATAGCAAAGTATGCGTACTTGTATGCTAATTGTTGCAAGATATTCCAAGTTCGGGAACCATAGTATGCATACCTGTATGCGTACTGGTTGGTTTATAAAAGTACGGGAACTCAGTATGCATACTGGTATGCGTACTGGCATGAGTTTCAAGTTCCGGAATTTAACTGAGGTTGGATGGTTTGCGTACCCGTTCGCATACTGGCGAACCCAAACTTGGTCCGGCCACTTAGGTATGCGTACCCGTTTTTATACTTGAGAATGTTATGTTCTAAAATCGGTTTGTTCATGAACTAATACATTTATATAATAAGGAATGCAATCTTTTGCAAACCGTGGCTATAATGTTCATGAATTGATTCGAGTGAATGAAAATCGATTTTGCTTCAATTGTGTCTTGTATACTTCTATGAGAATATAAACAATTGAACAACTCTAGAACTAGTTTCATTTGAGTCATTTGAACTAGTTATGTTTAAGATGAATAAGGTTGATATGAAAGTGTTCATATGGCTAACTTTGGTTAACTATTATTGAGCCAACAAGGTGTACACGTTTAGGTACGATTACTCATATTTAAATGAAGTCACTTTTCATTTGTGTGTAACAAGCTAAGTTTGATATACTAGTTGAAAGATATTAGCTTGAGTCTAATCAGGTTTTCATCTAACAGTGAATATTGAATGCTTTATTACCAAGATAACATTGATTGCAAACCCTGATTTGAAAACATATAAAGGAGAACTCTATCAAATGGGAAACCTAATCCCCACAGCTCCTGTGTGATACTAGTTGTGACTAGAGTCGGTTCTCCTTTAACCTTAGGTTTTCTCCAAATCCCTGTAGGTTAACGACTTCATTGGGATTGTGAAGCCAGACCCAACTGTTTTCTGTGTAGTTGCGTGATATGATCTTGTTGTTTCTATCGTGATTGAGTGCAATCATAAGATTAGCTTGAGATTAATTTCTCCGATAGGAAAGATAGAAAAGTAATCACAAACATCTTCGTCTCATCGTTTGTGATTCCACAATATCTTGTTTTGCTAGTCGATTAAGATTATTGTGAGGTCATTGATAATTCTAGGCTGTTCTTCGGGAATATAAGTCCGGGTTATCGATTGGTTCATGTTCACGTTGATTTATCAAAAGACGGAACAAAACTTGTAGGTATTTCTGTGGGAGGCAGATTTATCTATTCTTGTAGACTTTTTTGTGTGATACAGATTTGTTTATTAAAGTCTTCGACTTTGGGTCATAGCAACTCTTAGTTGTTGGTGAGATCAGCTAAGGGAATCAAGTGCGTAGTATCCTGCTGGGATCAGAGACATAAGGAGCGCAATTGTACCTTGGATCAGTGTGAGATTGATTGGGGTTCGGCTACAGTCTGAACCGAAGTTAGTTTGTAGTAGGCTAGTGTCTGTAGCGGCTTAATACAGTGTGTGTTCAATCTGGACTAGGTCCCGGGGTTTTTCTGCATTTGCGGTTTCCATATTAACAAAACTTTTGGTATCTGTGTTATTTCTTTTCCGCACTATATTTTGTTATATAATTAAAATATCATAGGTTGTGCGTTGAATCAATCAATTGGGAAATCCGACCTTTGGTTGTTGATTGAAATTGATTGATACTTGAACATTGGTCTTTGGTACCGTTCAAGTTAATTTCTCTTGTATTCAATTTGACTCGCAGATTTCTATTTGCTTGAGTAAGGATTGAATCGAGAAATTGAGATATAACTCTTTGATATACTTTTTATTAAGATTGAGTCTGACTGTCTAGTTGAAATCTCTTAAAAGTATATTGGAGTTAGTCCATACAGATTGCTAAGCGAATTATTGGGTGAGGTTATCGTACCCCCACTTTTTCAGATGGAACTGATAATGGTGACATGAGCAATCTTGTGAACCAAAATGGTGATGAGAATGTCTCTGCATCTCAGGTTCGTGTTTTCTTTTGAATACATTTGAAGTGACTAAAGCCCGAGTTGACGTTGTTCCAGTATTTCTGCTCCATGAATATAAGAAACCTTGCTTGTCTGAAGTGTATGAACGTCCATATGCCTGAACGATTCTTCTTCGTAATTTTTTTAGCTTGTTTATCCGATTACTGTGAATCTTGAGTATGTTGAAGCGAACATCCAAAGAGAACGGTATGTGACCCGTCCTTAGATCCTTCACTAATTTTTCCAAGTTGCTGCTTTGTGCAAAACATTGTAAAATTTCGACAGACGAGCTTGCTGCAAAAACATCCATTTGCTTGCGTCTGGAATGTTTCATGACAGATGTTGTTAGTCTATCCATGCTCTGACAATTATGATAGATGCTCGCGTCTCATGTTCACGAATTGACCATTTATGGAAATGTCATCTTCAAAACTTTTGAAGCTGTCATGGGGAGACGTGCAGTATTATGGTCGTCAGTCCCCAGCATTGGTGAGCACTCCTTTTCGTTTCTTCTCTTTATTCTTTCTTATTTGTAGAAAGGTGGAAATATTGAGGTTTAAGGACTTTGTGAAAATACCTAAGTGGATGTCGATCGACTGTGAGTGTCATGAATCCCGTCTAGAAATTTCTTCTTACGCGTCGTCCACTCTAGAAGCCGTTGAAACTTCATACGATGTTGGAATTCGATGTTTGACCCCAACTTTCAAAGCTAAGAGACTGAGGAATCATATGAAAAAAGAATCCTTAAATTTGGAGATGTCTAGGGCAGTTAATGACGCTTGCACATTCATAACTTGTAATCCTATGCAATTTTTCAGATTCCATGAACTTGAGTGTAAAGGCCATATCTTTCAGCTTGTATGTCCGATTGATGCGCCCTTTTGGTATGTTGTAGTAGAGACATAAAAGAACATCTTTTGCCAAGGAAGCATTGTCCCGTTCCTCACCCATTGGTACGTTTTTGTATACCCATGGCCTGAAGTGTGTTGTATCTCTTTTGTAGAGGTGATGAGAACATCTTGTAGAAGATTTTGGCTTGTGCCCGTCTGTCATGCAAGCTTTGGGAAGACTTTTATGTTAACATGTTTTTCATGTCTACACATCTTGATATGAATCATTAGTGCTTGGAGAAATCTGATCCATCGAGTAACACTTCAGAGAATAGATAGTTGATGAAGCCGGCCATGAGGATGTTGCTCCTGAGACCGTTGTTGATGCTGAGATCACGATTGAATTTTCTCCAGGAATTCTTGTTGATGCTGAGACCATGGATGGAGTTCCTCCGGATATCTTTGTTGATGCAGATACTATGGTTGGAGTTGCTCCAGAGACCAAAAAGGCTAGAACCATGATTATCGATATAGTCTTTGCTCCTCATCCTGTGAGCCTTTACATTCACGAAGTAGTTGGTGGGTTGAGCATTCCTAAGATGAACGTGTACTGGGAGTTCAACCCGAGTTCTCCTGAACAGTATGACTTTACTGTAAACTGGCTTCGCCAGTGAATCAACATTGTTGCGGCAGATAGCAGCATCGGTCTTCATTCTGGATGTAATCGGTAAAGAGAGGAAGTTCCTCATCGTGCAGGGGTTTGTGATGTAGAGAGGTTCCATTGATGACGTTTCATGGCATCACATCAGGTTGTAATGACTTGTTATATGGAACAAATTTATTAAAATTGATTTGAATTGATCTTTTCAACAAGATCAAGTCCCCAAGTGCATCCCAGAGGTGTTCATCTGTTCAGCAATAAGATACATATTGAAGGAGTTTGTGCCATCCATGGAAGAATGATGTTGCATCTGCTTCAGAAGTCTTGTCATGGAGATAGTGAAGACTTAACGATTGTAGTTCAGGTACACTTTGACCGTCTTGGTATTGAATCAGTGTGTCATCATCGAGATATTTGTGCTGAAGCTAGAGGCGCCATTATCGAAGGTGTACTCTTTGATTGGGAGCACAATTTGAAGACTTTTGAAGAATATAACACTTAGAGATGAGAGGTTTTTGACTTTCGGTTGGCCTTGCAAAAGTAGGTGAATGATACTTGTAGGGATTTTCTTTTGGTTTGATAGATTCAATTACTTAATGCAAGTATTGCATATATTTTGGAGGAATTGAAAATAACGGATAAGTTAAGAAAATCCTAAATGCTTCAAACCTTAGATGCTTGTGTATTGAAACGTCACATCCCTTAAGCGTCGAATGTATTAGGCCTGATCGTCTCGATCCCGAGTATCTTCTGTTGATTCGGCATTCCTTTTGCGGTAGAATTCCACACTTGTGAAGATATCAAAGTTTTCTGATTTTGTGGCATATATGGACACTCATGCAAAGGTTACGGGGAACATCCCAGATATTCTTTGTCATGCTTGAACATCGTCTCAGTAATGAATATTTCAGTGAGATGCTCGATTCGGAGAGGTGTTAGATTCAACCATTTGGTAAAATATTAATGTTGTGAAGCTACTCTTGCAACAGCTAAGTTGTTAACGGAGTAGAGTCCCCGGACTAGGAGGGCATGTTTGAAAGTAGATAATATGGACGTATGAGGTGGAATGAGACTTTCCTGAGCATGGAACCTCTTGACGAATGCCAGCGCATCTTCCCCCGGTTATTGTTTCAAATCCATTAGAGTTTTGAATTCCTCCAGGTGCTCTGATGGAGGGTCCGTCATGTCTTCTGAGTCAGAGCTTTCCACATCAGAGAAATGTGTAACCGAAGGTACTTCGCCAGTAGTCATCTTTTCAGCATGGATCCACGTTCGTCCAACGACCATGTCATATCATGGGTCCTCCCTGATTATGTGGAACTTGGTTTCTGCCCAATTTTCATTTTGAGAATGATGTAGCCATATGCATCTCTGGGTATTCCTTCGTGATCTCTGACTGAGATAAATGCATGGATAGCTTCTTGTCGAGTGATGCCGGCAGCTCTTAGAGTCTTCAAAGGAATAATATTGACAGTCGTGCCAGCATCGATGAACGCTCTCTTGAATTCATTTCCTTTGAGATTGACTGTGGTAAGGAGTATTTCTAGAATGGACAGGCGTTTCCATGACACTATATGATTCAAAGCCATGAACATGTCTTCCTTCTGAGCCTTTGACAGATAAAGCAATTCATATACATGCTCGATCAAGGATTGAACTGCTTATTTGATAGGTTGTTCAGAGAGGGTAAAGTCCTGATTGGGAGAGGATTCCTGTGTACCCCTTCAGTCCCCAGTTCTCCTGAGTCGACTTTTTCTTTGAAGATGCGCTTCAAGATTCTACAATCGCTCGTTAGATGACTGACAAATCTATGAAAGCTGCAATAACGTGGATTTTCCATCTCCTCCTCAGTTAGCTCTCTCCTGACGAGAAGCAATTTGATCGTGCCATCCTGAATCCAAACTTCTAACAACTCGATCACTTCTTCAATGGGTAAATTAAATTATGGGTCCGCCTGATTGTATTATTGACGCCGAGTCAGTGCTTGTGCATTTCGAGTTTGGTTATCCTTCCTTAATGCTTTTGCAGGAGCCTGAGATGTCGGAGAAGCGTTCTTATGTTGTGTAACATCCTTCCTTTTTATCCCTTCAGCAATAACATTTTTAGAAGGTTGAAGGTTGTATTTCTTATTGATCAGGCGACTAGTGCTACCTCGAGTTTCTCACGGTTCCTCGACTTTTGTAGCTTTTACCCTTTCTAGTAAGGCTGGAGCAGTGGTTGCTGATCGCTTCGCTGCTTCATGAAGTTCTGAAAAAGTCTGGAAGAAGAGATTTTCGAGTAAGGCTTTGTAGACCGGGATCATTCCATTGATGCACAGATCTACAAGTTGTTGCTCTGTGGTATTAGGATCATGACAATCCAAGGCTTGGACTCTGAACCTTTTCACGTAATCGTTGGGATGTTCATTATTCTTCTGAAATACTCTTCCCAGGTCAGAGAGAGTAACTTGTTCCGATACGAAGAAGTATTTTCGGTAGAAAGAATTAATCATTTCTCTCCAACTGGTGATGCTTCCTGGCGCGATGTTATTATACCAAGTGTATGTTCGTCCGGTCAGAGATTTTGAAAATTCTTTCAGACGAACAACATGATTGTGTTCATGTTCACCCAATGATTCCAGGAATCGAGAAACATATTCTCGAGCATTGCCCGTTCCATCATAGAGTGTGAACGTTGGAGAAGTGTAACCTTTCGGAAGAGGAATTCTCTGTATAGCAGCAGGGTATGGAGGTTGATGGCGATGGATAGAGGACGTTTAATCTTTTCCACAATTCTCCAAGAGACGCTTCAAATCTTCACGAGTGATGAAATTTGGTGGTTCCGTCATTGGCAGGTTGTCTGCAGCAACTTCATCATCTTCCGGAATCTGTATTAGGGAGGTGTTAAGATCAGCGGTCGAGGATACTTCTTTGGCTTTTCCTTTTTCACATTGGGGTCGAGCTTGCTCGGACGACAATCTGTCCGTGAGAGTCTTGAGATAAGTGCACAACTCTTTCTGTGTTGCAGCCATATCTGTCTGATTCTTGGCGAGAAATTCCTGAACCTTCATGAGATCAGCTATGGTAAGTGGATTTTCTATGATTTCCTCAGGAGATTGGCCGAAGAGAGGGTTGTTTTCGATATTGGTTTGAGGAGGGTTAGTACCAGTAGCGTCGCGGTTGGAAGCCGGAGTAGTTTCTGAAGTACCACCATTATTGCTAGTGCTAGCATCATTTGGGTTAGGATTTGTAACTGAACCTGACCTAAGATCAACCATTTTGACGAATTGAGATTGCAACCGAGAGATTAATCTCCCACTGTGGTCGCCAATCTGTTGACGGGAGAAAACGATTTGCTGTTTTTTTAGGAAAGTGAAGAGACGACTGTGCTGGCGGAGACTCCTCGACCGAGCAAATTGCTTAAACCTTTTTCAAACAGATGCACTGCACGGGAGTGCTTTGAGTTCGAGAGATCAATTTGTAGGACTCCGGTCCAAACCAAGACAATAGCCGTTCCAGAGTCAATTCGGTCACAAAGAGGGAAGAGGGTCGATCTGTAGGAGGGAAGCTGAGAAGTGTGTATGAGATCAATGATGATCAAGGATTGTGAATGTGTGATGATTTCTGCAAGTTGGTGAACTGTTGAGTTCAGATGAGATAAGTTTTGACCGATTGAGCGATAATTTCTTGTATGTCAAAATTGTTGTCCTTCAATCGTGGATTCAGAAACGTATTTATATTGCAAGAATAATAGACACATTGATCCCATTAAGTGTGACAGTTGCTCGAGTGAAAGAGTGGGACAGTGGGAAATCGTGGTTAAACCAGTTCCATGTTGTGCGGAGACTTGGTTGATTGTCCACCCACTACTTTGCTAACTTCCTCAACCGCTTGCACGACTTACACACATTTCTCATCGTGGGTGTACACACGTGCCATAGGACGCTAAACCAAAACCCTAGCGATTATCCCCCCCATGTGACGTGATTGATGTCTCATGAATGTGGAGTCTGCAAGGCAGACGTGTATTTAATTAGTCAGTTGTTGACTTGACTAGACAATGAGTCTTTGTCTTGATGAGTCTAGCATAATGAACGAATGTGGTATGCTCTGAGACTCATGGATTGAAGATAAGATGTCTGCTGGGATATTAATGATGTTCAGACGTTAAGTCTTGATATAATTTTACCAGTCGAGATAATAATGATATTTTGATTGTTTGGATCGATCGTACGATGAAGTTGCTCGATCAAGGACTCATTTTGATATGTGACAGGAAATCATAGATATTGGATGGTCGTCCGTTCGAACCATGTTGCTCAGTCGAGCAAAAATGTTGGCAGCAAAACCAGACATTAAATATAAATTAGAATATTGACTACTGAATCAATAGAATCTTAGAATGTTGATAGTTGAATCAACATGAGAAATATTGCTTGGTCGAGCAATTGATAGTTGAATCAACATGAGAAATATTGCTTGGTCGAGCAATTGATAGTTGAATCAATGAGTTCTGAACCCAGTTGAATGAGCAAAATGAATATTGCTAGTTTAAGAAAATATTGCTTGTTTGAGTAAATATTGCTTGTTTGAGCAATATTGCTCGATTCATGAATTATTGGTAGCGGACTCAATAAAATATTAATTAAAAATACTGGTAGCTGGACAGAATATTATATAATTAATTAGGATGATGATTGCTGGATCAACATAAAATTATTAGTGTTCGAACCTTCTCAGAATTATGATTTGCAGAGCATTTGATTTGAAACCCTAATTTTTATCGATTGTTGATCAATTGATGATTTACTGAAAATCAATCAATGAGTGATAGAGGTACTGACTACATGGGATGATGGCCTACCATATAGTGCCCAGGTGCTCGAATGAGCATGCAATAAAGTCCTTTGTAGACCAGTTGGTGAAAACATGATTAAATAATCGTTTAATCATTATTAAAATAGTGCTCGTCTGAGCATTAGGTGATAAAATCTGATTATGGAGAGATGAGGACCGGACAAGGGGTATGATACCGAACCTTGGTGGTCGTGGGACCAACTGATGGTCGTTCGATCAAATTCCAAGTTGTTTGGAAAGAGTTAACCCAATATGAATTACGGAATATCAATTAGGTCAAAATCGTAATAGAGTGTGGGACCGGGTTCTGTGAACCAAGGGGCCGATCTTGGTCAGTCAAGGTGGAATTCCTATGTCACCATATTGTCTGTGACTCAATTCTAAGATTTTTGATATTTTCTGGTGTGCGTTTGAGAAATATTTTGGATTTTCAGAAGAGTTTGATCTTGAATGAAACTCTCAATTTTGCTTAAGTGAGCAAGTAGAATTTTGCTCGCGCGACCAATATTTTGAGAATATTAAAATAATGATATTTTAATATTTTCCGTGAGAAGCCTGGGCGGTCATGTGACCATTTGACCTTTTGGCTTTTTGGTAGTTTGAGCAATATTTGAGAAAATATGGAAAAACCAGGGTTTTTGCTCAAACAAAGGAGTTTCATGTGATGAAGGAAGGAATAATAATTATAAAATAACGAATTGGGAGGTGTGGGACCGGCCACGGCTAGGGCGTGGCCGTCCCGCTGCTCGGTCCCGTGCTCTTTCCTATTTTATATAATTATTTTTCATCACCTGAGGAAATATGGATAAACTAGGAGTTTTGCTCAAACAAGGAAGTTTTTATGAGATTAGGAAAATAATAAAATAAAAAATAAAAAGGGGAGAGGCGTGGACCGGCCACAACGGCATGACCGGCCGTCTAATGGGCCCAGTCCCGCGCGCCTCTCTTTTATTCTTATTTCTCTCTTGTTTCATAGATGTTTCCTCATTCGTCCATATTTTTGAATGCTCGTTCATGTGTTTGGGTGCTCGTTCGTGCATTATTGTTAAGTACACTCGCACCATTTTCTCGGGGTTTACTCGGTGGTGGCCCAAAATCCCGAACAGTGAATATTTATTACTAATTCATGGAATTCAGCCGGGAATAAGCCATGAAACGGAGTAATTAAATAGATTGATTATCCATTACTAATTCATGGAATTCAGCCGGGAATAAGCCATGAAACGGAGTAATGAGATAGAATAGATTATTTTCTAGGAATTCAATTGATGAATGTTGTGCTAGAATTAATCCGTGAATGGCTCTATACAAGCATGCAATATGTCTAGGAGCATTATGTTTATTCGAGAATGAGGTATGAGATGATGGAAGCATCATACTCATTCTGAATATTGATTCTGCATAGTCAAGGAATAGTGTGGCATCCTGAATACGTTAGCGCTCTATACTAGAATGCAATATGTCTAGGAGCCGTCCAATCATTAAGAGATTCTATACATATGCATTCTACATAGTCAAGGAACAATGTGGCATCCTGAAGACGTTAACGCTCTATACTAGCATGTAATATGTCTAGGAGCCGTCCAATCATTTCGATTCTATGTAGAAGTGTTGATGAAATATGTGAAGTGTCGAAAATCTCAGTTTGAGAGGCTTTACGAATAACATATTCATACAGAGCTCTGAGAGGGTGTACGCTCGGTCAGAGATTGTTCGTGAATTTCACATATGTGTCTGAAGCCGTGTCATAAATATGCAAAACTGTGATCTTTGATCGGGTGGACGCTCAGTCAGAGGTTGTTCGTGAATTTCACATACGTGTCTGAAGCCGTGTCTGAAATATGCAAAATTATGATTTTACGATTTTAGCCTTTTTCAAAAATCCACCATCAACAAATGTAAATCTAGAAAAATAATTGCATAATATTTTAGATTTAATCTTGGACTTTGTCTTCACTCCACGTGCAATAACACATGTCACATGATCTTCTCTTTATGTGTATGATCTCCTTGTACGTATATACAATGATATTCCAATACACCCGCTCAAGATGGGCACATATTTTTTTTGAAGTGTTCAACTTGCACAATCTTATCGAAATAACTTAATAAGATGAACTTTAAGTAGAATCTTGTTATAACTTCAATTATCAAACACGGTCATATGATCTTCGGAGTTCAACCACATCCGCAATTAAACAAAATTAAACAAGTAACAGAAGCAACAAGATCTTCACTGGTACAACATATATAGGATATTCGGGTTGTTTTGAAGAAGAAAAAAGAGTTGATCGCCTTATTTGCTCGAACGAATGAAATGACTTTAATATGCTTGCATTGTTGATTACAAAACAGGACACGACTAGACATCATACCATCAACTTGAAACAAATGATTGACTCCAAAATATTCACACATGAAAACTAATTGCGAAGTTGAAATGGGAAATGATAGATAAAAAAAATTCGAAATTGAAATATGATAATTTTCGGAAGCATGTGAATATTTCTGACGGAATGCAAAGATTATATTTTCAATGCAAAAATAAATAATATCATTTTGTGAAATGAAGATAATATCATATCTTAATGTATTGACCTGACATGCCACAAAAGGAATGCAAAAGAAAGCAGTAACTAATATGATCAACTACTACTTATTGAAGATCGTATGTTATGCTCGTGAAAACTCTGAGCATAATAAGAACAGACTGTATGTTATTCTCATGAGAACTCTGAGAATAATGAGAAATCTTAAATAAGATTTAAAGGCATATTTGTTGACACTGGTAAACAATAATATTAATCCAAAAGATAATATTGATTAGTCCTTGAAGATGAGGAATCAAAATTGAAACCATATTATTCCATGAAAATATACAAACTAGAGAACTTATTTCAATCAGATAAATGGCAGCTAAGCATTTATTTGATTTTGTTTCTCCCCTTCCTCGTTGAGAGAAAAAGTTTTGAGAATTTGAGTATGATCATTCATAACTCTGATCATCATTAGGTCTTTAGTTGTACTCATAGTCGGAAATTATCAAAATCAGAAGAAACTCAAGATGTTGTAGGTATTTATTATCAATGGCCATTGAGAATGTTTCGTATTACTTAAAGAGAGTTTTTAAAACATACGGAATTTTGGATACTAGATAAGTACGCATACCAGTAAACGTACCCTGGTGGTCTGAATTCTTGAATAGGATAATTATGCGTACCTCATAGTTTTGAGTTCCAGAATGGGAGAAAGTATGCATACCCAGTACGCGTACACTTGGAAACTGAGTTTGCGATGGCTAAGGGTACACATACCAGGTAAGCATATCCCATCAACCTGAGTTCGCGGACTGCCCATAGGTATGCATACCCGGTACACATACCTTCCAAATATTAAATAATCAGAAGCTCAAGAAGTGTTTTCCAAACATGTTTAACATCATTAAAATTCTCATAAACACTTCTAAGACAACTTTGTTCACTAAATCACTCTGTTTGTGAATCATAGTTTTATTCTGAGTGTTAATGAAAATCACTTATGCTTGTAAGTTCATAAGGAATATTTTCCAACACGAACTATCATTGTACACGGTTCCAAAATCTTTGACCATAATATATATTCTTCTGTGTAATTTCAAGAAGGAATTCTCACATCTTACATGAATTCCTAATAAGAATTCCATCTAAACTGAGAAAGTGTTTACTTGGATCTCAAGTTATCTTAGCTTGAATTCAAAACTACATAAAGCCTTGAAAATCTATAAATAGAGAGACTCTTGTAACAAAAATTTTCAATACCTGGAACTTCTTGTGTCCTGGTTGCTAAGTCAGAGTCGTACTTTATAACCTAGGTTCTTGGTGAACTGTATTCTAGGTTATGAATTAAATACTTTGTTTAGGCATTCGTGAAGCCATGTCAGATTATATTTTACCGAATAGTTCTTGTATCATGATCTCGTTTTTATTGATCTTTGAGGTTTTAGTAATCTCAAATCATGAACGAGAGATATAGAAATCACAAGGTTTCAACCGTCTAAGACTTTGTGATTCCTCAAGATAGATATCTAAACTATTCTTTGATTTGTTTGGATTGTTCTTGAGAGGTGGTTAGTAATCAAGGATTCTCAGCTAACTGTATAAGTTTTCCGGATTTGTGAGGTTTGTTGGACTTTGTCTACAACAAACAAATTTCCAAACCTAGATCGAAAGATCAAAGGAAAAATCAAATAGGCTTATCTGTTAGAGGAAGATTGGTATCAAAAGTCTTTACTTAGGTTGAAGCACCTCTTAGGATATAAAGGACATCAACTATGGGAATCAATTACCTAGAGCCTTGCGAAGTTCAAGAAACATAAGGAGCACGACTGCAACTGAATTGCTTAGAGGTTTAATTCGGTCTCAACTACATTCCAGTTCGAAGTATGATAGTAAACTAGTGTCTATAGCGGATTAATACAGTTTGGTGTGCAAAGCCGAACGAGATCCCGAGGTTTTTCTGCAAGTGAAGTTTTTCTTGTTAACAATTTATTTTATTTTTGTGCATTTTTTACTTTATCTTTTGATTGTTAAAAGTATTGCACAGGTTTAAACTCCTATCAAACGAAAAAGTTGGTGGTGTACTTGGTACCCTCTCCGTTTCATATACTGTTAGAGCATTGCTCGGTCGAACTCACAAGTGTTTCTATCTCAAGCTTGTTATCAAATTTAGTTGTCAAAACTATATCTTGATTTCTAGTCTACAATTAGTTAAGTCTCGGACTAGGATAGATGTAGTTGAAAAACAAACCAGTCGTCACTGCGTTCTACCGTTTGAAGGCGAAGATCAACTGAAGCTTTTGGAGAACTTCAGGGAGGGGGGATATAACTCTAGACATTATTCCTTGATTGAGTTGAACTCTCGGAGTTGTGTTGGGTTTGTCCATACAGATTACCTAAAATAAAATTGGTGGTGTATTTTGGTACCCCGCATTTTCATATACACTATTCACTAGTCCATTATACGTGAAATCTTTCACTTCTTCTACAACCTCTTTCTTAGATATCAAAGAGAGAACTTTTTTAAGTCTCAAATTTAGAGTTCCCTGATTGTTGACATCTTTAACTATCTTCATAATGTCATCACCCACGAAGTGCTAACACTTTTACGAATAATCTGGAACCAATCAGGGCCAGGTTCCTTGTTTTGACCTAAACTCTTCAAAGCAGCTATACACTCAGTATCTAAATTATTTGTTTCCAACCCAGCAGCGACTGACTGTAGAGGAATTTAATAGCAACTATGGTACATCATTGTCATTGTATAGATTTTTCATCATTTATTACTCCTACTCGTTTAATTTAATTTAGTAGTCCAGACTCCAGATTTTAATTTCTTAAGCAACTATGGTACATCAGCTTTTAATTTGTCTTAAGCAGAGGAATTTAATAGCACGGTCATGCTTGATTTTTAATGCATGACAGCCACTTGATCCGGAAGCATATATTGAATAGTAAATTTTATTACGAAACCTTTTTGCTCACCATAACATTTTAGATTGTCACGAATATTTAAACAAAAATGAATTAAGCACAAAACAATAACCCAAATGAAAATCAAGACAGCTCGCAAGTCAGTCACAGTACGAGCAGGTACAGTGCCAAATTAAGCAACTTGTTAGGCATGAGCGACATGTCAAACGAAAATCACATTTTCTTTTGTTTCTCTACTCAAAGTGGTTGTTAGGGTGGAAAGCAAATGTGACATATTTTTTGTATTGTTTTGTTTCTGTTCCGTTGTAACATACTGATGGAATGTGTCCCTATATCTGCATGCCTCACGCATCCATCATTTGGATTTTTGTACATGTTTTCACTACAGATTATTAACGAAAACTAATTTTCATTTGGATCGGCCTAATCCATTCGCATACTGTGGTCCTATACTCCTATTATGAGATCAGTGTTTCGTGAATTCTTGGAAATAAGCTTGGGCACCAAGGATTTAGCCTATTAGCCAAGACCCAAGACCTTAAGCCATAATTTTGTGAACACATAACTTAAAATGCTTAATGGCCAGAAGTCGTCTCATCAACATGCCTTCTGGTATTCCATTGCTAACGACCTTCTGGTACTTTTGTAAAATACAAATTTCTATTCTACTTGAAGTTGATACTTCGACACAAGGATTCTTGACATCACGCATAAACTAATTGACTCTTTAGCAGTGTATCCCGACTTTGCAAAATCATGATAATGAATCGACCTTGCTACTTAACTAACGACTCTCTAGCAGCGTATCCCGACTTTGCGTGCGAGGGGGCAAAAGGCACCATAAGAAAGGGCGAATAGTAGATGGGCCGGTAAAGGGCATGGAGGATTTGCAAGTGTACACAAACTATCAACGCATACTAAAATTGGAGGTGTTATGCATTTGGTTGGTGAGAGTGACGGCATATTGCTAAAAGAAACAGCATTTACTTGATGACCGAACCAAATACATAAATTTAATCAAAAGCGAGTTAAGCACAAATTGATTACTAAAATGAAAATGAAACATCCAAAGCAAAGTCATATTACGACATGGTGGTGCCAAATTAAGCAACATGTTAGGCACGAGTGACATGTTAAACGTGAATCATATTTTCTCTTCTTTCTGTACTCAAAGTGGTTGTTTGATTTTTGTTGGACTTTTCTTTGTTGTAACATGCTGATGGAATGTGTCTCCTGTATCTACATGCCGCATTGATTAAATATTCGTGCATGATTAGTGAGATGATCATTTGGACACATGGTTTATCTATTGGACCGTTTGATATTTTTCTACTCTTATGATCGCATTCTAAGGGGTGCAGTTCTTTTCATCTGGTCAATTTTCTTAGAAAATGCCAACTTCTACTAGATCAAACTTGACATTTTGACAAAAAGATACCAAATTTCTTGACATCACACCTAAACTGATTGATCCTGCAACTAGCTAAGGCATATTAACATAGGCGTATTTCTTTCTCTGCGTCTGAGGGGGCAAAAGGCACCATAAAAGGGCAAAAAGCTTGGCGGGTCGGAAAAAGACATGTAGGCCTTCCAATGAATTGAAGTTTTTAACCAGTTGGGCGGTGAGTGCCACTGCCATGACATACCCTGATACGTGCGGTGATGCCACCAGCATAGATTTAGCTAAAAGAAACAGCATGACATACTTGATAACCAGCTTCAATAGAATATGAATGGAATTCATATCCATTTGGGTGCTGATCTTGACATGCCATTTGGTGGTGGCTCACCAACATTGTATCTTTCAAAGAAAAGCAGCATGATTTGATGGCCAAAAAGATGTAGATTGCTCTAGTTTTAAATTTGGGAAGGTAAGAAAATGGTTTTTTTCTCATGACAAAAATCAAGAATACATAGCACAGTTTGGATAATATTGTCCATGTAAAGAGTGGTTAAGATTTGTGGTTGACAAAAATAAATCTAGGGCTGAGAGGTGAGATAGTAGCATGCTCCATAGACGTGGTCAATGTGATGTTTCCACTCCCCAGTAAGCAAACGGAAAACAGAGTTGAGTTAAAAGATTGGAAATGAGAGAAGAAAAAAAAAAAAGAGAAACAGGGAGGCGAAACCATTTAGTTTCTTCACCAGAGTTGCAGAGAATTTCATTATGTCAATTTATCATATTTTCTTATGGTTCTCAAACAATCAACGCTTCATACAATGAATCGCTAGGACTCCCCCCACACTCCAATGTCTCTCGATAACATAAACATCTTATCAAAATAGGGATTAAACGCAATTGCAGTGGAATACAGAAAATTTCTGATTTTAGGCAATGTTATTTCACCGAAGAGAAGACAAGTGTTCTTCAACCTCATTGAACGTCGTCAACTCGATATATCCATGGACCAAGAGGTGATTCTCTATCTCTCTTTATCTATGCATCAAATTAATAAAATTAACCATTTTTGATTTTACGATTTAAATTCGTTGCTAAAACGTTTATTCTTTTTGATTAAATATTTTTATCAAGGTTTTGGTTAAGTTAGTGAAGGGGTTTATTGTTTTTTTTTTCCCCTAATTTTTTCTTCTATTTCAGGCTTCACCGACGGGAGCTTGCACCGTTCTTTTTCTTCTTCCATATTCTCCTCAATTATGTTGGGTGTTAGGTATAATCGATTCATTGGTTTCGGTTTATCTGTTTTCCTTAATTTTGTGCCGCAAGAATTAATGGGTCTACTGTTTAATGGAAAAATGGAAAGCATTCTGAACAATCCGTGTAAGTTTTTCTTGATTTACTTATATTTTATTAACTATGATATGTTTGAACTATTGAAACCTATGAGAATTACAAAACAGTAGATGGAAATAGTTGTTTCCTATTGAAACCTATGAGAGTTGTTTACTTTCTGGTGTAATTGGTGACTTTGTTCAAACCTATTCTTTTTTGATGATTTGCATACATGAATTGTTTTTTTAGGATCAACAATAGACATTCAAAATTTTCTTCTGTGACCCCAATTTTAATCAATTCTTTCCTTGTCGCCATCTTCGACAACTATTCACTCTTAGGTCCAGTATAAGCCCTAAAAATCATATCTAGAATATATAAACAATATCTTTCATGTTGCGGACACAGTTAAGGTCGTTAGTTATTTCTATTAGAGGCGTGATTACGATCCAAGTTAGGACAAATTTTATTATCTAATTCTTCTTGCATCTGTTTGGCATTGTATCACTGTCAATGCAAATTCCAATGAGTGCAATGATCAGCTAACATCTTCAAAATTGAATCTACATCTTCTATGACTATATTTTTTGTTAAGCTTGCTGCTTTTTGTTCCTGTTTTTTTTTAAAAATTTTTAAGCGACTGATTAAGCATCAAGAAGAATACACACAGTTTGGCTAAGTTTGCCTGTGTTAGTGGCGGTTAGGATTTCATCCTCAATACATAAATCTACGGTTGTTGCGAGATCTCATGAAACCAAAAAAAACTCCCATGTGTTCCGTGTAGTTAATGAGAAACTGTTCATCTTTCATAGCACGACCAGCATACCTAATCTCATTCTTATTGTCTTCTCCCAGCTCTGACGCGTCTCTGCATTCGTTGGATTTTAACTGCAGAGGTAAATCAAATCGTAGACGTGTACGAGGGATTTGATTGATTATAACTCAACTTTTTTTACCTTATGTTTTCTTTCTTTTACTGTTGTGATTATGTTTATGGATTTTAGGATCAGTTTTTGCAATTTTGGACCATTAAATTTCTGTTGTTTTTTTCATTTTTTTTACAGATTGGTTAACGATTTGGGTACAATACCAATCTTTGGAGATTTCTTGGAAGCTATACAAGCTGGTAGTCTGGATATGACTGAAATTTTCAGAGGTAGGGTTTATAGTGTTAGTCAAAGAATAATTTCAATTTGAGAATGGTTTTCTGTTGCTTAGAACCAAAAGAATTGATTTATGTTTTCTCAAATCTGTTACAAGTTAATTAGTCATGTTCTGGCAACTTAAATTTAAAGTCATGGAGATAATTTTGAATGAACGAATGGCACGTATATAGTTTCTGCACTTTATACTTTGAGTACAGGGATTAATAATCCCATATATGTGATGTACCATCAATTTTTATTTTATTTTTGCATTTTGTCATTGTTTATGTCTTGATTTTTCTGGAAACGTAGGCAGTATTTATAAACACAATTTGTGAATAAGAAAAATAGTTAATATACGAAATAAATAAAACGATTGAGGTGGTTGTTTGTATTGGATTACTTTCCACCATCACAGGTTATGATATCCTACGGAGAATTTGCTTCACAGTTCACGGGAATGATTCTACCATGCCTCTTGCTAGCGATGATTTATACAGTTAAAAAGTTTAGCTATTCATGAATCAAATGACCGACAAAAATATCCAAAAGTACTGACTCATAAAATTTGATTTGAAGCACCACTTCCTTGCCTTATGCTTGCGTTTTTTTTCTTCGAATTCCAATAGTATAAGTCCATGTGAGTACCATGTGAACTTTCTAATGAAAACGTACTTTCTACTGGAACTGTGAGGTATAGAAAGGTTGTTTTAGTATCTGATTTGTGAATTTGATTACTTGAGAAATATGAATTTTATATGTTATAAAGAAGTATCTCCAAGTTGGTTCCTTGGATTAGTTGTGTAGACTGTAATAGCCACTGATGAATGGGAATGAATCTCTGTTAGATTTTTTGAAACTTTAAGTATTTTGATGACTTTGGCCCATTCTTGAATGCTTAAAGGCTAGGAAGTCAAGACCCTAAATAAACGCCATCTTTAATGTAAACTGATTTCTTTGATGAACAAATGCAGCACTATTATGTTTGATTCCTAAGCTAAGGGATCTATTTTAACACGGGATTGCTGATTGGCTTGCTACCGACTTTAATAGAAGTGGAGGGCTGTAGTTCAGTCACTTCCTGGGCATTACTTCTCCCATTCGTATTTACTGCATACTGCATATGAAGGAATCGGCATACGATGGGTTTTTTTTATCTCTTCAAATTTTAATTTATCTCCAGCTAGGCCATTCCAGGTTTCTTTTAACAAAAACTTTGGGGGTTATATGAATAAAGTTACTAGGGAGATTGTACAGGGGTGGGGTGAATATAAGGAAAGTTACGGCTTTTGGCATTTGTTGTACCAAAATTCGGGATTGAGAGTGCAAGAAATCAGAAAGGATGAAAGGTTGTCGATCTCACCGATTGGCGAGCATCGAGCCTCCGGAAAATGATGCGGAAAGATTGAAGATGTTGTTGCTATATTTTAGAGGTATTCTAATTCATTCTACTACGATCAAATCTGAATTTTGTTTTTTCATAGTTTGGGTATAAGAATATCGATTACAGCTTGGGTTGTAGAAATCCAACTACATTTAGTTTGCAAATTGATCAATCTTGATTAGTTGATTTCATATGATTTACTTTACCGCTACTGGCTCAAAAAGACTGAAACTGCGCATAAGCTAAAACCTTTCTAACTTCTTTTTACAAGTAAATGTTGTTTAAATTCGTTTAACTTCTTTATATTAGTTTTTTGTTTATACGATCAATAAAGGCGCTGGGGATATGTAATAAGCAGAGACGGAGAAACATAATGCGTATATGAAGGATTTTCTTTTTTAATGGCTGCGATACTATAATGTTTATAAAATAGCTGATATGTGTGTGATTCGTGGGAGAATATGAACTATATAGCTTTGTACGCTGTTAAAGTTTCAGTTTTCATTGCCAGGTCGTCTACTTTACCTCCTTGCTATGTTGTTCCATGGAATTTTGGGTTTAGCAGATAGATGTTCCCTCTATACTATTTTCTGCAGTCTAACAAAATTATGGTTTTAACAAATAGACATATGCAGTCCCCTATATATATTTGGATAGTTATTTTTGTTGATATATATGCTCTGCAAGTTAAGCAAGATCAAATGTAGTTGGACTATAAATATTCTTTAAGACTCCATCTGTATTTAACCATCTTTAAATCTGTCTCTTTGTATTCTAGGTCATGGCGGGTTCTCAAGAATTATATTCAGCCCCTGAGCTCAACAATCCTCACCGGGTATCATTTGAAGGCTAACAAGGTATAAATATTGTTTGTCTAGCCAGGTGTTACTATTCTTTTTGAATAAAATAGTTTTGATTTAGCAGATGCACTTTTAAGTTCTATTTTTATGATATTATGTTCCTTTGTATTTAAAATGGATTTTGGAGTTAGTTAAATAGACGGCGGGAGTGCATTTTAGGTGTAGCGTGTAGGAAGAAATGCGATCGCGAGTGGGGAATAAATGCTCATATAGAATTTGGAATTCAGGCCATTCTGAGCAGGAAGAAATAGAAATCTTGATGATTTTTATGGAATCATTAAAACCTCTTTTGCTTCTATTCAGATCTCATTCTTACCGACTTTGATGTCTGACCATTCACTGGATGCATTCATGAAAGTTAACCAGGTTTGAATCTCCAAATTTGTTTTGATTTGTTGGCTTTTTGTTTGGGTTTGTTTGTTGACCGCCATTAAGAATTTGACGGATTCATTGTGAAAATCAGAACCAACTTGGTGATGATTGGGTTGTTTTCAGTTGCAAATTTACCATCGATTTTTTAAGAGGGAGGCAGAGAACTATCTAGGGTTTCTTTTTCAGTATATGATTTCGGGATCTAAGCAGCAACTATTTAGGTTCTTTTCTTTTATAACTACAATGCAACCATGCATGTCTATTAATATTAAATTTCAATAGTTTGTTCTTCAAACTCATGTTTCCTTTCTTTTATGACTACATATTGCTTTGCAATCCAAATTTCGGAGTAGTTAAAAGCAGTAACAAAGTTTCTTAGCTGCACTGAAGATCACTTCCCATCGATGAGTCCATGTCCCATTTTTAAGTTTTGATCGCGCAATTTACATTGCTCCAAGACATGATTTCCATCAAATTTAGATCATTTTTGAACTTTTCCAATGTGATTGTTCATTTCCCGGAGGGTGTTGCAATGTTGTTGGTGGAGTTTTGAGCAGCATGGGTGTTTCTTGCGTAAGCAGTTGGACCCGATGCAATTGATTCAGAGGAAAGAAAACAGAAAAAGACATACAGGAAATCGCTCTTTATCCTTTACATCCCATTAGAATTTATTGTGAAATCAGTTTTTTTCCGGAAAATCCATCGGTCATGCCCAACTTCCGTGCTAAAAATATACCTTCACGGTTTAGCATTTTGTTTGTTGGGTGTTATGTCTGAAATTTCTACTTTGGGGAAGGTTTGATACGCTTTTTACAATGTCTATTAGTATTTCGGGGAAACAACATTATTCGTCACACTTGATTGTGATCTTCACCAGACTGCACTGGTCATTTGTGATTTGGTTCATCGTCCTGATTTTTGGTCCATGGTGTGCAGCTCATCTTGGAAACAATTCAAATAATATAGAAACCCAGGTAATCTATTTCATATACCTAAGGTTTTCTGAAATTCTTAAATGTGGTCAAGTTTTAAGGACCCTGTTTGGTTTAGTTTTGATCAACACAGATTTTTAACTTGCTTTTGTTGCAGGTGTTCACATGGCAGAAAAATTTCAGCTTGGGCTCATCTGAAACCAGTAGGCGCATGGGGTGAATGAAAATTCTTTGGTTGCGTTTGTTTACCTAAGGCGTCAATAAAATCAGTTGCACAACTCCTAGATAAATTAGGTTGATCATTTTTTCCATTCGTAATATATTTTCAGTGCTTGAATCAACTGAGAAGTGACGCTTATAAATGTTGTTAGGTTTCTTTCGGTATATAGTTTCCCTATTTTATTTGTACCTGTATGCCCCAACAAAGTACCGATACACATATATCCTGCCACTGATTGCAATGGATCTGTAGTAAGCTCGACATCATCCATCCTTTACTTCAAGCTTTGACTAAAGTACACTGAGTATTGATTTCCTTAAGGTAAACGTACAATCCCTCCCAATACTTAAAAAATGAGAGATGACATACCCGATAACCAAAAAAACTGTACCACTCCTTTCTATAAATAAAACAAAAAAGGTAAAAGTCAAATCCGACTGTTATACTATGATTGAAAGGAGCTGTTGGCTTAGAAAATGCATTACGAAAAAAATATAGTTCCGGGTTAAGCCCTAGTGAAAATACAAAAAAGGTTGGTGAGGCTGTTGGTGAATCTATTGCGGGCTGTCAAATCTGATATAATGAGCAAAATGTAGTGTACTGGGTCTGGGTGGCCTTGTTGGCCTTGTTGGCGTGGATAGATACATAACATGCGTTATATTGTCTTTGGCAGTTGGTTAATATATGTGGGAACTTTATCAAGAAATTCAGAACAAAGTAAAGAAAGAAGAACTAAAAATTAGTAGATCTTTTGCAAACCTGCATTTGCAGCTTGCAGGCCAGGTTAATTACTAATTCCTGCGGATATGAAGCTACATTATGTACGTATATAAGATACAAAGATCTCTGGTTATTGTAAAGTATTGGAAACGAACTAGCACCCAAATCTTATAGAGCAGTTATTGTTAACACAAGGCCCAAGTCCTTTGAAGTCAGCCTTTAGGTAACACTTTGCTTTTGGCTGCCCTATTTTGTTGGGATAATGCCGTCTGTTTGTTTTCCCACTTCAAGGGCCATAAATCTCCCCAAAACGACTTCTTAGCTAGTCGGTGTAAGGTAGGATTTTTAGATTGTGTCACAATAACACGCTCCAAAGCACCCTCGGAACCATCATGTTTGACGGATCGACAAACATGCATCAATACTTGTTTACCCCTTTTCATGGGTGCAAATATAATCCGACCCCAACCAGTTCCAAGATCAGCCAGGCATTCTTCAACTTCCTCTTCTTCATATTTGTCTACTGCATCTTCTGAAGCATCAGAATTATAGGGAACTAAATCTTCTTCCTCATCTTTATCTGCTGCATCTTCTGGAACATTGGAATTACAGGAAACTGGATCTTCTTCGTTTGACATTTCCTCATCTTCGCCGGAATCAAATTGGTCATCTGATAAAGGGTATAATCCTTAATATATAAATGTACCATTTATGCTCCAACAAAACAATTGAATTAATGAAAACAATGAAGAGATAATTACCCGAGTCACTCTCAAATTCTTCAGGAATTTTGGCACGTAGTTCCTTAAAAGTTTCAAATTTTGTATCATCAAGTGGCCACTGGACACTGCTTAACAAAACAAAAAAACAACCCAACCAAAAATATTACCACAGATTATTAGTCCATGTGTCAGATATTTGTCCAATAACTTAACCTTGTTTTCATTGTCTTAGTCACGGAATCTTAAACATTAATCACTTTTAACACCAAAAAAGAATGAAGCAATTAGAAGAATATTATCTGATGACACCTTTATGTCAAGAACCATCCATAATGATGTAAGTGAAATTTAAAATAGTACGGGAAGGTACCATAATTTAGATCATACTTTGGCAGCATATCATTGCAAATGTTTCGAAACAATTAAAGGAGAATACATTTACCAACAGTTATTAGTTATGATTTAGTAAAGTGAAAAGACAATGACAGGTTTATACACTGCAAAACTGGGTAATCTTGGTTGGAATTTTCCACGTGAATCCACTCAAAGTCAAATTTCCTTGAAAGATGAAGACGGCCAAAATCATTTCCAGGCTACAAAGTATCCTTAGGTCTAACCTAGTCATAGCTACATATAGACCAAGTCCTGTGCTACAGACTTGTTACTTGATATTCAAAATTCGAGGAATCCAGATACCTAAAATTACTTTAAACCACACAACAATTACTGCAATCAAGTCATCAAGAACCTGAACAGATTATTGTAATTTTCCAAGAGCCTAAACAAACTAAAAAGAAAGAAAGAATTATAACAAAGATACTTGCCTTGACCTCTGCCCCCTTCTAAGAACAACAAAGCAGAATTTCTCATCCTCGAAACCACGCAAGGGTTTACCGTTGGATCTCTGAGAATAATGAGAGATGATATAGAAATAGAAATTAATAAAATTTTGAGATTACTTCTATTCAAGAAAGTATAAAGAATCTGACTACGCTGCATAAAAAAAATTCTCCAACATTTATTAAAATATGGGGAGTAACTGAAAAAAAATCCTACAGCAAATAATATGAAAAGGTGAACTGAAGTATTCTATGTAGCAGTACATTGTTTAAAGTGAACTTTCACCTTGTACAGACGTTGCGAAGATGTCCTCTGCATGCGTTGAACAAAATGACAATATGTTCCAGTATTCTCTAGAGGGCAAGCTCCATCGTGTCCACACTGTGTTGTAAAACAACGTGTAAAATAAAATGTAGAGAAAGGGAAAAAGTCAGATGTGAATAAAAGAGACTCACAGGAGCAACTACAAATGCACCCTTTTTTGAACTCCTTAGGTCCTCCAGAGCATCGGAAGAAGCATTATTAGATTTGCGGCATCTCTTAAAAAGTGAACCATGAAATTAGTAAGCCTAAATAAACTTCCAATCGCATAACAGTGTGTTAAGAAATCGTTTTCTTACCCTTTTTTCCAGCCAAAGAATATGAGACCGCATTTGGGATATGATGTTAAACCCTTGAGGTGTTCCCGGCTCAATCAAAACCTATTCCGAATTGGAACTCGTTCAGAAAATTAAATAAAGCGAAAATCACAACAAATATATTTTGCACCTATAATGTTCTTCCATCGAGTCCTTAAACTAGATACGCTATAGGTTGATTATAGCAGTTGATTATGTGAGTCAAAATGGAACCAAATACTTCATACGGCATTACTAGCAACAGATTCGGAATGATAGAATTTTGGTGATTAGTGAGATTAAAAATAAGGGGAGAGGGCAAAGGTAAATGCCACCAAGATTACATTCAATACCCATTATAATTCAGAAATCAAGTTCATTTTAGGCCTAAGAAATACAAATAATGCAAAAATCACAACAGATATGTTCTGCACCTATGATGTCCATTAAACTGGATACACTACAGGTTGATTATAGCAGTTGATCATGAGAGTTAGAATGGAACCAGATACACCAAATTTACTTCATAAGGCCACTACTAGTAACAGATTCAAAATGATCAAATTTTGGTGATCAGTGAGATTATAGCTGAGGGGAGAGGGCAAGGGCCAATGCAATCAAGCACATATCCAATACCCATAACGTCATAACAATTCAGAATATCGAGTTCATTTTTGGGTCTGAGAGAAACATGTCAAATTTTATCAAACATAAAGATCATCCACATTATAATTAGTGATCATACCAGGACATCTCGTGTAAGATCCCAAAGCTGCCTATGTTGTCCTACCATCTAGTCCATTAAACTGGATATACTACAGGTTGATTATAGCAGTTGATTATGCGAGTTAGAATGGAACCAGATACACCAAATTTGCTTCATAAGGCCACTACTAGTAACAAATTCAAAATGATCAAATTTTGGTGATTAGTGAGATTATAGCTGAGGGGCGAGGGCAAGGGCCGATACAATCAAGTGCATATCCAACACCCATAACGTCATAACAATTCAGAAATATCGAGTTCATTTTGGGTCTAAGAGAAACATGTCAAATTTTATCAAACATAAAGATCATCCACATTATAATTAGTGATCATACCAGGACATCTTGTGTAAGATCCCAAAGCTGCCGAACAACTGTAATTCTATCTTGAAGTGATGGAATCTCACCAAGAACGTACGACTTGATTTTGAAACAACAAATAAGCAAAAATTAGCCAAAAAAACTTTTCATGAATAAAAGTAAACAGAAGAACAAATTGCATTAAAAAAAGATGAGGGAACTAGAAGACCGATACGACCACTTCATGACATTTATAGGCTCACAAGTCGATGGCTCAAACAAAACTTCCCCTTGCCTCACAGATGGAGGGGTAAAACAAGAAGGATGAAGTCAAAGAAAGAGAGGCAAATAAACAGACATGGTATATCTGTAGGAAAAGATTTTGAGTACTAATTGTTTTTAAGCAGTAACTAAGTTTACGTGTAACCTTTTATTAACCACCCATAGACGGTCCAATTGTGTATATTAACTTTATTAGGAGAAAACACAATTTCTCCAGCACACACACTTTGTAGAACTTAAAAAGAACCAATGTAGCAACCCATCTCACCAAACGCAAAGGCCCTCTAATGAAAAAAAGAAAGAGAGAATTTGTCCTTTGGAAACAGTTCAACACATCTCGGAAAAATTTAGCAAAATCCAAATGCAAAAAAATCTTAATCACAAGATCATTTAAGCAAATGTGTCATCGAAGAACACAGATATACGCACAAAAAAACAGATAACAAACCCATGTAGGGAGCGGAGACTTACAGCAATGACGAGGTCGTGTTCCCTCTCAGATTTATCGATATTTTGGTTTAGTGCTTGAATGCTGTCGTAACTCTTAATAAGTGGTAAGCCCTTCATACCTTAAATTCAAACACAGAAAAACCAAGAGATTATTAAAGCATCAAACACCAGCAAAAACCTTTACCATATGTGAAAGGAATATCACTAAATTTGGACCTATGTTTTTTGGGATGAGGCATATGATGCAGCTTTGGAGTATAAAATATGGACTCGTGGCAAGGCGAGGCAGAGCTAGTCATACATTATTTTCCAGCAAGAAAACTTAATTTAGGTGATATATTACTCAAAAGACAATAAGTGGGGTTTTAATCTCAGTAAAAGAAGTGAGCCCAAGATTTTTTAACAAAATAAAGGCCTATGTGCTATATTTAGGGTTAGGTTGGTTAATTAGGTCTTCACTTAGAACCCGGCACCTTGTCTGGATGAGGCGCCTAGGCACCAAAACTCCCACTTTGTCACCTAAGCTACGCCTAGGCGGCGCCTTTTACAACACAACTTTGGACATAGAATTCCTTAGATAATAGTATTTTCACTACAAATTTGAGTTTTTTTTACCTATGCCTATATAGCATGGAAGACTATCAATCCTGGAATATTTTTTTCTTTGTTATTAGATACTTGAGTAGTGCAGTTTAATTACCTGATGTAAGGCTTTGAGCTGCTCGTTGCATCGCCTTAGATGGCTCTACTAAGTTAATTTTCTCCAGCGAGTGAGGCCACATATCCATCAGAGCCCTGCATAGTTTTCACACCTAAAGATATTGGAAACAAGCGATTACAAAACAGTAACCCAGTTTAGAAAGTGAACCAGATTCTCACCACAGAGCAGAACCAGTACCAGACCCAAAATCCAAAACAGTAGTAGGTTTGAAACCAGGTAATCTCCTCCTAACCTAAATACACAAACAATTAACTCAAACCTCTTAGCCTTTCACTAAAAAGAAAAATGAAAAAGAAAATTTGAAATAAGGGTTTTTACCTCTCTAAAAATTCTATGACAAGCTGAATAAACAGCGGGCATTCGAGAGGCAACATAAGCTAATGTTTCAACATCTCTGTACTTTAATCCACTATCACCATAGGAAGTCTTAATTTTCCATCTTTTCCCTAACTGGTTTTGGGATCTCAAAGGGTCTTCAACCAATGCCCTCGAGGTACTTGCGTTCAGGGTTTCATTATCACTCTTTATATTAGCAAAAGATTGACTTAAACTCAGTACATTTCTCTTCATATGCGGGTTTTCCTGCTCTGTAAATCACACAGTCAAATTAAAAAAAACAAACTATAACTATCACAGGATCAAAGAGATGGAAACTGAACATTATATTTATGAACCTATATATTTCACACAGACAATTTATCAAACACTGTAACTACAACTAAAAAATATAAAAACATTATATATATGAACCTATATATTGCAGTTGCACACAGACAATTTAGCAAACATTGTAACTACAACTAAAAATATAAAAACATGACAATACATATTTCTTCTTTAACTTGTTGATATAATGAATTCAATTGCAAATGAAGTTTTTTTTTTTTTTGTTGACTAACCTCGAAGGTACTTCTTAATGGCTCTACGAAGTCGGAGAGGAACAACATGAAGACGTTCTGATTGTTTTGCTGCTGACCTTAGGGTTTCTGATGTAAAGACCTTTCGTGCTGTTTCAGGTATCAAAGATCCCATTTTGGATTTTCCGTGATTGATTTTATGGTAGGGTTTACTGAAATGGGGGTGCCAAATTAAGCATGAGTGACATGTTAAGTTGCTTGAGATTTGAGAGGAAAGCAATTTTGTTACTTTCTTTGTAGTAAATATTCGTGCGTGATTAGTGCGACGGTCATTTGGGCACATGATGTCTATGGGACCGTTTGATATATAAATTGCATGTTATTGGCGGCAGTTCTTTTCGTCTAGTCAATATTCATTAAGAAAATCCACCTTCTACTTGATCAAACTTGACATTTTGACACAAGGATACCAAGTTTCTTGGCAACCAGCCTAGGAGTATCACATCCTTTCTCTACATTTGAGGGGGCAAAAGGCACCATAAAAGGGCAAATGGCTTGGTGGCCCGGAAAAGGACAAGTAGCAGCATGGATAAACAGCATGTACTGGATGACCAGCTTCACTAGAATATGGATGGAATTCTTATCCGTTTGGTTTGTTAGTGACCTTTATTTAACATGCCAAATAGACTCTCCAAAGAAACGGAGACTTCGCAAAGAAAAAAAAGCATGTAATGTAATATTTGATGCCCATTTGGAATATGAAGTGGAGATCTTATCCATTTGGAATTGGGTGGGGAATATGGTGGTGGCTTACCAGCATATATCTTTCAAAGAAAAGCAGCATGATTTGACGGCCAAAAAGATGTCTGTTGCTATAATTTTGAATTTGGGAAGGGGTGTGAAAAGGGTCTTTTTCTCGTGATCACGAGTTCATGACAAAAATGAAATTATAAAGAAGGTTGGTGGGGCTGTTGGTGAATCTATTGCCTGTCATATCTGATACGACTGGTTTTGATAATGATTAATGAGTAAAGTGTAGTGTACTGGGGTGGCCGTGTGGGCGTGGGTACATCATGTTTGTCTTTGGCAGTTGGTTCATATATGAACTTTATCAAGAAATTCAAAAAAAGTAAAGAAACAAGAACTAACACCAAAAATGAAAAAAGGGCAAATCCTGCATTTGCAGGCTTGCAACATGCAAGTCCCTTTGGTTGCACTTGCCAAGAGTTTTGATTCTTGCGCAGGTAAAAGAAGTGGACTCACTGAAAATGTGACATATGCAAAACCTATGAAATCTAAATCTGAAACAACAATGGAAATTTAATTTTTGAGTATGAAAACTGGGAGCGATGACGATGTTATTGCAAACTTAACCAATTCTTTTTTTTTTCTCAAACTCAATCCAGACAAAAATAAAAACTACCAAAGAGTAGTTCTTAGTAATAATTTCAAATGAAATGACAACATTTAACACTCATTTTCTAATTTTTGATTTACTTCCCTTATCGTTTCTTTGTAATTTTGTTATTGCTTGCACATCTTCCTCCAAAGTTGCTTGATCAGTGCAAGACCATGAACTTGATCTCCTCATCAACGGTTTCATTTGCTTGTCTTCTTCAAGTGAAATCAAACCCAAATGAGTTGGATCTTCTAACATCATTTTTGCTACTAAGTATCCTGCAATAGACCATGTTTGGTATTTCCTGGCTTGTTTGCCTACATATCTACCGAGTTTGCCATCATAATATTCTGGCCAACTGTCCCCTGCCAATCTTCTCTCGACCAAGTCGACTGCTCGTCTTGCAATGTGGGGTCTTCCAGTCTTTATACAGGCAGCCGTTAAAAACCATAAAAGCACTGTCACACAAGAACAACATTGAATTGAAACACATTAAAAATCAATGCAGCTTCATCTGCCCACCAAATTGCAATACACAAAATGATATACATTTGTCCCAGGAAGAAAATGAAAAAAATGTAACCCATTATTGGTAAATGAAGATAGACTAATTACCTGGCCAAGATCCACCATTGTGGTAACTCCATCTAGTATTCTTGGGGTCACAACCTGTCACAATTCGCCATTCATGGTTTTCAAGTGCTGGATATGTGATTTTAAGAGGCATCTCTCCAACTAGTTCTTCCCAACGAGCTTCGATAAGATCCATTATTGCACTGGATTGCTCTGGAGTTGCTAGGGATGATAGAATAGCAACACAATTACCTAAAAGGAACCACCGGAAATCCATCTTTGCCGGACTGACGTTTCCAATAAAATAGCCACCGCGGGTTGGCATAAAGTCAAAAACCCAATCAGGAATCGAGTCAGGAATGACGTTAAATTTGTTAACTGCTGTGTGAGAATACTCTTCTGTTTTGTATTGATATATATCGTTAAGCTGTTGGAAGTCTAGCCAGAAGTAACTTCGCATATGGTAACTAAGTGCATGCAAACGTTTTGAAATCCTCTCCATGAATTCTTCCCCTTCTTTGTCATGATTAAGCATTGCCAAAGCACACTTCAAGGCCATGAAGAATAGTGCTTGAATTTCAATCGGATAACCATAAACTCCCTGTGAAAAATGAGTTTGCACCAAATTAAACAAGAACAATGTACACATTATGAAGCTGTTGAAGTCAAGAGTATTACCATTCTCCTATCAATCATGGAGCATCCATCGGCACAGAGCAATGTCGGGAAAGTATCAAATCCCTCTGACAAACATAGATCTAGTATAAGCTTCATTCCCTTTTGACATTCAGGTGTTTCTGCCAAAGACGAATCTCCAGTAGATTTTGTATACGCACGAAGCAAAATAATCCACCAAAAACCAGAATCAACTGGTGCAACTCTCCCTATTGCACTCTCACCAAAATCTGCAACTAAAGAATCTGATTTCCTAATAGGATCATGGAGCACTTTAAAACTTGCTGGCATTGCACCTGCTCCGAGCTTAAACCGGTCTATTTTTTTCTCCCATCCTTGTAGGTGAATGGTTTTCAATATGAAATTCTTAACAATTTCAGGTTCACCATTCATTAAAAATGCCAAAGCACTTGGTACGAAATCACGAACGAAAACCTGTTGTACACATTAAAACATCAACTGTCGAGTACAAATCACCGATCCTATTCTAAACTCCTTCATATAGATAAAACACCAATCATATTCATAGCACAAAATATATAAAAAAAAATGGCCTAACATATATTACCTGATCATAGTTAAGAATTTCCTCAGACTGGTGGTCATAAGCTGCAATAGTTCCAACCGGTTGTCCGTTAAAGAAGACCAACGAACGGCGTAAAGCCTCCCAAGCTTCAGCAACCATTAAATGAGGTTCAAATGAATGTCTCGCAAATGATCCCGGAGTATCAAAAACAGAACGTCCTCCAGGAGAGTGTGTTTCGAAGTCTAGTGCTCTACCAATAGACAACTCGCTACATAGAGACCTCTCATCGAAAGATCTCTTTCTTTCGATTTTCACAGGCCTTGGTGGCTTATCAAGAAGCTTTGATATATCATGTTCTTGATCATTTTCTGAAGCAGCAGTTCCGTTACCTCCATGGCTAATCAGATCATTCTCTTTTAGACCAATATCCATACCTCTGTCTCTCTTTTAAGTATTTGTCTCACAGATAACTTCAATGGAAACGAATAGAAAGAAGTGAAACAACTAGAATTGGATATCCATTTATAGAAGAAAAAGGACAAAGACTTTGGATAATGGGAGATTTAAACTAGGAGATTAATTAGTTTAATTAGTAACTGTTAAATTGTTTAATTAGTCGACAACAGTAAGATTCCGGTGATGAATTACTACACCTTTAATGCTGGAGCTAGTAGACTATAATAAGTGTTACCGGTATTACCGGTTAATAGTTAATGAGTCGGGCGGGCATGAATTATCTGTAAATATGATCTTACGTGGAAACACATCAGCTCGGAACTCGATTGATCCGTCCTTGGACTATGGAAATTTCTTTCTAGACTGGATTTCTTGTCTTTTCTCAAAGAAGATTTTGGGTATATTTCTTAAGTTTGAAGATTCTGGTGAGACAGGGAGGTTCCACAAGCTTAAATATGGGGCAAACTGCCGAAAAGAGAACAGTCTAAAACTAAAAGTCAAGTCATTTGACAGTTAGTTGGTTGATATCCACACCAAAATTTAAATTTGCTAGTATGCTTTTGCTACTGACAGGGAGGATTTCCTTTAGTGGACCACAACTAGGGATTAATTTTCACACCTGCATATTGGTGTGACTGTGATGCATATGAGAGCTGTATGAATCAGTAGGTAGTGCACTCAACCGGCGTGTTTCAGATTATGGAAACTTGGGTTGTTGGGTTCGGTTGCTTTTCCTTTCTTCCTTTTCTACGGGCATATTATGTGAATCGGAGTCCGGCACAATCAGGTGCCTATCAAGTTATCTTCGCAATTTGCATCTAAACTCTTTGTTCGAGGTAGTACACGTGAGATCCAACAACAAAAAAGAGGAGTTAGTGTTGCATTCCCATTTGCCAATGCAAAGCTAACGGAGCGTAGAATCCGTAAATCTTGAAGCCTGCCCAATCCTAGAGTCCTCCTAGTAAAGAGAGTCAACTATGGTGCCTTTTTCAATAATACTCGACTTCAAAGTTCATCGACTAGTGGAATGACCTATGAGAGAGATGTGTCTGATACTCTGATTCTCTGAAACTGTAATTACTAATATTTTGTCCGGTAAAATTGTTCTCACATTTTTAAAATTCTTTTTCTTGCTGCCAATTGACAGGAGAGTTTCGTCGAATGGGGCATTTAAGAGGACTAGTGCCCAACCCACCTAGTCAATGACAATTCATAAACATAATTTCTAATCTGGATTATACACTGGATAAGAAGCAGAAATAGAAGGGGGGCCATAAGGCGCACTGTAACTCGACCACGAGAAGTGGGTTCTGTCGAATACGGTGGGTCCAGACTTAAAAGGCCAGAGGGGTTGTGAACAATGTGAAGGCAAAGTGTATGCTCTTTTGGCAATGAAAGTAATGATAATGCTGTTGGAGGTCAATACTAATGCTGAAGAAACATTTTAGGGATACCTAAAATGTATACACTATCGTTGAAGAAACATCAAGGCTGCTAATGGGGTATCATATTGCTTGCGGGTGTACCAACCCAAAGATATTAGATATTTTGCCATATGTGTATTATGGTGTACCCCCGAGCAAAATAGTACCCCTCATTAGCAATGTTGAAGGAACATACAGGAAAAAAAATATTCTATAATCACAATAATTTTACGTTATCGCTAAGTTAAATTTTGATGGATCTAATTTCTTGGTTTTGGAAGGATCATCTCTTTGGTTTTGATTGGTAGTAATTTGTTTGCTTTTGCTGATGGATCGGTTCCACCTGAATCTCCTTATTTGTTTCAATACAATATCTAAAATTTTAATCCTATTCTCTAAGAATGAAGATCTATAGATCACTTTGTTGGACCATATATCAATGCAACAGTTCTTCCTTCAACTTTTTACTGAGTTACTTGGGAAAACTTCTGCTCGTGATAAATGAACTCATCTAGCTAAGATCTTTACCAGAAAATTAATGTGGCGATCTCAAGTACATTCTGCCTTAAGAGGTAAACTAACTATTTTTGACTTTCTTCATCAAATTAAGTCAATTTGATTCATTATAAGAAATACGTGAACCTGTACCACATCCAAATCTTGTGATGTATGCGTTATCTGGTTTAGGAAGAGAATATTTTAATTTTTTGATCATTGTTCAAATAGAGAAACATCTTTATCATTATCTGAATTACGATGTAGCTTGATTTATCATGAATATGAATGAAAGATCAGGATGAAGAACCTACCTCTTCTTTAGTTATGGATCCTACTAATTCGTCTTTCTTTATTAAGAGATACTTTAATTCAAATTCATCTTTTAAGAAACCAATTTCTAGTTCTGTTGCTTTTGTTCCTTAAGTTTTTTTACAAGGTTCATCTAGTTCTTCTGGTGCTTCTTTCAAAAAAGATGAGTTTAATTCTTATCGGAAACAATAGTTGGATTATGACTTTATAACTAGTCAGATATGTAATAGACTTGGCTATTTTGCAAATCGTTTCAAATATAAATATGATACCTCTAAGAATCATGTTTCTTCCAAGAGTCTTGCTCCTCAGATAAACTCATTACCAAGAGCATTTGTGTCTATGGAAATATCTTCACCACCATTTAATCCACAACATGTTGGTGAACAAATCTGGATACTCAATATTTTGAGTATGTTCCTGGTAGACATTGGGGTTCAGATTCTATTGGTTCAATCTGGATACCAGATTCAGGAGTTACATGACATGTGACTAATGATGCAACAACTCTGACCAATTCTGAAGAGTATGAAGGTGCATAACAAGTCATGATAAGGGATGTTAAGCTTCATTTGGCAGTTTCTAGTAATATTATGACTACTTCTTGTGGTACTTTTACTTTTGATTTGAATAATGTCTTGTTTGTTCCTTTTATCAAGTATAACCTTTTGTCTATAGCAAAGTTTATTGCTGATAGTCGTTGCTCCTTTGATTATTTTTTTATCATGTGGATATGTGATCGAGTCTATTTAGAATAATCAGATTCTTGCTAAAGGGCTTATGCACAATCTTTATCCACTATAATCCAGTTTCATTCCTGCTTCTCCTCGCCACTTAGTCGCTACTTCTACGATGGCTTCTCTTACTTCGTGGCATCAAAGGCTTAGTCATCCTTGTTGATGGTGAGTTTTTGACAAGGGAAAAACTTGTAAATTCGTCCCTGACCTAGTATCGAGACATGTTTATAAGTATATATATGGGTTAGGGTTTAACAGGTTAAACCGTCGGCAGTCTATATATATATATAATATATGTGCGGAGTATTTCAATATCATACTGATTGGGCAGCTCCTAGACGGAGTCACCGCTAGTATAAAGCAATATTGTCCTCGGGTTGCCACTGATGTTGGTGATGACTACCCTTTAGATGGTCTCCGCCTGTACAAAATAAACATGTTACTGAAGGTATCATATTTAATACAAAGTTGTATTGAACATCGTCTCAAGTCGCAAACTCCCACGAACGAGTTCCTTGAACATGTCATATTGGCGCTATCGTATTCAAATTATTACCCGAATGGCATTATCCAAATCTGGGAACAGCATACTACCACAATTCGAAACCCTGAGTCACGACCAAGTCCGTGACACCGCTACCATAACTCATGGGACCTTGGCTAAGTGATGGCCAAGTTTATTCCTTAATCATCATAGTTGTTACAACTTGGCCAGGCCTTGGCCAAGTCCGTGGCATAGATTTCATGGCTCGTACAACTTGGCCAGACCTTGGCCAAGTACGTGGCCTAGCTTGCCACGCTCAAATCACCTTGGCTAGCTGAGACCATCTCCCCTAGAAAACCTCCTATAGCCTGTAGGATCTTGTCCAACCTCATTATTGCTCCATGGGCCCTTGGCCAGCCGCAGCCAGGTCCATGGCATAGCTATCACGGCTAGTGGGACCTTGGACAGCCACGGACAAGTCCATGGCATGGATGTCACGTCTCATGGGACCTTGGCCAGCCACGGCCAAGTCCATGGCATGGCTATTACCGGCCAAGTCCATAACATAGCCGAAATTACCCCCACGTGTCATAAACACATCATGGCCAAGTTTCTAAACCCTAATTACGTTATTAAGGATCACGGCCAATCGTCCAATCAAAAACAAACTCTAATATGCTATTAAAAGGGCCACGGCCAAACAACGGCTTAGAATATTTTGATCTCGACTTATATATAGATAATCTCATCTTAGCTCTAGCTATCCTAGTTAAAATGTAG
Source organism: Papaver atlanticum (assembly GCA_023531105.1). NCBI lineage: Eukaryota > Viridiplantae > Streptophyta > Magnoliopsida > Ranunculales > Papaveraceae > Papaver > Papaver atlanticum. The sequence goes on from JAJJMB010000948.1 coordinate 4,797,014, forward strand.
TCATAGTCAATATCCTTTGACCCAATAATTGGTCATAGCCGGCCAAGTCCATTAAAAACCTAAAAATTAAGACCAATCCTAACCTAGGTGGTTATAACAATTAAATCATAACCAACATTCCTGAGGTTGAGATAAATATTCCATGACCATAAGAAAGTTATAGCCAAACCCTAATTCTCGTTTATTAGGCTATGGCCAAGTTGCGCAACTCTAGCTCATGCCCTAGCTGGCCAACATCAAGTCACGACCAAACATATATTGGCCCAATCACCCTGGTTGGCCACTAACGTGCTATGATGAATACTTCTGCACTAAATGACCATGGCTAAGCCGTGATCCAATTATTTCGGTCCTAATCACCGTGGGTGGCCCTGAGCATATTAAACCACTTTTAATGCCGCATTTTGTTAAGATGATTTTAGCGCCACCTTAGGTCCAGAATATGCCACACGCTACCTTAGGTCAAAAATATGCTACAACATTTCCAATAGTTCACGGCTTGACTTGTTATGCTCGTGACCAAGTTATGGCCCCACCATTCTCATCTCAGTTGTTTTAGCTAAGTCCAAACGTATTAAGCCACTTTAAGGCCGTAACTTGCCGGGCTGGCGACAGTGCCATGGCGTGCCAAACCCTATCGCCATATTAGGCCATGCCATGCCATGCTGAAACCATAGCCATATTAACACCTAATCTTAACTACTGCAGGTGAGGACAAATATATTAGGCTATCTTTTGAATCTCAGCCTGCTATGCTAACTCTAACGCCACTATAGGATATGGCGTGCTAACCTTAGTGTTATTTTAGGTCATAATGCCACTTGCTATTTTATCGACCATGAACGTATCATGCCACATGCCATGCGACTATTTAGCACTCCAATATATCACGCTAAGATTGGGGCCAAGATATATCTATTTTTATCTTAACTGTCATGGAAAAGAGTGGACATGTTATGCTACTTTTACGCTATTAGCATTTCATACTAATATTTAGCACTATAACCAACTATTAACGTGCCAAGATATTTCCTATCAATTTAATAGGTCATGGACATGCCATGGCCCACTCTTGGCACCATAGTTGGTCATGTGTTAGAGCACTGCTCGGTCGAACTCGTAAGCGTTCCTATATCAAGCTTGTTTGTCAAGTTTAGTTGATCAAAACTATATACTTGATTTCTAATCTACTTATAACTATTTCTCGGATTAGGATAGAATGTGTAGTTGAGCTTTACACTTCACGGCGTTTACTAATTGAAGAAGAAGATCTACTGAGGAGCTTGGAGGAACTTCATCAACAAAAGGTATGTGGAGACTAAAACTTATCTATCACTCAGAAGTCTATTCTATTCTATCTTCTAATGAGACAAAGTCGTATAACTATATAGACTTTTACATTATACACATTTGATATTTCGAGCCGAGTTTATCTCACTTATCTATTTCTCGAAATACGTGTTGGGAGCTTTTTGCTTTAGCTATGTTCATCGTATTCTTGACGAGTTTAGTTGGAAAAAATTTATTTGTTGAAACTAAATATGAAGTCAAAAAATGATCATGTTGAAAAAACGGGTGTCTAACAACGACACCCAATATTTTGCTTAGCAATCTGTACGGACTAACTCCAATATACTTTAAAGAGAATCAACTAGACAGTCAGACTCAATCTTAAAAAAAGTATATCCAAGAGTTATATCTAAATTTCTCAATTCAATCTGCAATCAAACAAATAGGAATCTGCGAGCCCGATTGAATATAAGAAATAACTTGGGCGGTATCAAAAACCAATATCCAAGTGTCAATCAATATAATCAACAACCAAAAGATCGGATTCACAAACTGATTGAACTTACGCACACCCTGTGATATTTCAATTATATAGAAAATATAATGCGGAAAAGAAAAAACACAGACACCAGAAATTTTGTTAACGAGGAAACCGCAAATGCAGAAAAACCCCGGGACCTGGTCCATATTTGAACACCACACTATATTAAGCTGCTACAGACACTAGCCTACTACAAGTTAACTTCGGACTAAAATTTTGTCAAGGTACAGTCGCATTCCTTACGCCTCTGAATCCCAGCAGGACTCTGCGCACTTGATTACCTTAGTTGATCTCACCCACAACTAAGAGTTGCTACGACCCAAAGTCGAAGACTTGATAGACCAATCTGTCCCACATAAAAAATTCTATTGAATAGATAAATTTGTCTCCCACAGAAATACCTAAGAGTTTTGTTCCGTCTTCTGATAAATCAAGGTGAACATGAACCAATTGATACACCGGACTTATATTCCCGAAGAACATCCTAGTAATATCAATCACCTCACAATAAAATTAATCGTATGGTAGCGAAACAATATATTGTGGAATCACAAACAATGAGACGAAGATGTTTGTGACTACTTTTTATCTTGCCTATCAGAGAATAAATCTCGAGCAAATCTTAGAGAAGATAGTACTCAATCACGATAGAAAACAGCAAGATCAGAACACGCAACTACAGAAAAATAATTGGGTCTGGCTTCACAATCCCAATGAAGTCTTCAAGTCGTTATCCTACAGGGTTTTGGAGAAAACCTAAGGTTAAAGGAGAATCGACTCTAGTCGCAACTAGTATCACATAGGAGGTGTGGGGATTAGATTTCCTAGTTGCTAGAGTTCTCCTTTATATAGTCTTTAAATCAGGGTTTGCAATCAATGTTACCTTGGTAACAAAGCATTCAATATTCACCGTTAGATGAAAACCTGATTTTCAAGCTAATATCTTTCACCCGTAAGATCGAACTTAGTTTGTTACACATAAATGAAAAGTGACTTCATTTAGATATGAGTAACTGTACCTAAACGTGTGCACCTTGTTGGCTCAATAATAGTTAACCGAAGTTAGCCATATGAACACTTTTATATCAATCTTATTCATCTTAACCATAACTAGTTCAAATGACTCAAATGAAACTAATACTAGAGTTGTTCAACTGTTTATATTCTCATAGAAGTATACAAGACACAATTGAAGCAAAATCGATTTTGATTCACTCGAATCAATTCATGAACATTATAGCCACGGTTTGCAAAAGATTGCATTCCTTATTATATAAATGTATTAGTTCATGAACAAACCGATTTTAGAACATAACCTTATCAAGTATGCGAACGGGTACGCATTCCTAAGTGGCAGGACCAAGTTGGGTTCGCCAGTATGCGAACGGGTATGCATAGCATCCTACCTCAGTTAAATTCCGGAACTTCAAACTCACGCCAATACGCATACCGGTATGCATATTGAGTTCTCGGTCTTTCATAAACCAACCAGTATGCATACGGGTATGCATACTATGGTTCCCGGACTTGGAATATCTTGCAACAATTAGCATACAAGTACGCATATTGTGCTATATCCTATCATGGTTATTTGTTCTAAAATCCCATTTCAATCATTGAAACATTCTTAGAAGACGACAATAGCTTTCTCACACAAATTATTAGCTTCGAAGCAACTTTCAAGTGGTCGAATGATCAATGCGAAACATTTCGAGTCTACATCAAATGACTGTCTCACACAAATCATGTAATATGTTGCAAGGCGATTTTCACCTGATCATCTTTTCACTTTCGTCAAGAATATAAGATGAACTTGGTTAAAGCGAAAGCTTACCTACACAAATTTATAGAAATATGTAAACGAGTTAAACTCAACTCGAAATATCAAATGTGTATAATCGAAGTCTATATAGCTATACGACTTTTGTCTCAAATAGGAGATAGAGTATATAGACTTTTTAGTGATAGATGAGTTCAAGTCTCCACATACCTTTTGTTAATGAAGTCTCACAAGCTCCCCTTAGTAGTTCTTCGTCTTCAATCGATGAACACCGTGAAGTCTAATGCTCTACACTTTCTATCCTAATCCGAGACTTAGCTATAAGTAGACTAGAAATCAAGACTTATAGTTTTGGCAACTAAACTTGACAACAAGATTGAGATAGCAACGCTTGCGAGTTCGACCGGGCAGTGCTCTAACAATATCCCCCTTTGTCAATTTTAGTTACAAAACTATCAATACATATGGATTACAAAATAAATAAACTTTGTAGCTTCTCATCCAAATGCTTGATTTCCTTGGTTCTTCAACATTACTTGAAATCTTCGTCACTTCCAAGTACTCCAGTGATTCTGAACGTGTTCAACTCAACATCATAGTTGTTGAAGATCCGTAGCTATAACAATGAGAAAACAGTAGCTCTAAATCATTGTTATACAGTGTCATAGTATTATTACACAGCATCAAAGTCCAATTGTATCACAACTTTGACAACAATACTATGGTGATATGTATCACTCCCCCTTAGTCAATACTTTATCTCACATGAAAACCACTCCCCCTTACATAATGATCCGTAAACTATATGTATTTGTAGTGTGAACAACACATTAATTCTCCGCCTTTTTGTCAATATAAATGGTACGAAAACTAGTGGAATCATAATGAAATTCTCATAGAGATACTTCATGACTAAAAGAGAACATATCAACTTTGTTTCGATGATTTCACATAGTCGAAACTTAGTGTATTCATCAAGGAGTTTATAAAGATACAAGAAAACTCCTACAATATTCCACAGCCGCACTCCCCACAAAGATTTGGCAATTAAGCACAAGTTCAATTAAGAACTCTCCCCCATATAATGTCATTCCCGAAAGAACAACAAGAGCGACCTTACTTTTACAATAAAAAAAGTATTTATTTGGACATTAACAAATTACATGATACATGAACTTGTATCCAGAAAACTCAATTAAATTAACCACAAGAGAACCCATGATTAATTTAATCGGAAATGCTCAACATGAGAGAACTTACGGAGCCACACAGTACTTTCACATAGAAGTGGATCAGGGAAAGATCAATACTGCGGAATATTCAAAGGTTTTATTATATTTTTCATCAATATTTGCATAAAGACGTATAATATACTTACTCTTTGTAACCAAAAGTTCATCATATCTTCCATCAATATTTGCATAATGACATACTTTTGACATATATGGGACAATCATAGTTCACGGACGCAAACACACATATCCCATAACAATTTTTGCAATATATAAAACCAATAACGATTAATACTACAAAATCATCTTCCAAATAAACTTTAGAATTTAAATAAATAAATCTAAAAACATTGCAAGATGAAAATCATTGACAATAGCTATGTGTACTCACAATAATTGTTATTCCAAACTCTAGTTATCCTTCTTAAAACACAAGAATAAATTCTCATAAGAAGTTTCCTGGACAAAAAAAAAAAAAACAAGCTCAAGAAAAAAAAACTCCTAAACCATCAAAACCGATAATGAACTAAAATCAGAGAGCTTTTCCGGAACCCTCACGAGTCTTGAGACCTTTGAGCTTGTGATTGACAGCATCCACTGCTTCTTCAGATAAGATATCCTCATTGAGAAGATCTTTAACATTATTCTTCATGAGAACAAGGTCAAAGTTAACATTTTTCAACTCAGTTCTTAACACATCGAGACCTTTCATAGTCTCAACGAGCTTCAGTTTTGCTTCCTCAAAGTATTTAAGAAAATTGTGAACCACTTCGGCAGAAACCATATCCTCATGCTCTACATCTTGATGAGTATATGCATAGTAGCATGAGACATCATCATAATCTTCAGGATTTTGATATTTGATATCATCAACATCTATTTGGGTTCTTTTCTTTTTCCCTTTGGATCCGAAACCAATACCTTTATCAAGAAAACATCTTGCAAAATCACAAGTGCGAGAAGGTGATGACATTCTTGACCAGAAGAATATAGCCTAGAGTACGTGTACGTGACACAATAGGATTGGTATTTAAATGGTTTCTTAGGGAAGGTTTTTAAAAATTGGCACGTGACAAGTCAATATGGATACCTGTATGAAAACCAATATGGTCCCCAGAACAAAACATAAAAACTGTAAAAACTTCCTTATAAGGTAAAAGGAATACATCAAAATTTTGCTACGTGAAAATTTTCTTTCACAATTTTTTGGCTGGATAAATTTTATAATCTCACAGGAGAAAAATTTAGAGCACAAAAGTAGCAGACAACCAAATTAAAAAGCAATCGAAGAGATTCTAGAAACAGAACAATACTCAGGCAAAGCTATCCAAATACTATAGTTTAGCTATGAACGATAAGAGAATAGCTCAACTAATCACAAAGCATATAGCCATAAGTATACCTGATTATTATCATATCTTACTCAACATGATTTTTTCATGAGTAAGAATTCAACCCTTGTGATTAATTAACACAAGTATGAGCCTTATGCTCATCAAATGAATACTGTTCATGATTAATTCTCTTTTTCCTTCTAATTTTTGGAGGAAACCCTTTTTGATGTGAAAAATTATCATAAAACTTGTTGTCATCAAAATATGAAACTAAGTTTGAATCCTTACCAAAAGAAGTTTGTACGGAGGAATTTGACAGCCTGTTGATAAGATCCATGTATCCTTCAATTATCAGATTAAGGTTGTCCTTCATATCTCCATCGTTGCTTCCATCTACAGGAACCTTTTTCACATCTTGAACATCATTCTTCACATAAGGTTGAGAAGTATCTATCTGAAATCTCCTTGAACGATTTGTATTAATGTTACGATTGGTTCGAACGTTCGATGAGCACATTGAACTGACTTTCCTGGAAGAATTCACAGGGTGGGTACTAAAACCAGTAGGTTTAGACATCCGAATGTCAGTTACACCTAAGGTATGATGAAGTCATTCAGCTTCAGTTTGCTCTTCCGTTGAACATGTCCTTTTGAATCATAAAAAAAAGACATACATTCTGATCGCCGAGTGATTAGAGTGTGTAGCATTAGAATCATCGTTAGAAGATTTCTTCCTTCAATGAGATGTGGTAGAACTAAGCACATATTTATCAATAGGAAAGGTTTGAAGTTTAGCTTCTGAAGTTGTTTTCATTTGAGAAACATGATTAGAATCAGTCATGTTTTCAAATATCACAGCAGGGTCAGAAGTATTTGGTATGACAGACTCCCCAGAACGACTTTTATCTTGAATAGAGAGATTACTCAATAGTCATTCAATTTCGCAAGCATCTTTATTGAGTTTAACCTCGGGTAAGGTTCGTGATGAACAAACCACATCATTTTCCTCACGAAGACCCTTAGTTGGGAATCACAATCTTTTATATTAACCTTGTGTTTCATTCTATTGACTTCAACAATCCAGATTCTAACAAGTTTCAGAATCGCTGCACTCTCTCGGGATGCTTCATTTTCTACTTCAGAATCAGATTCGTCAGTAAGGAAATCAGGGTAACACATATCAATACTTGGATATTTCGTAGGAACCAGAATATTTATCTATATGTGAGATTGACAAGTCTTTCTTTTTAATAGATTTTGCCGAAACAGAACTTTTGTCTCTGGTGATGCGTTTGTCAGAGATATCACTACTGTCCATAGAGTCAGATCGCTACAAACACAGACTTATAAGGTCTTAAACGTGTTTGCCTTCTCTGATACCAATTGAAAAAGCGGGGGTCTAACAACCACACCCAATATTTCGCTTAGCAATCTGTATGGACTAACTCCAATATACTTTCAAGAGAATCAACTAGATGGTCAGACTCAATATTAAGAAAAGTATATCCAAGAGTTATAACTCAATTTCTCAATTCAATCTGCAATCAAACAAATAGGAATTTGTGAGCCCGATTGAATATAAGAAATAACTTGGACGGTATCAAAAACCAATATCCAGGTGTCAATCAATTTAATCAACAACCCAAAGGTCGGATTCACAAACTGATTAAACTTACGCACACCCTGTGATATTTCAATTATATAGAAAATATAATGTGGAAAAGAAATAACACAGACACCAGAAATTTTGTTAACGAGGAAACCGCAAATGCAAAAAAAACCCGGGACCTAGTCCAGATTTGAACACCACACTGTATTAAGCCGCTACAGACACTAGCCTACTACAAGTTAACTTTGGAATGGAATGTAGTTGATCCCTAACCAATCTCACACTGATCAAGGTACAGACGCGTTCCTTACACCTCTGAATCCCAGCAGGACTCTTCACACTTGATTCCCTTAGTTGATCTCACCCACAACTAAGAGTTTCTATGACCCAAAGTCGAAGACTTGATAAACCAATCTGTCTCACACAGAAAAGTCTATTAAATAGATAAATCTGTCTCCCACAGAAATACCTAAGAGTTTTGTTCCGTCTTTTGATAAATCAAGGTGAACAGGAACCAATTGATACACTGGACTTATATTCCCAAAGAACAGACTAGTAATATCAATCACCTCATAATAATCTTAATTGTATGATAGCGAAACAAGATATTGTGGAATCACAAACAATCAGACGAAGATGTTTGTTACTACTTTTTATATTGCCTATTGGAGAATAAATCTCGAGCAAATCCTAGAGAAGATAGTACTCAATCACGATAGAAAACAGCAAGCAACTACAGAAAAATAGTTGGGTCTGGCTTCACAATCCCAATGAAGTCTTTAAGTCGTTAACCTATAGGGTTTTGAAGAAAACCTAAGGTTAAAGGAGAATCGACTCTAGACGCAACTAGTATCACACAGTAGGTGTGGGGATTAGGTTTATCACACAGGAGGTATGGGGATTAGGTTTCCCAGTTGCTAGAGTTCTCCTTTATATAGTCTTCAAATCAGGGTTTGCAATCAATGTTACCTTAAAGCATTCAATATTCACCGTTAGATGAAAACCTGATTAGACTCAAGCTAATATCTTCAACCGTTAGATCAAACTTAGCTTGTTACACACAAATGAAAAGTGAATTCATTTAGATATGAGTAACCCTACTTAAATGTGTGTACCTTGTTGGCTCAACAATAGTTAACCGAAGTTAGCCATATGAACACTTTCATATCAACCTTATTCATCTTAACTATAACTAGTTCAAATGACTCAAATGAAACTAGTTCTAGAGTTGTTCAATTGTTTATATTCTCATAGAAGTATACAAGACACAATTGAAGCAAAATCCATTTTGATTCATTCGAATCAATTCATGAACATTATAGCCACGGTTTGCAAAAGAATGCATTCCTTATTATATAAATGTATTAGTTCATGAACAAACCGATTTTAGAACATAACCTTCTCAAGTATGCGAACGGGTACGCATACCTAAGTGGCCGGACCAAGTTTGGACGGGTACGCATACCTAAGTGGCCGGACCAAGTTTGGGTTCGCCAGTATGCGAAATGGTACGCATACTATCCAACCTTAGTTAAATTCCGGAACTTGAAACTCACTCCAGTACGCATACCGGTATGCATACTGAGTTCCCGGATTTTTATAAACCAACCAATACGCATACGGGTATGCATACTATGGTTCCCGGACTTGGAATATCTTGCAACAATTAGCATACAAGTATGCCTACTATGTTATATCCAATCATGGTTATTTTTTCTAAACTCCCATTTCAATCATTGAAACATTCTTAGAAGACGACAATAGCTGTCTAACACAAAATATTAGCTTCGAAGCAATTTTCAAGTGATCTAATGATCAATACGAAACATTCCGAGTCTAAATCGAATGATTGTCTCACGCAAATCATGTAAGATGTTACAAGGCGATTTTCACATATTCATCTTTTGACTTTCGTCAAGAATATTGGTTAAAGCGAAAGCTTACCAACACATATTTCGAGAAATATGTAAGCGAGTTAAACTCAGCTCGAAATATCAAATATGTATAATCGAAGTCTATATAGTTATACGACTTTTGTCTCAAATAGGAGATATAGTAGATAGACTTTTGAGTGGTAGATGAGTTCAAGTCTCCGCATACCTTTTGTTGATGAGTTCCACAAGCTCCCCATAGTAGTTCTTCGTCTTCAATTGATGAATGCCGTGAAGTCTAATGCTCAACTACACTTTCTATCCTAATCCGAGACTTAGCTATAAGTTGATAAGTGCATAATTCATATGATTTTAGTGTCCATTCCATACTTGTTTAAGCTATTATTCTTGCATATTTTCGTATTATTACTCTTGTTTTCTCTTATTTGTCTCTATTAGGTGAATCATCCAAAAAGGAGCTACAAAGTGATGAAAATATCTAGGAAGCGAAGTATTCCAAGTATCCAAGTGCCCAAGTCCAAGAGAAGTGGAAGAAGTGTGACGAAAAGGAGCAAAACGCTCAAAATCAAGAGACGGGACAAATAATGAGATTAAATCATTCAAATTAAGGATTTATCATCACCATCTTGAATATAATTGAAATATAAAAAGAATTCAAAAAGAATGAGGTCATTCCGAGTTCGGACGAAAAAGTTGTGGCCAAAACGAGTTTTTATCGAATACCGAAGACAGTAAAGTATGCAAACGGGTACGCATACCTTAGTTCCGAAAATTTCTGCTGGAATTTGAGGTACGCATACTTAACAATTATAAAAACGGGTATGCATACCTTGGAAGGCCTAAGGTCACGTTTGGGGTCGTTATTTCGTGTTTTCGGGTCGGGTTCTTGAACCGAATTAAATACTTGATGGCCAAGCAATGTAAACCTATAAAAAGGTAATAAGTCATGTATGAATCGATAATCTCATATCACAAGTTCTGTATCAAAACCTAGGGTTAACCCCTTTAGGGGGAAACCATTATTATTCATCTTCTTTGTAATATGAGTAGCTAAATCCTTTTGTTGATTAAGGATGAATTCAATGTTCTAAGCGTGAAGCTTTATTATTAATACAAATCTATTCAGAGTTTTTATCATCATCGTTTGTTTTTACCATATCTAGGGTTTATGAGTGATTCTTAGATTGATTTGGAGTGCATGCTAGATTGATCTATTGATCATTCTATTGCTAGTAGAAGTTAGGAGATAAGTAATCGTCGAATAACTCTCTACACAAGTAGAAATCACGAGACCTTGCAGAGGGATTCTGTGGAGAAATTGTATGTAAAAACAACACCAGCAAGTAAACCTTGAGCTAAGAGTTTAACTACTGGGATTAACCTAATTCACAAAGCTTGAAGCGTTCGATTGGATTACACCTTGAGTGAGCTACTACTTGGTGGTTCGGTTGAATAGAATCTGATATTGGAGAGCTTCCGTATCCGTGGTAAAAGGAGTTTTGGGGATAGCACTGAGCTAGCTGTTATTCTACGGTTGGTGATGAATGGTTCTTATGAACAATAGATAAGTATTCTAATCCTGTTAACGCTTGGTAACGGCGAAGGATTCCTTAATCATCCCTTTCTTCTTATTCTATTTTTATTTATCTTAAAACAAAACCTCCTTTGTTATTTAATTTATTTTGCACATCAAATAACCTATCAATTACGCAGCTCTATGTGGGAACGATCTCTTACTACCGCTATATTACTATTTAATTAGTGGGAAATATCTTTATTAATTTGTTGAGCCTACGACAGCCCATACAAATTTTGGTGTCGCTGCCGGGGAGCAGTCGCTAATTGATTTGTTATTTGTGTAGCTTGTTTTTATTTTTCTTTTTAGATTTTCTTTTTCTTTTTCTTGTGAATCGTCATGTTTTCTTACGGAAATAACATGTACGGAGCACAAGATCAATCACATAATAGTTGTAATGAATATGGTTTTCAATCTCATTCATATGACAACTACCAACCATCCTATGGGTATAATCAAAACCAATCCTTTGGTTATGATCAATATCCCACGGAACCTTATGGATACTCTCATGCATATCAACAACCTTATGACGGGTATGTAAGTGAGCAACCGCAAGGATGGGAGGATAGTTATGCTTTTGATCAGAAAGTGTCTAGTTTTGCAGAACGGATGTGTTCCATGATTGGGGAGCTTCAACAACAGATGCAAGAATCACTACAAAATCAGCAAACCTATGATTGGGAAGAATCACATCGATAAATTCAAGGGAATTCATAGAAAATATACGAACAAATTGCTCAACTCAGGGAGACAAGGAATGAAGAAGAAGTTTGGCCTCAAAACCAAAATAATTCTGAAATTCCTACGGAAGTCAACAAATATTTTGAAGATGAGCAACCTTTGGAAATTTCCTATAACAATGATACAATTATTCTAACTCTGGATCATAATAAAGATCTTCCGCCTATTCAAAAGGAGGAGTCTGGGTATGACATATCTATTGTTATAAATGGTGTAACTACACAAACGAAGAAATTATGAGTTGCATCAATGAACTATAGACTTTTTAGGAGAGGGTTCCGATTCCGATAACGAGAATGTTGAGGAGATGAAGATTGAGAATGAAACCAAATTGATTGAAGTCATGGAAGACCCAATTGAGTTAGATAATAATAGTTCGATAGAGGACCACAATATACTTGAGGTAAACCAACTTTTTCTTGGCCAAGGTCCGGAGTTGCTATTCGCGTACCCAGTTTGCGAACACAGTGGTTAAGTTCTAAAATCGTTAATGTATGATTCTCATACTCATGAACTAAAACATTTATGATTTAAGGAATGCAAATTAACATTGCAAACCGTGGCTTAATTTTCATGAATTGATTCTTGTATACGTACTTTGTACGATCATGAATCAAACCGATTTTGTTTTAATTTGTTCATGAATATTTCTATGAGATAGTGAACAATTGAACAACTCTATTTGAAACACAATTATATTCATTTGATTATCTATCATGATTGATTGATTATCATATTTGATTTAGAAGTGCTAGATGAATATTAAGACAAAAGTGTTCATATGGATAACTTCGGTTAACTGTTATTGAGCCAACCCAGTATAAACGTTTAGGTATGGTTACCCATATCTAAATATAAGTATATTTCATTTGTGTGTAACAAGCTAAGACCATCTAACGGTGGAGATTAATTGCTTAATTTCTAAGCAGACTTAGCTTGAATCTTAAATCAGGAGTTCATCTAATGGTGAATATTGAATGCTTTGTTACTAAGCTATCTTAGCTTTGATTGTAAGCAACCCTGATTTGAAAGGTTATATAAGGGAGAACTATAGCAACTGGAAAACCTAATCCCGACACTTATTTGCGTCCTAGTTGCAAACTAGATTCGATTCTCCTTTAACCTAAGTTTTCCAAAACCATTATTAGGTTAACGACTTGAAGACTTTATTTGGGATTCGTGAAGCCAGATCCAACTATTTTCTCTGTAGTTGTGTATTCTGATCTTACTTGTTCTATCGTATTGAGTTTTATCTTCTCTAAGATTTACTCGAGATTTATCTCCGATAGGTAAGATATAAAAATTAATCACAACAGTTTTTCGTCTCAGACTCTTGTGATTCCGTTATAACTTCTTCTGTTAATCAGTTAGCTTATTGTGAGGTGACTAATATTTCTAGGCTGCTCTTCAGGAGTATAAGACAGGATTATTAGTTTGTTCCTATTTACCTTGATCTTTGTATCAAAATTCAAAACAAAAATAATAAAGGATAGACATATCTGTGGGAGACAGATTTATTTATAAGTCTTCGACTTTGGGCCATAGCAACTCTTAGTTGTGGGTGAGATCAGCTTAGGGAATCAAGTGCGCAGAATCCGGCGTGGTTCCAGAGGTGTAAGGAACACGACTGTACCTTAATCGGTGTGAGACTTGGTTAGGGCTCAACTACATTCCAGTCCGAAGTTAACTTGTAGTAGGCTAGAGTCTGTAATGGCTTAATACAGTGTGGTGTTCAAAGCTGGACTAGATCAGGGGTTTTTCTGCATTTGCGGTTTCCCCGTTAACAAAATTTCTGGTGTCTGTGTTATTTCTTTTCCGCATTATATTTGTTTATATAATTGAAATATAACAGGTTGTGAGTAGTTCAATCAGTTGATAAATTCGACCTTGTTTGTTGGATATAACTTGATTGAAACTTGTGCATTGGTCTTTGGTACTGTCCAAGTTATTTCTCATATCAATCAGGCTCACGGATTTCTATCTATTCGATTTGCTGATTGTATTAAGAAAGAGATAAAGCTCTTTGATATATTTCTTGATTGAGTCTCACTTTTAAGTTGGTGCTCTCAGAATTATATTGGAGTTTAGTCAATACAGATTGCCGAGCGAATTATTGGGTGTGGTTGTTATACCCCCGTTTTTTCAATTTGGTATCAGAGCAGGAAAACACACTAAGACCTCACAAGTCTGTGTTTGAAGCAATCCAATGTATGGACAATATAATCTCTGTACGCTTCACCAGTTTTAGATCTACCCAACTCCGAGTGTGTTCTAAAAACCATCGATGAGGTTGAGTGTTTTCATCTAGAGAAAATCATCAAAAATCTTTTTCGAGAAAAACAAGGATTGATAAGAAAAATTTATGGTCTTCATTACGAAATTTACATCAAAGATTCTGATCTTCGAGAATGCTCTAAAGAGGTATTTGATCTCCATAAGAAGTTATATGAACAAATCCGGATCAATACTGATCTTGTTGTAGACATTGCAAGGAATGAGGATTTGAAGTCTGTCAAAGAATCTTCAATGGATTTGAGAAACTCCTTTAATTATTCTTTGAAGGATTGTCGTAAGTCAGGAGTAAGCGAGGGTTAGGCTTTGTAAAACCTGATGTGACTCAGAATTTCTCAGATGAGTTTAGAGATGTTGGTTCATGTATGTTTTGTGGTTCTCATGATCATTTTCAACATACATGTATGCTTTTTAAGAAAAGTTTAAAGGTTGCTAGTGATCTTCATAAGAAAGCTGAATAATTGTTTACTACTCTAAAAAGGTGAACAAAACTAACAAGAAAACCCAAATGGGAAAGTAGTGTTAGTATGGGAGCCTTTGCTTTAAAATCAACATCACCCTTTCAATGGTTCCTTGATAGTGGATGTAGCCGGCATATGACACGTAATCTTTTTTGGTTTGTGAACACAAACGATTTTGAAGGAGGACCAGTAACATTCGGAGATGGGAGTTGTTGCTACATCAGCGAAAAGGGGACGAACGAACTACCATGTGTTCCTGAAATCCATGATGTCGTATATGTTAAAGGTATGATTGATAATCTTCTTTCTGTTTTGTGACAAAGGGCATAAAGTTGTCTTCAGTGCGGATGAATGTGACGTTGTAGACAAGTCTGGAAAAGTAATTTTTCAGGGAACTCGTGGTAAAAATAATTGTTATCTGTTGGATACTCCGTCTAGTAATTGTTGTAATTTGACTAATGTGGAATCTCCACATCTCTGGCATGAGCATTTTGGTCACATTAATTATCGTCTTCTAACTAAGATTATTAACAAAGAACTTGTTAGAGGCGTTCCAAAAATCAATGCCAAGATTGATGGTGTATGTGGTGCCTGTCAAAAGGGTAAACAAGCAAAAGTTCCACATAAATCATCTCGAGATATTCTCAGTAAAGCTCCACTGGATTTAATTCATATGGATCTCTTCTGTCCTATTCAACAACCTACTGTTGCTGGAAAGAAGTATGCTTTAGTTATGGTAGATAGAACCACCAGATTCACTTGGGTGGCATTTTTAGCCCATAAAAATGAAACCTTAAGTGAGTTTAAGATTATTGTTAATAGAATGAATATAGTCCAAGCTAAAGAAAATTAGAAGCGATCGTTGAACTGAGTTCAAGGACACCAAAGTGTTTGAATTCTGTGATAAAATGAGAATTATTCAACAATACTCACCACCCATAACTCCACAAGCTAATAGAGTTGCAGAAAGAAAAAATAGGAATATTCAGGAAATGTCAATGGTAATGCTCCATAACAAAAACTTATCGTTGAAGTTTTAGGGAGAAGTTGTTTTTACAGCATGCTATTTGATCAAATGTGTTTATTTGCGGTCTAAAACCCTAAATACTCCTTATGAGTTGTGGTACGGTAATAAGCCCAACTTACACTACCTAAGAGTATTTGGTAGTAAGTGCTACATTCTGAAAGATCGAGAACAGAAATGGAAATTTTATTCCAAGAGCGATGAAGGTATTTTTCTTGTCTATGCATCTGACTGTCGTGGTTTTCGAGTATACAATCTCAGAACTCATGTTATGATGGAATCAGCAAATGTTATCATTGACGATCTGAGAGATTTCCGTCATGATGACTCTCCTGCTGAATTGCCTCCAACGGAGACAATTGAGAAAGTCAAAGAAATCTCAAAATCAGTAGAAGTTGTATCAACTGTTGCAGATCATGACCTTTTTAGTAACGAGGAGAAAATTCCCAGTCAGGAAACTCCTGTTGAATGTGCACCGCCACGGCATCTCTGGGTTCAAAGGAATCATGATACTAATAGTATTATTGGAGGAAAATATTCCACTGCTAAGACGAGAGGACAACTTCAAAATATTTGCAATTTTGGATGTTATCTATCGCAAGTGAAACAAAAAAATATTGATGAAGCTCTTAGCGATCCCTTCTGGGTGAATGCAATGGTTGAAGAGTTAAATAAATTCCAAAGACAAGATGTATGGGAACTCGTACCTTGTCCCTCTAATGTAAATATTGTTGGTACTAAATTGATATTTAAGAACAAGTCATATGAATTTGGCACAATTGTCAGAAACAAAGATAGACTTGTCGCTCAAGGTTATTCACAGATTGAAGGTATCGACTTTGACGAGACCTTTGCTCTTGTGGTACGCCTTGAGTCCATTAGATTATTATTAGATCATGCTTATTTTCTCAAGATTAATCTATTTCAAATGGACGTAAAATCCGCATTCTTAAATAGATGTTTAAAGGAAGAGGTATATGTTGCTCAACATAAAGGATTTGAAAGTTCAGATTTTCCTAATCATGTCTTTAGGCTCAGAAAGTCATTGTACGGATCAAAACAAGCACCTCGTGTCTGGTTCGAAAAACTAACCACTTCTCTTCTTAGGAAAGGTTTTTCGAGAGGTGGAGCTGATCATAAGACGCTTTTTACCAAATGGAGTGGGAAGGAGGTTGTTATTTCTCAAGTCTATGTAGATGATATCATCTATGGATCGACCCGAGAAATTTGCAAAGGATTTTCAAGTGTCTTGGAAGGGAATTTGAGATGAGCAACGTTGGTGAATTAAAATTCTTTTTAGGATTACAAGTTCGACAACACAAGGATGAAATTTACTTATCTCAATAAAAATATTCTTGGGATCTTGTAAAAAGGTTCGGTCTTGTTAAGTCAACTCCAAAACTTACTCTTATGCCCACTACTGGTAAGCTACACTGAAAAAGCGGGGGTCTAACAACCTCACCCAATATTTCGGTTAGCAATCTGTATGGACTAACTCCAATATATTTTTAAGAGAATCAACAAGACAGTCAGACTCAATCTTAATAAAAAGTATATCAAAAAGTTATATCTCAATTTCTCAATTCAATCCCAACTCAAACAAATAGAAATCTGCGAGTCTGATTGAATACAAGAAAAATAAACTTGAACGGTACCAAAGACCAATATTCAAGGATCAATCAATTTCAATCAACAACCAAAGGTTGGATTTACCAATTGATCGATACAAACGCACAACCTGTGATATTTCAATTATATAACAAAATATAATGCAGAAAAGAAATAAGACAGACACCAGAAGTTTTGTTAACGAGGAAACCGCAAATGCAGAAAAACCCCGGGACCTAGTCCAGATTGAACACCACACTGTATTAAGCCGCTACAGACACTAGCCTACTACAAACTAACTTCGGTCTGGACTGTAGTTGAACCCCAATAAATCTCACACTTATCCAAGGTACAGTTCCACTCCTTACGTCTCTGATCCCAGTAGGATACGAAGCACTTGATTCCCTTAGCTGATCTCACCCACAACTAAGAGTTGCCACGACCCAAAGTCGAAGACTTTAATAAACAAATCTGTATCACACAAAAAAGTCTACAAGAATAGATAAATCTGTCTCCTACAGAAATACCTACGAGTTTTGTTTTGTCTTTTGATAAATCAAGGTAAACAGGAACCAATCGATAACCCGGACTTATATTCCTGAAGAACATCCTAGAATTATCAATCACCTCACAATAATCTTAATCGACTAGCGAAACAAGATATTGCGGAATCACAAATGATGAGACGAAGATGTTTGTGACTACTTTTCTATCTTGCCTATCGGATAAATTAATCTCAAGCCAATCTTACGATTGCACTCAATCACGATAGAAACAGCAAGATCAGATCACGCAACTACAGAGAAAATAGTTGGTTCTTGCTTCACAATCCCAATGAAGTCTTTAAGTCGTTAACCTACAGAGTCTCGGTATAAACCTAAGGTTAAAGGAGAATCGACTCTATCTTATACAACTAGTATCACACAGGAGGTGTTGGGATTAGGTTTCCCAGTTGCTAGAGTTCTCCTTTATATAGTGTTGGGATATATATTTAAAAACATAGTTTTGTAATATTGTACCAAACTTAGAGAGATAGTGTGGTGGTATTATTTTGGGCTCCCACACTATAGACTTGGGTTCAAGTCTCACCCCATGCATTTGACTAGATATATGTATATATATATATATATGTATTTGAAATATCCGGGAGAGCGGGGCCTTGGAGGTCTTGGGAGGTCTGCTGATCCAGAAACTTAATTTTTTGCTGTTTTAACTAGTGATTTTCAAAACGGTTTTTGAACTTAATTGTAAAGACCCTCAAGCTCGTCAACACTATTAGACTAGTAAAGAGACGTCTTAGCCGCTAATAACTTGATTAGCTTAACACGAACGTTAATTATTATAAATTAATCTAACAACGATCTAGATACGAAACTAGTACCGCTAGATAGATCTCGAAAAGTTATGCGAGATGGACTACTCGAGCGTGTCATTCGGATACCAGACGAATAAGAAATCATCTGATTTGTTTGAAGGGCAAAATAGTTATTATTCAGTTTAGCCGCCTTGGCTGCCTTTATCTTTTGGTCGGGTGCCTTTAGTAATCCTGGTCGGCCTTATCTTCGCTAAATCGAAAGAGGAACTCATTTCTATTTTTCTTTCTCTTTCTTCTTCTTCTCCGTTGTTCTTCTTCTGTTCGAGTTTTAGTGATGAAAATTGAGTTTTGAGGTTGAATTAAGAAACGTAAGTTCAAGGCTGGTGTTGAAGATTGAAAGTATGTTTTGATTTCGAGTTAGAGAGGAGTAGATCTGGGGTGTTAATGGTTCTGTAAGAAGTTAGGGTTTGTACGAAGTTTTGGGGAAGATGAAATTAATAATTTAGAAGATAGATTAGAGATGGGTTTGTCGTGAATTAGGTTTAGGCCGAAGAATTACTTGAGATTATAAGTTAGGGTTCGGGAATTGGTAAATTAAAGTTGTTTTGAAATTACAGATTGATGGATTGTAGATGATGAAAACTAGGGTTTGTCTGAGTTGCAGTTTGAAGAATTAAACTGGATAATTAGATGAGTTTGTGTAATTGAGGTTTAGAACTGGGTGATTAGTGGATTAGATTTTCATGAATTGGGGTTTCTGAGTTTGGGTTCTCTTTGAGTTTGTGGGTGAACCGAGGGTGATATCAAGTTGCAATAGTTGAAGATTAAGAGGGTTGTTCATGATTATGGAAGCAGCAGAATAGGTATTTGGTGTTGATTGAGATTGAACTGAATTAGCAGAGGAGATTGGTTAGTCTTAAGGAGTTGGACCTGTATCTGAGGTAATTGTTCTCCTTAGTTAATCTAGTTAGTTATTCTTTTCCATCGTTAATGTATGCGATTGCTGATGAGCTCAAGACTTGACATGAATGTGAAATGGAGATGTGGTTGGTGAAACAATAATTCAGAGGATGATGGTATTTGGGTAAGTTCTGAGTTGTTGAAATTGGAATATTGTGTGTTGGAACTGTTTGTATAGCTGAATTTATGGAATTGAGAATGAGTTTATTAGGTTGTTAGATCTGTCATATGATGAATCTCTAGAGAAGTATGAATGGATGTGCAGGTGGTGGTTTTATATAATGGATGTAACTGTACGTATTGGTGAAGATACTGATTAAGTGTTACCAGAGATGTGGTGTTGAGTTGCTGGTGGTAATGAAGGTAGTTGTAACTGAGTTGTGCTGGAATTGAGGTCTGGTGGTGTAGATGTGTGTGTGAATGTTGTTATTGCTAAGTGTATAGAAAACACACTTTTGATGTTTGTGTATGTGTGTGAATGAAGAGGATTAGAGAAATAATGATGTTGTCATTGAACTGTTGTATGGGGTGAAGATTGATCTGGAGAGTTTGCTTTATGGTGTTGTCGTTGAAGTTAATGGAACTGTGGTTCAAGGATAAGCCATGGTGGTGATGTTGAACTGAGTAAGATGGTAATTGGTTTGTTACATAGCTTAGAATGAGAAAGAGTTGGAGTTGCAAGTGATGGTTGTCAGTGAAGTTGGTCTTAGTGGTTGTGTTGAGTTTGGTAGATGGATGTTGGCTGAGCGGTGGTGATTTAAATGGAGCTCTCAAATAGAGTGATAAATGTTTTGAGATTGGTTTGAAGTTGGGAATGAGGGTTAGATGAAGGTGTTGAGCGAGTCTTTAAGGGAAAGCTTGGAACTGCTATTGCAGGTAGGCTTAAATTACAGTTGTATTGAGTTATTGAATTCTATTTGAATGAATGAAATGTATGATAATTGTATAAACTTCTGTTCTCGAGTATTAGGCTTGTTAGTCATCCCAGTCAGTTTAGCTGACTCAATTTATTTAGCTGACTCAGTGTATCTGACTGAGTTAACTCGTTAACTAGACTTGACCAGACCTGACTCAGTGAATCTTGACTGAGTTGAATCCTTTGACTTCGTTGACTAGTTGACCTGACCATGACCTGACCTTTGACTGACATTGACTGTTGGATGACCTCTTTGACCGTTAGTTGACCCGAATGGACTGGGCCTTTGATTAATGGGCCGAGTTTAGTGGACTTGGACTTAGAACCATTAAATAGAATTGTATGATTCTTGTGTGAGCCTTTGTGGTTAGATTCTTAGAGTTCTCGTGTGATTAACAGTTAGTTATTAAAGACGATCGTCTCAAAGGATGAACCAGTGGATCGTGGATCTCGAGGTAGGCGTGGCTTGTCACCAAAAGAGGTGGGAATTTACATTTAACTCTTTTGTGATTATTGTTGTTTTCTTTTACCAAAGTTTATGTTTAATAAAATTTATGCATTGTCTGATTGTGTATTACATGCATTGTTTTATTTTAAGTTCCGAAGGTTTGTTAGTTCTTTTAATCTTTCCATTGCTTGGAAAGGAATCGTAATGCATTGTTTGTCTTTATGAATGTATGGGAAATATGAATTTCCATTTGAATGCTTGGGAAATAAAAATTCCCATATGTGGTATATAGGAAACTGCTCCTTCATTTATACCTACTTACTTTCGAGCTTTTATGCAATGGCTAGGGCGACACACCACAATATTACTATCTAGGTGTTGGAATTTGGCATTGAATATTATACATTGTTTGACGAAGGAGTTAGTTCCATATACATGATTGTTTATTTGAGTGTTTAGTATGAGATGTGTGCCCCAAACTTTACATATCCAGTATTCTATGGCTAGGGCGATACACCGCAATATTATTATGGCTAGGGCGATACACCGCAATATTATTCTTTCTTTATATCCAATATTCTATGGCTAGGGCGATACACCGCAATATTATTTATGGCTAGGGCGATACACCTCAATATTATTCTTTAGTATTGTGCGGGAAACACATATCTCTTACATGGATGTTTACTGTTCTTCTTAAATTGCTTTGAAAAAGTTTCTACAATATGTTTTACTGTTTTCCCGTGTTTCATCAGTTTTCAATGATTACTTGAAAGTTAGATGTTATTTCTACTAGGCACTCCTTTTAGGGATGATGTGCTCACTCAATTCCCACTTTCAGTTTCAGAGACAGATCAAGATGGCACATGACGATGAAAGTCTCGAAGAATTAGTTATGTTAGTTAGCTTCTACTATGTTTATTTGGTGTTTGTATCCTATTTGTAAATCAACTCACTATTGAATATGTATCATTTGAGAGGAGTTCTTGTATTTATTTCAGAGAGGGTGTAGATTCGGGTTAATCTTTGTTTAGAACTTCTTTCTTATTGTTTAAATAGATGTTTTAGATCCTTAGTGCCTCATTTTATAGTTAATCTTTTGGATTAGTCAGTTGCTAGCTTTGGGGGCGCTACAGTGTTGGTATCAGCGCTCACCATTAGATCTTATATGGGAAAAGATAGAATTAGCCGGTGCTAGTTAGTGAACTAAACTAGTTTAGAACTGGGTTGGGTTGTGAGATAAATCTTAATCATTAAAAGCTATCAATAATTAAAATTGATTGATGTGTTTGATTGTTTGTATATGTAATGAAGCAAAAATTATAGGGTACACCACTAAATTTAGCTAATAAAGATTAGAGAGTAATTACTCTAAAAAGTATGAATACGCAATAATCCAATATTAGAAAAATAATGAGATCAATATTATTGATAAATCTTGAAAGTCACACAGAAACTTACTGAGCACCTTGACTTGTGCGTAGAGTCAACAATTTATAATCACATAAATGTTAATAATATTGTTGGGACTTAATAATATTTGTCAGAATAGTTAGAATAATAGTTCAACCATCAATGTTAATAATAAAATATTATAATAGTAATTATAGATGATAATCAAAGTAATAATAATTTTAATAAAGTAATGTTAGCATTTCTCAATTAGTATCATATTGAACTCAATTTAACTAAAATTTCATTAAAGATATATAACGATAAAAATAATAATAATGATTAAATAGTTATGGAAAATTAATAACGCTTATCTATGGTTAAGTTTTGTAAATTAAACTAATGAAGAATTAGGATTAGATGTTTCCCGTCTAAACTAGTTAGTTAATATAATACTTATTAGGTGTTGTTAGACTTAAGAAAGCGAGGAGATAGTATGTAAATTAAAAAGACTTACCTTGTTAGTAATTTTGTACCGAAATTATCTTTAGTCTAACAAATGATCCAATAAATCTCTAAAATGAAACAAACATATATGAAGTAGTAATAATAGTATTCAGATGCGTAGTGTAATATTAGAATCAAAATAAAATAAATTTGTATATTAATAGGATCCTTCTTCGTAAATAGATTTAATCATCTTTTGAAATGGAAAATTAGTATGACGAACTTAAACTGTTAAAATTTAAATTAGTAGTATATTGAGCATAACTTAAATTAAAATCTCATTAACAAATATATAGCGATAAAATAATGATTATGATTAAATAACTATGGAAAATTATTAGTGTTTATCTACGGTTAAGTTTTGCTAAGTTAACTAATAATTTTTTTAGAGTTATATGTTTTGCGTTTAAACCAGATAGTTAATATAAGACTTATACGGTAGGATTAAGAACATGAGGTCATATAATGCATAAAATAGAGACTAAACTTGTTAACAATCTTATACCCAGATTATCTTTAGTCCAATAAACAATTCACTAAATCACTAAATTATACACATGAAGCGATATTTATAGTACTTGAATGCTTAGTACAAAGTTAGACTTCAAGGAGAATAATTTTTCCTATGAATAGGATACTTTATTAATAGCAAATTCTAAAGACTATTAAGACATTAAAATTTTATGCAGACTCAAATGGAAATCATATTAAATTATCAACGCCAATATTTTACAAAATATAGTATACGGATTCAATAGAAAATCATTACGTGAATGTAGGTTCATATTTGGAAAATTAAGATTTAGTGTACCAACTGAACTATTAACCTAAGAATAATGAGAATAATAACATAGTGGATAAAAGTATTTGAGTAATTAAATTAGTAGGAAATTTATAATAGATAATATTTGGAAAATTTATATATGATATTACAGTAAAGTTAAAATTATCAAATATTATAAATTGACATAAAATCGAATTGGGGACTACTTATATTGGTAAAAGAAATAAATGAATAAATAAATAAAAATTCAGATGACCAAATTGCTTAAAATGTTATGAAATATGTATATAATCTATGAAGTAAAATTTTAAATTAAATCAGTTAAGATGGAAGTTAAAAACTAATTAATCTTAATAAATTAATACTTAGTTAATCCAGCACGGGGGAATAGTGATTGCTTTAACCTTAGGTTTTCATCTAACGGTGAATATTGAATGCTTTGTTACCAAGGTAACTTAGATTGCAAACCCTGATTTGGAGAATATATAAAGGAGAACTCTAGCAACTGGAAAAGGTAATCCCCACACCTCCTATGTGAGACTAGTTGTATAAGTTAGAGTCGATTCTCCTTAAACCTTAGGTTTCTACCGAGACCCTGTAGGTTAACGACTTGAAGACTTCATTGGGATTGTGAAGCCAGACCCAACTATTTTCTCTATAGTTGCGTGATCTGATCTTGATGTTTCTATCGTATTTAGTACAATTGTAAAATTGGCTCAATATTAATTTCTCCGATAGGCAAGATAGAAAAGTAATCACAAACATCTTCGTCTCATCGTTTGTGATTCCACAATATCTTGTTTCGCTAGTCGATTAAGATTATTGTAAGGTGATTGATAATTCTAGGCTGTTCTTCGGGAATATAAGTCCGGGTTATCGACTGGTTCCTGTTCACCTTGATTTATCAAAAGACGGAACAAAACTTGTATGTATTTCTGTGGGAGACAGATTTATCTATTCTTGTAGACTTTTCTGTGTAATACAGATTTGTTTATTAAAGTCTTCGTCTTTGGGTCGTAACAACTCTTAGTTGTGGGTGAGATCAGCTAAGGGAATCAAGTGCGTAGCATCCTGCTGGGATCAGAGACGTAAACAACTGTACCTTGGATCAGTGTGAGATTGATTGGGGTTCAACTACAGTCCAGACCGAAGTTAGTTTGTAGTAGGCTACTGTCTGTAGTGACTTAATACAGTGTGTGTTCAATCTGGACTAGGTCCCGGGGGTTTTCTGCATTTGCGGTTTCCTCGTTAACAAAACTTCTGGTGTATGTGTTATTTCTTTTCCGCATTATATTTTGTTATATAATTGAAATATCACAGGTTGTGCGTTGAATCAATCAATTGGGAAATCCGACCTTTGGTTGTTGATTGAAATTGATTGATACTTGAACATTGGTCTTTGGTACCGTTCAAGTTAATTTCTCTTGTATTCAATTAGACTCGCAGATTTTTATTTGCTTGAGTAAGGATTGAATCGAGAAATTGAGATATAACTCTTTGATATACTTTTTATTAAGATTGAGTCTGACCATCTAGTTGATTCTCTTAAAAGTATATTGGAGTTAGTCCATACAGATTGTTAAGCGAATTATTGGGTGAGGTTGTTGTACCCCCACTTTTTCAATTGGTATCAGAGCAGGTAAACACGTTTAATACCTTATAAGTCTGTGTTTGTAGCGATCTGACTCTATGGACAGAAGTGTTATCTCTATAAACGTACCACCAGTCTTCGATGGATCAAATTACTTATGGTGGAAAATTACTATGCGTGCCTTTCTTCAAGCGCGTGATTTTCAATCATGGGTTTTTGTAGTTAATGGCTATGATGCTCCCGTTGTGGCAGTAGGAGATGCAACCGTACCGAAAGATATTGGTGCATATGACGCTGCTGAGATACTTGCTGCAAAGAAAAATTCCGACGGTTTGAATGCCATCATACATGCCATTACCCCAGATCTTCAGCACCATGTGACTACATTCACTCGGTCTAAAGATGCTTGGGATATCTTAGAAACAGTATTTGAAGGGAATACCATTGAAAAGGAAGCCAGGCTTCAAAACCTAAATTCCGATTGGGAAAACCTTCGTATGGCAGATGAAGATTCATTTGATGAGTTTAATCACAAAGTGTCTGAAATTGTTAATGCATCCTTTGCATTGGGGAAGACTATTCCTGAAAAGGATATTGTGATGAAAATTCTCAGATCACTGCCATCTAGATACGATTCTAAGAAGCATGCCATCATTGAAGGAAATAACCTTAATGAGCTTTCCAGAAATACTCTAATTGGAAAGTTAAATATTCTTGATCTTAATCAAAACACAGACAGGACATCTGCGTTCAATGTTGTGACCAACACAATTGAATCTTCTAACTTGTCTTGGGCTGATGAATGTTGTTCCAATCACGTTGATTTTGATAAATCACTGATAATAGAAAAGATCAAGGATTCTGTAAGAAGAAGTAAAGGATGTGATAAACATCTCTCTCCAGTTAATGCTTCAGATGATTCAATACAAGAAAAATCTTTCCTGAGTGTCAACTTCTTGGATGCGTTTGATATGTGCAATGAACCTTCAGCTCTTGCAGCAGAAACTTCCACCTATTTAATTTCTGATTCAGAGCTTGAGTCCGACACAGAGATTTGTGAATTCTTGAATAAAAGCAGAGAAATTCACCAAGAAAATCTTCAATTAAAGGCTTCGTTGAAGAAACTTGAATCATCGCTCCAGGTGAAAAATCTTGAGATAGATTGTCTTAATGATGAGTTCACCAGAACCGTGTTACTAAAGGAAAAAGAGATCAATACTCTTAAGAATGACCTGCAAAGGTTATCCGGAAGTTCTGACAAAATTTCAGCAATGTTGTTTGGTCAGAAGTCCTTTGGAAACACAAATGATTTGGGGTTTAAAAGCAAAACTGTAAACACAAACAACTCTCTGGCTGGAAGAGTGAACGCTGAAGGTTGTGATAAACAGAAGACAATTCAACAAAAACAAGAATCTTTATTGATTTGTTCGTTTTGTGGAAATGCAAATCATGTTCAAAGTATGTGTTGGAGATTCAAGAGGAACAACAAAAGAATTGCCAAACTTCAGGAGAACATGCAGAGGATGAATCTGGCATTGGATGATCAACAAGATTTTCATAAAAAAATCCATAAATTCCAGATTCAGACGAGGTAAGAAGTCTGTTTATACAACAAACCTTGATAAGCCACTAGATGGTGAAAAATGTGAGCATTCGGCTCACTCCGTCACTGTCTAATACCATTAACGTCCGCACTCTCATCTTTAACTTGAGAAAATGAGGTGTGCATCAAGGTGGCTCAAGTCTTTGTATTTGTGTACTATTTTCTTATTTTTGTTAAGAAAATATTCTCCTAATTTTTTAGATAATGGATAATAAACCATGAAAGATTTTTTCAAAGTTCTTCTAGGGTTTTTGTGTCCATAAGTCTATTTATAATCATTTGTGATCATGTCCTTCATCTCTTTTCTCCTTGAAAGATACAGTTTCATGGCTGCTGTAACTAGAAGTACTACAAAAAGGGATGCAGTTGAAGCAGTTAATGTGTATCTGTGTGAAGGAATCACTTCCTCAAGGAAGAAGAAAGAAAGATCTACAAATGATGGAGAAGGTTCTTCCTCTAACTGCCTCTTGTCAATTTGTCATTTTGATTATAACTTTAGAGGTATGGTGAAAGATTTCATCAGCAAACGAAATGATTTAAAATCTCAAATTGTTTCTTCTTTAGAAAAGATAACTCACTATGAACAAATGTTGTCTCTATCAAAGAACACCTTGCGTGAGCTAAAAAGAGAACTTAATGAGTTGACTGATATTTCTGAAGATTTAGAGGAATTGAACGATCCCATAATCAATGGTTTTTTCAATAATGAGAAGGAAGTCTAAGGAGATGCTCTGAGAAAGCTCTACAATGTCTAGGAAACTTCTTATGAGAATTTATTCTTGTGTTTTAATAAGAATAACTAGAGTTTGGAATAGCCATTATTGGAAGATGATTTTGCAGTATTAATCTTTATGGTTTAATATATTGCAATTTGTTATGGGATATGTATGTTTGCGTCCGTGAACTATGATTATCCCATACATTGTCAAAGTTAAGTCTTTCGTATGTCGATATGCAAGTATTGATAAAAGAATGAATGAACTTTTGAAAAAAACAAAAGTTAAGCCTTTTATGTCATTATGCAAATATTGATGGAACAAAGGATGAGCTTTTGTTTACAAAGATTATGTCATTGTGCAAATAGTGATGGAAGATATAATAAATCTTTGTTTATTCCTCAGTATTGATCTTCCCTGATCCATATCTTTTATGTATATACTGTGTGTCTCCGTAAGTTCTCTTATGTTGAGCATTTCCAATTGGATTAATCATGGGTTCTCTTGTGGTTAGTTTAGTTTAGTATTCCGGTTGAATTAATCATGGGTTCACTTGTGGTTAATTCAATTGAGTATTTTGGATACAAATTCATATTCTTATATGATTTGTTGTTGTCCAAAGAAATCCTTCTTTTCTCGTGAAAGTAAGGTCGCTCTTGTTGTTCTTTCGGGAATGACATTATATGGGGGAGAGTTCTTATTTGAACTTGTGCTTTATTGCCAAATCTTTGTGGGGAGTGCGGCTGTGGAATATTGTAGGGGTTATCTTGTATCTTTATAAAATCCTTGATGAATGCATTTAGTTTTGGCTATATGATTGCATCTAAAAAGTTGATATGTGCTTTCTTTTGGTCAAGAAATGTCTCTATGGAAATTTCATTAGGATCCCACTAGTTTTCGTACCTTTGCCAATTTTATTGACAAAAAGGGGGAGAATTAATGTGTAGTTCACACTACAAATACATATGGTTTTCGGATCATTATGTAAGGGGGAGTGGTTTCCATATGAGATGGAATATTGACTAAGGGGGAGTGATACATATCACTATAGTATTGTTGTCGAAGTTGTGATACAATTGAACTTTGATGCTGCGTAATAATACTATGACACTGTGTAACAATGATTGAGAGCTTTTGTTTTCTCATTGTTATGGCTACGGATTTTCAAAAACGATGGTGCTGAACTTACAACCTTTGGAATCATTGGAGTACTTGGAAGTGACGAAGATTTCGAGTAATGTTGAGGAACCAAGGAGATCAAGCATGTGGAAGAGAAGTTGCAAAGTTTATTTTTTGTCATCCATATGTATTGATAGTTTTGTCACTAAAATTGACAAAGGGGGAGATTGTTAGAACACTGCTCAGTCAAACTCGCAAGCGTTGCTATCTCAAACTTGTTGTCAAGTTTAGTTGCCAAAACTATAAGTCTTGATGAACGTCGTGGAGTCTAGAGCTCAACTACACTTTCTATCTTAGTCCGAGACTTAGCTATAGGAGCTCAACTACACTTTCTATCCTAGTCCGAGACTTAGCTATAGGTAGACTAGAAATCAAGACTTATAGTGTTGGCAACTAAACTTGACAACAAGCTTGAGATAGCAACGCTTGGGAGTTCGACCGAGCAATTCTCTAACATACACATACATGCAAAAGGAATCAATGTGGATCAGAAACTTTAACGATCAATCGTTGGAAGTCTTTTATATCTTACAGCTACTAGACCTGATATTGCTTTTAGTGTTGGTTGTTGTGCTAGATTTCAGGCTAATCCGAAGGAATCTCATCTTGCTGCTGCAAAATAGATCATGCGATACATTCAACATATTATCGGTTATGGTCTATCTTATACTTTTGATACTAACACTGATCTTACTGCTTATTCAGATGCTAACTGGGCAGGATGTGTGGAAGACATAAATAGTACATCAAGGGTATTTTACTATGTAGGGTTGAATCTTGTGGCATGGCATAGCAAGAAACAAAACTCACAATCCCTTTCAACATGCGAAGCAGAATATATTGCTGCAGGTTCGTGTTGTACTCAACTTCTATGGATGAAACAAATGTTTGCTGATTATGGAATTGACACTGGCATAATGAAGATATTTTGTGATAACTCAAGCGCGATTTGCATCACTGAGAATCTTGTTGAGCACTCAAGAACTAAGCACATCGATATAAAGTATCAATTTATTAGAGATCTCTATGAAAATGGTATTATTAACATGGACTTTTTGCCTTCTGAACAAAATTGGCTGATATTCTCACCAAACCTCTAGATATTGCAGCGTTTTAACACTTACAGATGTCTATTGGTGTTGTTTTGGTCCATTAGGTTTCTAGCTTTTTTTTCCTGGATTTATCTATATCTTTTTCGGCAATAAAAGCTTAAAGTTCCAGCGTAGTGTTGTTTAAATTCCGCATTTGTTTCTAGTAGTTGTATTGTTTTTCTGTTGTGCTTAAAAATATAAGGAAATCCTTCTTTTCTCGTAAAAGTAAGGTCGCTCATGTTGTTCTCTTGGGAATGACATCAAATGGGGGGGAGTTCTCAAAATGAACTTGTGCTTAATTGCCATATCTTTGTGGGGAGTGCGGATGTGGAATATTGTAGGAGTTATCTTGTATCTTTATAAACTCCTTGATGAATACACTAAGTTTCGGCTATGTGAAATCATCAAACAAAGTTGATATGTTCTCTTGTAGTCATGAATTATCTCTTTGGGAATTTCATTATGATCCCGTAGTTTTCGTACCTTTTCCAATTTATAATTACAAAAGGGGGAGAATTATTTGGTAGTTCACACTATATACATATGGTTTACGGATCATTATGTAAGGGGAAGTGGTTTTCATTGTGAGATGGAAGTATTGACTAAGGGGGGTGATACATATCACCATAGTATTATCTCAAAGTTGTGATGCAATTGGACTTTGATTCGATATAATAATACTATGACATTATGTAACAATATTTGAGAACTTTCGTTTTCATATTGTTATGGCTACGGATCTTCAACAACAATGATCTGAGTTGAACACATTCAGAATCGCTGGAGTACTTGGAGTAATGAAGAATTCAAGGAAAGTTGAAGAGCCAAGGAAAACAAGCATGATGGATGAGAAGCTACAAAGTTTATTTATTTTGTAATCCATATGTATTGATAGTTTTGTCACTAAAATTGACAAAGAGGGAGATTGTTAGAGCACTGCTCGGTCGAACTCGCAAGCGTTGCTATCTCAAGCTTGTTTGTCAAGTTTAGTTGATCAAAACTATATACTTGATTTCTAGTCTACTTATAGCTATGTCTCGGATTAGGATAGAATGTGTTGAGCTTTAGACTTCACGGCGTTCACCAATTAAAGAAGAAGATCTACTGAGGAGCTTGGAGGAACTTCATCAACAAAAGGTATGTGGAGACTAAAACTTATCTATCACTCATAAGTCTATTTTAATCTATCTTCTAATGAGACTAAGTCGTATAGCTATATAGACTTTTACATTATACACATTTGATATTCCGAGCCGAGTTTATCTCGCTTATCAATTTATCGAAATACGTGTTGGAAGCTTTTTGCTTTAGCTATGTTCATCGTATTCTTAATGAGTTTAGTTGGAAACAATTTATTTGTTGGAAACTAAATATAAAGTCAAAAGATGATCATGTGAAAATTACCTTGAACATCTTATATGATTTGTGTGAGACAGTCATTTGATGTTAGCTCGGGAAGTTTCGTATTGATCATTCGATCACTTGAAAATTACTTGAAGCTAATGGTATGTGTAAGATTACCATTGTAGTATTCTAAGGATGTTTCAATGATTGAAATAAGAGTTTAGAACGATTACCCATGTCTGGATACAACACGGTATGCATATCCAGTATGCGAACTGTATTGTGACGATTCAGGTCCGGAACTGTTGTTTGCGTACTTAGTATGCGAACGGATTTACCTGAGAAGGTCCGAAACTTTTGTTTGCATACCTAGTATGCTAACGGGTTTACCTGAGTTGGGTCCGGAACGGTTATTTATGAACTAGGTTGGTGCTCTCGGAATTATATTGGAGTTTAGTCCACACAGATTGCCGAACGAATTACTGGGTGTGGTTATTATACCCCCGCTTTTTCACCGTGGCCAAGTTGTTTTCACAATAAAGACAAAACTCGAGCAAACATGTTTATAAGACAACATATCAATGACTATGATTTAGTCAAAACAAGATATAGTGCTAGACTCCTCTAATTCCTACGAAACATCAAATACGTCACATGGGGGGATTCTTCATGGGATATTGGCCCGGCGGTTTACAACAACATGCGGCGTGGAAACACCCCATGATGAGAAGTTACAAGTAGTGGTGACGGTTATAGTAGTTGGAGAGATAACAAATACGGTAAAAAGGGTTTTCCAAAAACTTCTCTAAAACATCTCACCTTACCTCCATTATCTTCATATTCTCCATATATCCACAATCTCACGACCTCCACTACTTAAGAGAAAAGCATTATGTATTCCAAACTACTATAAATATGCCACTTAGCCTATTCAGAAAACAAAATAAGCTTTCCATACCCAAAAATCTCTGTTATTCTTCATAGTTCAACACCCAAATACACAATTCAATACCACTGCAATTTCTTTAACTTTTTCGCTTCCCTCCCCTAAGATCAACCCGTCTTCTCTCCTCGTGACCGAAGCAGGACAAAACAGCTACTTTCGTGGTTTAGGCTTGTCCTGCTCAATTTTGATTTTCGAACCTAAAGAGAAAGTACCACAGCGGTGCATTTGTTTTGCCTAGAAGTAATTTTTATGTACTAATAATTGGCGACCATAGACGGAGATCAGCTCTCGGTCACGAATCAGATTCTTCAACCATCTGAAAATCAATTCTTCAGACACCTGAAAACATGGTAGATCTTAGATCCAGTGCAAGAATCAATCCTAGTTCCAGTCACATCAACGATGGGGAACTCTTCAAAACACCACCCCTGCAAACAACATTATTCTTATTACCACTACTGCTGCTGAAGATATCATGAATACCGAAGGCGTCAGAAACAAGAAAGTATTTCCAAGCATAGCTGATTTGATACGGAGGCAGGAAGATCTAACCAAACACAAGCAAACATGGCTATTACCCATGCATAAATTCATTTATGTCTCAAAACTTTAACGACACAATTAACTCCAGATTGGCGTCAATCTCAGTCGGAGCAAACCCAGGATGCCTGTAAACCTACTGCTGGAGCCGACACATCAAAGGATGGCTATCAAGGAGATGAAGAAATCCGCTTCACCGTAAAATACTCAACAACCAAATTTCATCACCCGTGAAGACTTGGAAAAACTCCTATAAAATCAAGGAAAAGAAGGTTCGATTTCATTCCACCAACACTGACAATTATACCCGGAGGAGATCCGGAAAACTGATATACCTATAACATACGTGTCTCTCACATTTTCCTTATATGATGGAACGGGTAATGCTCGAGAACGTATCTCTCGGTTTATGGAATCCTTAGGAGATTACGAGCATCACCAGACACTGCGAATTAAGGAGTTCTCCAAGTCGCTTACCGGAAGAGCCTACACCTGGTACAACAACCTCGCACCCGATAACAACTCTGAATGGTCCCAGATGGTCAACGTCTTTTACCGAAATTACTTTTTTGTTTCCGAACAAATCACTCTCTCAGACTTGGGCAGAATGATCCAGCGAGACAACGAGCATCCCAACGACTACATCAATAGGTTTAGAGTACAAGCCTTGGATTGTCACGACCCGA
Source organism: Papaver atlanticum (assembly GCA_023531105.1). Taxonomy (NCBI): domain Eukaryota; kingdom Viridiplantae; phylum Streptophyta; class Magnoliopsida; order Ranunculales; family Papaveraceae; genus Papaver; species Papaver atlanticum. The sequence continues at coordinate 4,830,415 of JAJJMB010000948.1, forward strand.
ACATGACTCGACAATAATTTGTGGGGTCATGTATTAACGGTATGATACCTGTCTATCGAGCCTTACTCGAAAATTTGTGCTTTCAAACTTTTTCGGAACTCCACAAAGCGGCTAAGCGATCGACCGATATTACTCGAAAGAATGAGATCAGTCAAAAACAAGAAACGCGGAGACACTCGCGGAGATAGGCGTTTAATCAACAAGTAATACTCGGTTCAACCATCCGTTAGCGCTATTACTGACGAAAAGCCCAAGAGAAAACTTGCACCTCAGCAAACCTCGCGAACCAAGCGCCTTATGTCTACCTCGAGACCTGCTCAAAACCCGGAACTTCCAACCCAAGGTTCGCTCAAAGCTCCACACCGACAACCACAACAGTAGGCTAAACCGGATTCGTCATTTCCAGATTTTTCATTTTCTATGAAAGAGGTATCGGATGTTTGGATACAAGACAGAGCTATCAAGTTACCTCCAGTGCGATGCCTGTCAACTGACCAAAAGATGATGAATCCAAAATATTGATGCTTTCATAGACCAGCACAAAAATATCTTCACAACCCTCGACCGTGCCAGTTCTGGTAAGCACCTCATATTTACTGAAAAGTTGTAGTTCCTGTCTCAGAGATCGCAATCAATAAGAACAACAAGAGACTTGGCTGGGGACTCCTCGCCACTGCATGCATCAAGCAAGTTGAGTTTGGAAAAATACTAATCGACACCGGAGCAGATGTCAACATCATCACTGTCAAAACTTTGGAAGCTACATGAGTTACTAGATATGATGCTATGAACGTGCCAGCTTCAGACGAGCATTTCAAAGGAAAATGAAAGAGCGCCTATAGCCATATTACTCTCGAATTGAACACATGCGACGTTCAAACTCGCACTAAGTTTCAAATTATTATATTGCAATTTATTTGAAGCGCACAAGGACCTACAGTAGCGATGCGGAGGTACATGTCATACAAACGTCGACCCAGCCGATGCTCTCCACCAAACTAGGAAAGCCGCACTGACTCGCGCAACATAATGCATCTGGATCTGAAGCAAATGCTTGAAGACGTCATGATCTCGTATATCTGAAGGTTCTGTGCACAAGTAAGTCATGCTCAACAAATATCTTTGCAACCAGCTGTCACACAATTCGTCGAAGCCCGGGGACTTGACCCAGACGTCAATCCCATTCTGACTCGACGATGTGAATGGGAAGCTGGTCATTTTCAATATTTTACTAAGTGTATAGAAATCACTCGGATGGAAACAAGAAAACCAGTAACCTAATTACTCTAGAAACGTGTCGCAAGTCTGAGATACCAAAACCCAATCCTTTCTAAGTCGGTGACACAGTCGAGAAAGTTACCACCTCCCATGGGAAAAAAATATCTATTGGAACCATATTAGGTAGATAATACAAACTTTTTAATACCGATGAGCCAACAGGGGTAACCATACCTAGCAAGTGGCTTAAAGACGTCAGTGCTTAAAACACTTCGCCAGCCCTATCAATCTTTCCCTGTTTTACACAATTTTTGTAACTCCTCAAAAAAAGATTGCAACGCGTAGCATACACACTTAGATTTCATTTCATTAAAAATCTTACGTTACCTTTTCCAATCATCCAAAAGAAAATCTTCCTACCCAAAATCCCAACATATGAAACCACAAAATCCATATATCTCAGAGAAACATAAAGTCTCAATAGAATAACTACTAAGGAAGGAAAGAAGTCTTTGAAGAATGGTTCGGTGCCATCAGCATATTCTCTTTTCACCTATGCAAGAGCTTCAATTGCAAGCTGACTCAAATGCTATAGAGGTACCTATTTCTTTTATTTTACCTTCCATTCAAAATACTACTTCTGCATATACTCAAATGAAGACTAGGTTTAAATCTGGCATTAGTAAGAAAAAAGGTTTAGATGAGGGTTGCTTGGATTCATTGAACAGATCTTAAACATCTAGTTGCAATTGCTTTTAATATTATTTTATACTTTTTAGTTGAACCTAAAACTTTCAGAAGTGTTGTAAAGGAACCCAAATGGTTCA